>JBBGZY010003319.1:0-189124 GCA_037952925.1 Lithobates clamitans
CTAACTGAAACTCAGTGAATAAAGGGGTGGGGCCAGGGACAATCAGATTGGGTAGGAAAGCACTAGATGATGTTAGATGTCCTCCAGACAAGAAATGAGGCGGGGGTCTATCTGACTTGCAGCAGCTTCTAATACAGATTGTAAGAAGCTCACAGTGTGCAGTGAAATCAGAGGAAGCCGTTTCTGTCTCTGTTACATCACCGGTAACGCGACCCCCACGACAGCGATTGTTCACACGCAAAAAAAAAGACGCGGCTTTTCCTTTAAGGAAAATATTTTCCGCCCATTTCCAGTGAAGTCGGATATTTTGCTCGGCGGTAATTTAATAATCATGGGAGATTCTCCGGATCTCTCAGAGAAGAGAGCGAGGTCATTCCCGCCAACCGGAAACAGAACGGCACCGTGGGAACAGTCTGTGAACCCCTCATCAGACCCCCCCGGTGCGACACCCCCCACAAACACCCCCCCATCCCCCCCAACCACCAGCAACACATCATCACAGGGCGTGATATCAGAAAACCGGTTCTGACTGCCAGCAAGTTCTATCCAAAATACAAATCCCAGAATACAAAGTATCAGATCAGCATCGGGATGTTACATAGTTACAGAGTCAGAGGGCGGGAGACGCCAGCCTGTGCAGTGCAGGCTGGGGGGGGGATTATAATTCACATCATAGTCCCCCCCACCTTTACATCAGTGTCCGCTGTCCCCCCTCACATCACTGCACCCCATTAAATCACATTGTCCCCTCATTTCATCACACCCCCCTCACATCGCAGCCCCCCTCCTACATTAGTCTCCCCTTTTACATCACAATCCCCCATCTTTACATTGGTGTCCTCAGTTCCCCCCACACATCACAAGACACCCACCAACCCCTTACACAGTAGGGCAGAGGGCAGGAGGTGTGTCAGGTCTGGACAGAGGGCAGGAGCTGCCCAACTGATCAACTAACAAGCAGCTGATTGGGTGTTAGGACCATCCCATGTCCACATACACTTGTAACATAAGGTGCTTGGCAGTTCCCGCCCTCTGTCCGCACCAGACGCACCTCCTGCCCTTTGTCCAGATCCGCTGCACCTCCCGCCCTCTGTCCAGACCTGACACACCTCCCCCCTCTGTCCAGATCCGCTGCACCTCCCGCCCTCTGTCCAGACCTGACGCACCTCCCGCCCTCTGTCCAGACCTGACACACCTCCAGTCCTCTGTCCAGACCTGACGCACCTCCCGCCCTCTGTCCAGACCTGACGCACCTCCCGCCCTCTGTCCAGGACCTGACGCACCTCCCGCCCTCTGTCCAGATCTGACGCACCTCCCGCCCTCTGTCCAGACCCGACGCACCTCCCCCCTCTGTCCAGATCCGCTGCACCTCCCGCCCTCTGTCCAGACCTGACGCACCTCCCGCCCTCTGTCCAGACCCGACGCACCTCCCGCCCTCTGTCCAGACCCGACGCACCTCCCGCCCTCTGTCCAGACCCGACGCACCTCCCGCCCTCTGTCCAGACCCGACGCACCTCCCGCCCTCTGTCCAGACCCGACGCACCTCCCGCCCTCTGTCCAGACCTGACGCACCTCCCGCCCTCTGTCCAGACCCGACGCACCTCCCGCCCTCTGTCCAGACCCGACGCACCTCCCGCCCTCTGTCCAGAGCTGACGCACCTCCCGCCCTCTGTCCAGACCTGACGCAACTTCCGCCCTCTGTCCAGACCTGACGCACCTCCCGCCCTCTGTCCAGACCAGACGCACCTCCCGCCCTCTGTCCAGACCAGACGCACCTCCCGCCCTCTGTCCAGACCCGACGCACCTCCCGCCCTCTGTCCAGACCCGACGCACCTCCCCCCCTCTGTCCAGACCCGACGCACCTCCCGCCCTCTGTCCAGACCCGACGCACCTCCCGCCCTCTGTCCAGACCCGACGCACCTCCCGCCCTCTGTCCAGACCCGACGCACCTCCCGCCCTCTGTCCAGACCCGACGCACCTCCCGCCCTCTGTCCAGACCCGACGCACCTCCCGCCCTCTGTCCAGACCCGACGCACCTCCCGCCCTCTGTCCAGACCCGACGCACCTCCCGCCCTCTGTCCAGACCCGACGCACCTCCCGCCCTCTGTCCAGACCCGACGCACCTCCCGCCCTCTGTCCAGACCCGACGCACCTCCCGCCCTCTGTCCAGACCCGACGCACCTCCCGCTCTCTGTCCAGACTCGACGCACCTCCCGCCCTCTGTCCAGACCCGACGCACCTCCCGCCCTCTGTCCAGACCCGACGCACCTCCCGCCCTCTGTCCAGACCCGACGCACCTCCCGCCCTCTGTCCAGACCCGACGCACCTCCCGCCCTCTGTCCAGACCCGACGCACCTCCCGCCCTCTGTCCAGACCTGACGCACCTCCCTCCAGAAAGTGACACAAAGCATAGTGAAGATAAGAGTGCCAAACCAACTGGTAAAGTCTAAATCACTTTAATGGTCCACAATAAAATCGCAATGAACATCTAAACCCATTTCAAGGCCAAACTCCCCTTTCATCAAGGCCTACAATCAAGTAGTAGCTTGGATGGACCCCAAGGGTAAACACTTTGTGTGAACGATCGGGACAGGTTCTCGTCTTTGACAGATCAGGGGAGTCAGTGAGGAATCGTGCCAGCATGTGCGGCAGAGACGGTCATACAGCAATGATACTTCATGTAAGATTTCATTGAGGGCGTCTTGTTGCTTTCTTATGTTTTTTCTGAGGAAATTTTTCATCGCATGTGTGTGCGCACGCGTCTGCATCCTAGAAATACATTTCTGCATCGAGAGCAAAGACATGCAGGACTTTTTCCAGATGCAGGGCGGCTCAGTGTCCACACACACAAGGGCGGACACTTTGGGGTGGAATTACTAAAGTAAAAGAGACTGCGCACTTTGCAAGTTGTACTCATATTTCTTAGTAAATGTGGTGTAAAGGATACCCAATCAGGTGGGAGCAAAAATTCAAAAAAGCATTTTTGCTTGCATGATTGGATGATGGAAATCACATATACTAAGCTTGGGGGAAAATGAGCGCAACTGCAGCTGCAAAGTGCGCAGTTTTTTTTGCCTTTAGTAAACCCCCCCCCCCACTGACAATAAATGGAAGTCATTCGCTGTGAATTCAGTGAACCCGCATACTTAGCCTGAACTGAATGATGGTAATTATTATAACGAGAGAACTCTGGCTGGGCGGAGCGGGAAACGGGTAGAAACATTTTCTGCAACAAAAGTTAAAAATCTCACCCCGAAATCTGCACAGCGATCCCCACTGCTCACCTTGTACGGGAAACGCATCGTCCATCCTGGAGAAGTCCCACCATGGCGGCAGATGCTCCGGATTTCACACGATTAAACGTTCACTGAAGGAACTCCTTCTTCTAATCAGATTATGAGAAGGATGACCCGTCACTCTGCTTTCACCTCCGATTAGAGGCTGGTGAGGACTGACAGGGTCACTTACACCTAGAAATGGGCCCCGGCACCATAAGAGAACTGGGGGCCCCTTCCTTATGAATGGACGGTACGTTTATAACATGGTGAAAGGGTCAGTCCATCCGAAAGGGAGATTGTAATTACAGAAGAAGCCCAAACCAGCCTCTGGATTCTTATAGGTCTTGGATGCTCCAATAGTGAGAGATCACCATCTACAACCTCATCCACCCTTGTGTGTTCCACACTCCCCGTCACATTCTCCATGAGATAACATTTTAAAAGTCCAGCAAAGATGGTGGGAACCCTCATAATGGGCACAGCGGGTGTACAGACCCGGGAACTCAGCACAGGGATGGTGGGAACCCCTCATAATGGGCACAGCGGGTGTACAGACCCGGGAACTCAGCACAGGGATGGTGGGAACCCCTCATAATGGGCACAGCGGGTGTACAGACCCCGTAACTCAGCACAGGGATGGTGGGAACCCCTCATAATGGGCACAGCGGGTGTACAGACCCGGGAACTCAGCACAGGGATGGTGGGAACCCCTCATAATGGGCACAGCGGGTGTACAGACCCGGGAACTCAGCACAGGGATGGTGGGAACCCCTCATAATGGGCACAGCGGGTGTACAGACCCGGGAACTCAGCACAGGGATGGTGGGAACCCCTCATAATGGGCACAGCGGGTGTACAGACCTGGGAACTCAGCACAGGGATGGTGGGAACCCCTCATAATGGGCACAGCGGGTGTACAGACCTGGGAACTCAGCACAGGGATGGGGGGAACCCCCTCATAATGGGCACAGCGGGTGTACAGACCCAGGAACTCAGCACAGGGATGGTGGGAACCCCTCATAATGGGCACAGCGGGTGTACAGACCCGGGAACTCAGCACAGGGATGGTGGGAACCCCTCATAATGGGCACAGGGGGTATACAGACCCAGGAACTCAGCACAGGGATGGTGGGAACCCCTCATAATGGGCACAGCGGGTGTACAGACCCAGGAACTCAGCACAGGGATGGTGGGAACCCCTCATAATGGGCACAGAGGGCGTACAGACCCGGGAACTCAGCACAGGGATGGTGGGAACCCCTCATAATGGGCACAGCGGGTGTACAGACCCGGGAACTCAGCACAGGGATGGTGGGAACCCCTCATAATGGGCACAGAGGGCGTACAGACCCGGGAACTCAGCACAGGGATGGTGGGAACCCCTCATAATGGGCACAGCGGGCGTACAGACCCGGGAACTCAGCACAGGGATGGTGGGAACCCCTCATAATGGGCACAGCGGGTGTACAGACCCGGGAACTCAGCACAGGGATGGTGGGAACCCCTAATAATGGGCACAGCGAGGGCACAGACCCGGGAACTCAGAGCTCAAATATTCTCAGCATATTCGCACATTTAGCAGATACATTTCCATTTATATTAGAAGATATAGATAGACAATCTCTAGGCGCTCCCAATGTGGAGAGGAAGGTACGCGGACACTGTAACGCACAAATGATGTCTTTAATCTTCAGAGAAGTTCCAGATCCTCGCCGCTCGCAGTTCGTACTGTATATATATATATATATATATATATATACGGCGATCCATCAGGTTTATGTCTCCTAATGATTTGTGTAGGAACCCGTCTGCAGCTTCTGCAGGATTTTTCCACGTATTTCATCCCTTCATCCCAGGGATTAGTGAGGCATCCCGGCTACCGTCACATCGCCCCCATTAAACGCGTTCGCTACCACTTATAGAAGTGTGCATGTTCTCCGAGCTTCACCGCCATCTCTGGACAACGCACAAGGGCAAGATTTACCGATGGCCCCTGCGGCCATGTTGGGAAGACGGACCGAAAGCGCCATCAATCACCTCGATCGTTATGACATCACTTCCCTGGTGATGACATCAACATTCATAAATCCCAGGAAGAATTTTCTGGGCGATGGGAAATGGTCATTTACCACCATGAAGGGCGTGTGATTCATAGTCAGTTATTGATCAAACGGGAGAAAATCATTTTATATCACCTGGAAAAAAAAATTCACAAAAAAGAAAAATTCCAAATGGTCGCCAAACTGCGTCGCTTTAACTGACAATTGCGCGGTCGTGCGATGCTGTATCCAAACAAAATTGACGTCCTTTTTTACCCACAAATAGAGCTTTCTTTTGGTGGTATTTGATCACCTCTGCGGTTTTTATTTTTTGCGCTATAAACAAAGAGCGACAATTTTTTGAAAAAAAAAAAATTTGCTATAATACATATCCCAAAAATTTATATATAAAAAAACAAATGTATTTATCAGTTTAGGCTGATATAGATTCTTCTACACATTTTTGGTTAAAAAAAAAAAATCGCAATAGGCGTATATTGATTGCTTTGCGCAAAAGTTTTCGCGTCTACAAACTATGGGATAGATTTAGGGACTTTTATTTTTTTTAAAATCGTTTTTGCTGGTAATGGCGGCGATCTGCGATTTTTAGCCGGACTGCGACGAAACTGACCCCAAACGACACTTTTTGGGGACCGGTGACATTATTACATTGATCAGTGCTATTAAAATGCAGTGATCAATGTATAAATGACACCGGCAGATAAGAGGCGATGAAGGGGTTAACTGTGTTCCCTCAGCGTGTTCTAACTGTGTGTGGGGGGGATGGGACTGCCAGGGACAGGACAGAGATCGCTGTTCCCGATCACTGTGAACAGAAGATCTCCGACATGTCCCCTGTCAGAACGGGGATCCGCCTTGTTTACAAAGGCAGATCCCCATTGTGCCTCTGTACTAGGCGATCACTGGTCGCTGGTCGCTGTACGGCAACTGCGCGAGCCGCCGTACAGCTACGCCGATTCGCGCAGGAGAGCCAACCTGTTGCCGTATAACGACGGCGGCTGGTCGGCAACTAGTTAAAGTCGGATCATCTTAACTGGTTACGACTTTGGCATGCGACTTGTGCTCTGAGGATCTTAAAGGGGAACCCCACGGCAAAATTTTAAAAAATATGACAAGGTGTCGCCCCCCCCCCCCCCAAGATCATACCAGACTCTTTGGTCTGGTATGGATTTTAAGGGGAACCCCCCCCCGCGCCGAAATTAAAGAAAAAACGGCGTAGAATCCCCCCCAAAATTCATAGCAGACCGTTATCTGAGAATGCAGCCCGGCAGGTCAGGAAAGTTTTCACTTTAATTCCATATAAACCCTCGAGGTTTGCATTCTATGCATAAGGTGACCCCCCCCCAGAGCCCCCCCAGAGCCCCCTTTTTACTTACCTGAACTCTTTCCATCGACGAGGATGGGCCCATCAGCTCCAGCTTCTTGGTTCCTGATTGGATAGATTGATAGCAGCCATTGTCTCCCGCTGCCGTCAATCAAATCCAATAAGGCGGGAATCAGGGGGGCGTGGCCGAGTCCTGCTGTCTGTATCAATGAACACAGCAGCAGGACACGGGAGCGCGCCTGCACGAGGTCCCCCCCAGGAAGAGCGGCTCTCCAACGGGGGCACCCGAGAGGAGGAGGAGCCAGGAGCGCTGCTGGGGGACCCCAGAAGAGGAGGATCGGGGCCACTCTGTGCAAAACCGACTGCACACAGAAGACAAGTATGAGAGGTTTGTTTTTTTTTGTTTTTTTAACGAACCTTTACATATCCTTTAAACATCTATAAATCAGGATTTCGGAGACATTCCGTATCCCTGTAAGAGAATTAAAACAATTAGGTGCATAAAGAATAATAAAGTCCGCAAGGTAAGCCAAAAAGAGACACAGCGCCGCTCGGCGATTGGCGGGCTCGATGGCGTCACTGGCCGGGCCCCCCCGGCCCGCAGCGTTAATTTAGTCGCCAAAAATATTTTTTTCGTACACAACTATTTAGGTCTACTAAAATACGACTAAAACTAACATGGCATTTTAGTCAAAAGGCTACGACTAAACTGCTGATCTACTGGGATTTTCACACACAACCATCTCTCGGGTTTTACAGAGAATGGTGGGAAAAAAGAGAAAATATCCAGTGAGCGGCAGTTGTGTGGAGGAAAATGCCTTGCTGATGTCGGAGGAGAATGGGCAGACTGGTTCTAGGTGATAGAAAGACAACAGTAACTCAAATAACCCCTCGTTACACCCAATGTATGCAGAATACCATCTCTGAACACACAACACATCCAACCTTGAAGCAGATGGGCTACAGCAGCAGAAGACCACACCGGGTGCCACTCCTGTCAGCTAAGAACAGGAAACTGAGGCTACAATTGGCACAGGATCACCAAAATTGGACAATAGAAGATTGGAAAAACGTTGCCTGGTCTGATGAGTCTGGATTTCAGCTGCAACATTCAGATGGTGGAGTCAGAATTTGGCGCCTGGATCCATCCTGCCTTGTATCACCGGTTCAGGCTGGTGCTGGGGGTGTAATGGTGTGGGGGATGGGGTATCACCGGTTCAGGCTGGTGGTGGGGGGTGTAATGGTGTGGGGGATGGGGTATCACCGGTTCAGGCTGGTGGTGGGGGTGTAATAGTGTGGGGGATGGGGTATCACCGGTTCAGGCTGGTGGTGGGGGTGTAATGATGTGGGGGATGGGGTATCACCGGTTCAGGCTGGTGGTGGGGGGTGTAATGGTGTGGGGGATGGGATGTCACCGGTTCAGGCTGGTGGTGGGGGGTGTAATGGTGTGGGGGATGGGGTATCACTGGTTCAGGCTGGTGGTGGGGGGTGTAATGGTGGGGGGGATGGGGTATCACCGGTTCAGGCTGGTGGTGGGGGTGTAATGGTGTGGGGGATGGGGTATCACCGGTTCAGGCTGGTGGTGGGGGTGTAATGGTGTGGGGGATGGGATATCACCGGTTCAGGCTGGTGGTGGGGGTGTAATGATGTGGGGGATGGGGTATCACCGGTTCAGGCTGGTGGTGGGGGGTGTAATGGTGTGGGGGATGGGGTATCACCGGTTCAGGCTGGTGGTGGGGGTGTAATGGTGTGGGGGATGGGGTATCACCGGTTCAGGCTGGTGGTGGGGGTGTAATGGTGTGGGGGATGGGATATCACCGGTTCAGGCTGGTGGTGGGGTGTAATGGTGTGGGGGATGGGGTATCACCGGTTCAGGCTGGTGGTGAGGGTGTAATGGTGTGGGGGATGGGGTATCACCGGTTCAGGCTGGTGGTGAGGGTGTAATGGTGGGGGGGATGGGGTATCACCGGTTCAGGCTGGTGGTGGGGTGTAATGGTGTGGGGGATGGGGTATCACCGGTTCAGGCTGGTGGTGGGGGTGTAATGATGTGGGGGATGGGGTATCACCGGTTCAGGCTGGTGGTGGGGGTGTAATGGTGTGGGGGATGGGGTATCACCGATTCAGGCTGGTGGTGGGGGTGTAATGGTGTGGGGGATGAGATATCACCGGTTCAGGCTGGTGGTGGGGGTGTAATGGTGTGGGGGATGGGATATCACCGGTTCAGGTTGGTGGTGGGGGTGTAATGGTGTGGGGGATGGGATATCACCGGTTCAGGCTGGTGGTGAGGGTGTAATGGTGTGGGGGATGGGGTATCACCGGTTCAGGCTGGTGGTGAGGGTGTAATGGTGTGGGGGATGGGGTATCACCGGTTCAGGCTGGTGGTGGGGGGTGTAATGGTGTGGGGGATGGGATGTCACCGGTTCAGGCTGGTGGTGGGGGGTGTAATGGTGGGGGGGATGGGGTATCACCGGTTCAGGCTGGTGGTGGGGGTGTAATGGTGTGGGGGATGGGGTATCACCGGTTCAGGCTGGTGGTGGGGGTGTAATGGTGTGGGGGATGGGATATCACCGGTTCAGGCTGGTGGTGGGGGTGTAATGATGTGGGGGATGGGGTATCACCGGTTCAGGCTGGTGGTGGGGGGTGTAATGGTGTGGGGGATGGGGTATCACGGGTTCAGGCTGGTGGTGGGGGGTGTAATGGTGTGGGGGATGGGGTATCACCGGTTCAGGCTGGTGGTGGGGGTGTAATGATGTGGGGGATGGGGTATCACCGGTTCAGGCTGGTGGTGGGGGTGTAATGGTGTGGGGGATGGGATATCACCGGTTCAGGCTGGTGGTGGGGGTGTAATGATGTGGGGGATGGGGTATCATCGGTTCAGGCTGGTGGTGGGGGTGTAATGGTGTGGGGGATGGGATATCACCGGTTCAGGCTGGTGGTGGGGGTGTAATGGTGTGGGGGATGGGATATCACCGGTTCAGGCTGGTGGTGGGGGTGTAATGGTGTGGGGGATGGGATATTACCGGTTCAGGCTGGTGGTGGGGGTGTAATGGTGTGGGGGATGGGATATCACCGGTTCAGGCTGGTGGTGGGGGTGTAATGATGTGGGGGATGGGGTATCACCGGTTCAGGCTGGTGGTGGGGGTGTAATGGTGTGGGGGATGGGATATTACCGGTTCAGGCTGGTGGTGGGGGTGTAATGGTGTGGGGGATGGGATATCACCGGTTCAGGCTGGTGGTGGGGGTGTAATGATGTGGGGGATGGGGTATCATCGGTTCAGGCTGGTGGTGGGGGTGTAATGATGTGGGGGATGGGATATCACCGGTTCAGGCTGGTGGTGGGAGTGTAATGATGTGGGGGATGGGGTATCACCGGTTCAGGCTGGTGGTGGGGGTGTAATGTGTGATCAGATATATTATTTTTTAATAAAACATTCTAATATTAAATGAGATGAAATGTAATTCCCTTCTGCATTGTTCATCAACCACCAGATTTTATGGATTCATGTTCAGTATTATTATTATTATTTATTATCTTCATCACTTTTGCCCTGAAGAAGGGGGAGGCTTTCCCCTGAAACGTGTTGGTTGCCGTTACCTGTCAATGAATTCTGAATGATCTCAAACTGATGCCATCAATACAAAACCCAGAGCCCGCCCACACCGCCACTCAACACCTTCCAGAGCCCGCCCACACCGCCACTCAACACCTTCCAGAGCCCGCCCACACCGCCACTCAACACCTTCCAGAGCCCGCCCACACCGCCACTCAACACCTTCCAGAGCCCGCCCACACCGCCACTCAACACCTTCCAGAGCCCGCCCACACCGCCACTCAACACCTTCCAGAGCCCGCCCACACCGCCACTCAACACCTTCCAGAGCCCGCCCACACCGCCACTCAACACCTTCCAGAGCCCGCCCACACCGCCACTTAACACCTTCCAGAGCCCGCCCACACCGCCACTTAACACCTTCCAGAGCCCGCCCACACCGCCACTTAACACCTTCCAGAGCCCGCCCACAACGCTACTTAACACCTTCCTGCCCGGCCTATAGCAGAATGACGGCCAGGCGGGGGATCCATTGTTCTGACTGGACGTCATATTACGTCCTTCAGAACAAGCCACTCGTGCGCATCCCCGGGGGCGCGCAACGGGATGATCGGTGGTGCGTTGTGTCACCCAGAAACACTGCATCTCCGATCACGGTAGAGAGCCTATGACGTAGGCTCTTTACCACGTAATCAGGTGTAACCAATCACAGCTCATCGCACTGACATGGCATGACATGACAGGGGGGGGGGGTCTGTGCTGATAATCAGTGCAGCCCCATCAGCGATGCCTGCCAGTGCCCACCAGTGATGCCCAATAGTGGTGCCAACCAGTGCCCATCAGTTCTGTATTTTAGTGCCCATCAGTGATGCCTGTCAGTGCCTCCTTATCAGTGCTGCCCATCAGTGCCCAAAAAGGCTGCCCATCAGTGCTGCCTATCAGTGCCGCCTATCAGTGCCATCTGTTAGTGCCCATCAGTGCAAGCTATGAGTGCCCATAAAGGCTGCCCATCAGTGCCGCCTATCAGTGCCATCTATTAGTGCCCATCAGTGCCACCTATGAGTGCCCATAAAGGCTGCCCATCAGTGCTGCCTATCAGTGCCCAGCAGTGCAATCTATTAGTGGCCAGTGCTGCCTATCAGTACCCATCTTTGCCTATAAAGGCTGCCCATCAGTGCCATCTATTAATGCCCATCAGTGCCACCTATCAGTGCTGCCTATCAGTGCCCATCAGTACCCATAAAGACTGAAGATCAGTGCCATCTATTAGTGCCCATCAGCGCTGCCTATCAGTGCCCAGTGCCTATAAAAGCTGCCCATCAGTGCCACCTATCAGTGCTATCTATTAATGCCCGTCAGTGCTATCAGTGCCTATAAAGGCTGCCCATCAGTGCCACCTATCAGTGCTATCTATTAATGCCCGTCAGTGCTATCAGTGCCCATCAGTGCCTATAAAGGCTGCCCATCAGTGCCACCTATCAGTGCCATCTATTAATGCCCATCAGTGCTGCCCATCAGTGCCCATCAGTGCCTATAAAGGCTGCTCATCAGTGCCATCTATTAGTGCCCATCAGTGCAGCCTATCAGTGCCCAGTGCCTATAAAGGCTGCCCATCAGTGCCGGCTGCCCATTAGTGCCACCTATCAGTGCCATCTATTAATGCCCACCAGTGCCGCCTATCAGTGTTGCACTTTAGTGCCACCTCATCAGTGCCCTTCAGTGAAGGAGAAAAATGTCTTATTTATGAAATTGATGTCATTTGGGTACAGTGTTGTATGACGGCGCAATTGTCATTCAAAGTGTGAGAGCGCTGAAAGCTGAACACTGGCCTGGGCAGGAAGGGGGTGGCAATGCCCGGTATTGAAGGGGTTAAAGAACTTTTCCATGTAAAGTAACAGAAATGGCGAACCAGAACGCAGCTGCTCACCGGAGACGGTCACCGCGGTGCTGCAGGAGGCGGATCCCGCGCTGCTCTGCGGTCGGCAGGTGTACACCCCCTCGTCCTCCGGCAGGGCGTCCTGTACGGTCAGCTGCGCCGTCCCGCCCTCGTAGGTGGTATGTGCGTACTGGATTGGCCGATCTGCGGTGGGAGGGGAGAGATCACAAAGAGACGTTAGACGGGGATCTTATCTTGTTACATTTTATCAATGATAAAAAAATTAACGAAATCTCTAAATCTCCATCTCACCTTCTCCCCGTTCATCGCATTTCCTTCCACAAAATTCAAACACCCGCAACTTTATTACTTCATTCTAACAAACGCAGAACAATCCCGTCCGCAGGTAGCAAAGAATTCTTATAAACGTTGGAAAACTCTACAAACACAAGGAGGAGTCTTAGGCCCCTTTCACACTTATACAACTTCAAAGTCGCACGATTTTACCGCGATTTTGCCGCTATTTTACCGCGATTTGCCGCGATTTTACCGCGATTTGGGAGCAGTACTACTTTGCCACGTTTTTGGCATTAACAAATTAAAACATACAGTAGTTGGTATGAATCATAAGGGGAAACTCCACGCCAAGTTTTAAATAAAAAAACTGGCGTGGGTTCGCCCCCCAGGGACATACCAGGCCCTTAGGTCTGGTATGAATTGTAAGAGGAACCCCCTACGCCGAAAAATCGGCGTGGGGGTCCCCCCAAAATCCATACCAGACCCTTATCCGAGCACGCAGCCCGGCCGGTCAGGAATGGGGGTGGGGACGAGCTAGCGGCCCCCCCCCTCCTGGACCATACCAGGCCGCATGCCCTCAACATGGGGGGGTAGGTGCTTTAGGGCATAGGGGGCACCCTGCGGGCCCCCCCACCCCAAAGCACCTTGTCCCCATGTTGATGAGGACAAGGGCCTCTTCCCGACAACCCTGGCCGTTGGTTGTCGGGGTCTGCGGGCGGGGGGCTTATCGGAATCTGGGAGACCCCTTTAATAAGGGGGCCCCCAGATCCCGGCCCCCCACCCTTTGTGAATGAGTATGGGGTACATGGTACCCCTACCCATTCACCTAGGGAAAAAAAGCGTCAATAAAAAACACAGTACACAGGTTTTTAAAATAATTTATTAGGCAGCTCCGGGATCTTCTTCGGGGGTCCTCTTCTGGGACTGTGCCGTCATAAGGGGGCGTGGTCCTCACCCAGTGACCACGCCTCCTAAAACGTCACAGTCCCAGCATGCCCAGGGACTGTGACGGCATAAGGGGGCGGGGCCACCGCCTATATAAGTCAGTTGCGGAGCGCACAGAGACCATTCTGGCTGGAGAGAGCGTCGTGTCAACATCTCTGGAAGAGAAGAGGGAAGAAGACGATCCAGAGGTCCGGACCACCGCTGGCAAAAGAGTGCCAGAAGATAGCGGTGGAGCCGGCAGAAGATGCGGACGCCGGAGAGACCCCCGAAGTCAGAAGAGGACCCCCGAAGTCGGAAGAAGATCCCGGAGCTGCCTAATAAATTATTTTAAAAACCTGTGTACTGTGTTTTTTATTGACGCTTTTTTTCCCTAGGTGAATGGGTAGGGGTACCATGTACCCCATACTCATTCACAAAGGGTGGGGGGCCGGGATCTGGGGGCCCCCTTATTAAAGGGGGCTCCCAGATTCCGATAAGCCCCCCGCCCGCAGACCCCGACAACCAACGGCCAGGGTTGTCGGGAAGAGGCCCTTGTCCTCATCAACATGGGGACAAGGTGCTTTGGGGTGGGGGGGCCCGCAGGGTGCCCCCCATGCCCTAAAGCACCTACCCCCCCATGTTGAGGGCATGCGGCCTGGTACGGACCAGGAGGGGGGGGCCGCTAGCTCGTCCCCACCCCCATTCCTGACCGGCCGGGCTGCGTGCTCGGATAAGGGTCTGGTATGGATTTTGGGGGGACCCCCACGCCGATTTTTCGGCGTAGGGGGTTCCTCTTACAATTCATACCAGACCTAAGGGCCTGGTATGTCCCTGGGGGGGGAACCCACGCCAGTTTTTTTATTTAAAACTTGGCGTGGAGTTCCCCCTCTGGATTCATACAGCACTGCCTGTCGCTCATCGGGAAAGGAAAAAAGTTTTCCTTTCCCGATCAGCGAGCCAGGCTTGTGCTTACAAAGTCGTGCTGAAGTCGTGTCTATATTATTCAGGCACAACTTGCATGCTACTTCAGGGTTTAACATTGAGGTCTATGGAGTACAACTCGCATAGAAGTTGGACCAAAGTAGTGCAGGGACTACTTTCAAGTCGGCACGACTTAAAGTCGTGCCAATATGAATGGTAGTCATTGAAAATCATGGAGAATGACTTGTCATACGATTTTGCAGTACAAAATCGTGGGACAAGTCGTATAAGTGTGAAAGGGGCCTAAAGGGATTTCCTCGGGGATGGGCAGAAGAAAATCAGGGGCCCTCTAATGGACTTGCTTTGGGGCCCCATCATGCCGGCCGGATAGAATTTCTTAAAAACATGCATTTTTAAATGCAGCTAATAAAAGTACCCGACTGTCTTCTGATATCAGTCTGTTATCCCCTGTACAGCAGCACTCAGACTGGGGGAGGGAAGGGCAGCACTAGGAGCCAATCAATTTCCTGGGTTTAAAACAGGTGGCGCCTCTTCATCGCCTGTCAATTTCCCTCTGAAAAGCAATCCACTGTGGCTCACTCTTAAAAAGGAGAAGCTGGTGTAAACGTGACCTTACTGTCAGTGCCGGGACGAGGTCATCCAGAGCGAACATTCCCCCCCCCCCAGATATGTGTGAGCATTGTGTGTCAGCGAAAATATCCCCCCTAAAAAAATGGGGCACTAATCTGCACACCCACCCCCTAAGATTACTGTAAATTCCTCCTCCTCCCCCCAGTACAAATCCGCCCCCTCCCAGCATAAATCTTTCTTCACCCCTCCCCCCATCTCAAATCCTCTCTCTCCCCATATGAATGCAAGCCCCCCCCCAAAAAAACAACAAATTTCCTCTTCCTAGCACAAAGCCCCCCCCCACTCCAAATTCCCACCCTTCCCGCACAAACTTCCCTCCCCCAATCCCCTATTCTAGCACATAACCCCCCCACAAATTACCCCTCCTAGCGTAAGTGCCCCCCAATCTACCATATTAGCACAAATCCCGCCCCCCCGGAAAAAAAAAATATTTCCCCTCTATTGTATTACTTTTATAGCACAAACCCCCCATCCCCCCCCTCCTAGAACAAGTAATCTTTTTACCCCATCCCCCCTCCCAACACAAATCCCCCCAAAACTCAACACTCCTAGCACACCTCCCTAAATTTGCCCCCCTAGAACAATTCTTACCACCTGCTGCCCCCCCAAAGTCCCCTTCTCCACACAATGCGCCTCTCCCCCAATCTCCTTGTGGAGCCCCCTCCCCCACCTCACATGATACCACAGTGCCCATCCTGCCCACCCCTTGTCCTGGTCCTGCTCCAGTCACGGGGGGGTGGGGAGGGTCACCAAGCTATACTGATTACCTGCAGTAGAGAAAAAATGAGGCTATACTCTGATTCTGCTGAATGGCAGAGCTGTGTACATCTCAGGACTGGCTGGACAAACCCTTTGGCAGGTAGAAATCTCCCATGTATGTCCTTCGCTGTGTCTGGAGACCATCACAGTTCTATGTGTTTCGTTATTATTTGTATAAAATATTTTATAAACCTTTAATGTGCGGCGTACCCACATCCCCCTGAGGTAGGTACACCTTACTATGACCTCCTCCATCAGGTAGGTACACCTTACTATGACCTCCTCCATCAGGTAGGTACACCTTAATGACCTCCTCCATCAGGTAGGTGCACCTCACCATGACCTCCTCCATCAGGTAGGTACATCTCACCATGACTTCCTCCATCAGGTAGGTGCACCTCACCATGACCTCCTCCATCAGGTAGGTACACCTCACCATGACCTCCTCCATCAGGTAGGTGCACATCACCATGACCTCCTCCATCAGGTAGGTACACCTCACCATGACTTCCTCCATCAGGTAGGTGCACCTCACCATGACCCCCTCCATCAGGTAGGTACATCTCACCATGACTTCCTCCATCAGGTAGGTGCACCTCACCATGACCTCCTCCATCAGGTAGGTACACCTCACCATGACCTCCTCCATCAGGTAGGTGCACATCACCATGACCTCCTTCATCAGGTAGGTACACCTCACCATGACTTCCTCCATCAGGTAGGTGCACCTCACCATGACCTCGTCCATCAGGTAGGTGCACCTCACCATGACCTCCTCCATCAGGTAGGTACACCTTACAATGACCTCATCCATCAGGTAGGTACACCTCACCATGCCCTCCTCCATCAGGTAGGTACACCTCACCATGACCTCCTCCATCAGGTAGGTGCACCTCACCATGACCTCCTCCATCAGGTAGGTACACCTCACCATGACTTCCTCCATCAGGTAGGTGCACCTCACCATGACCTCGTCCATCAGGTAGGTGCACCTTACAATGACCTCCTCCATCAGGTAGGTGCACATCACCGTGACCTCCTCCATCAGGTAGGTACACCTCACCATGACTTCCTCCATCAGGTAGGTGCACCTCACCATGACCCCCTCCATCAGGTAGGTACATCTCACCATGACTTCCTCCATCAGGTAGGTGCACCTCACCATGACCTCCTCCATCAGGTAGGTACACCTCACCATGACCTCCTCCATCAGGTAGGTGCACATCACCATGACCTCCTCCATCAGGTAGGTACACCTCACCATGACTTCCTCCATCGGGTAGGTGCACCTCACCATGACCTCGTCCATCAGGTAGGTGCACCTCACCATGACCTCCTCCATCAGGTAGGTACACCTTACAATGGCCTCATCCATCAGGTAGGTACACCTCACCATGCCCTCCTCCATCAGGTAGGTGCACCTTAATGACCTCCTCCATCAGGTAGGTGCACCTCACCATGACCTCCTCCATCAGGTAGGTACATCTCACCATGACTTCCTCCATCAGGTAGGTGCACCTCACCATGACCTCCTTCATCAGGTAGGTACACCTCACCATGACTTCCTCCATCAGGTAGGTGCACCTCACCATGACCTCGTCCATCAGGTAGGTGCACCTTACAATGACCTCCTCCATCAGGTAGGTGCACATCACCATGACCTCCTCCATCAGGTAGGTACACCTCACCATGACTTCCTCCATCAGGTAGGTGCACCTCACCATGACCTCCTCCATCAGGTAGGTACACCTCACCATGACTTCCTCCATCAGGTAGGTGCACATCACCATGACCTCCTCCATCAGGTAGGTACACCTCACCATGACTTCCTCCATCAGGTAGGTGCACCTCACCATGACCTCGTCCATCAGGTAGGTGCACCTCACCATGACCTCCTCCATCAGGTAGGTACACCTCACCATGACTTCCTCCATCAGGTAGGTGCACCTCACCATGACCTCGTCCATCAGGTAGGTGCACCTTACAATGACCTCCTTCATCAGGTAGGTGCACATCACCATGACCTCCTCCATCAGGTAGGTGCACCTTACAGTGACCTCCTCCATCAGGTAGGTACATCTCACCATGACTTCCTCCATCAGGTAGGTGCACCTCACCATGACCTCCTCCATCAGGTAGGTACACCTCACCATGACTTCCTCCATCAGGTAGGTGCACCTCACCATGACCTCCTCCATCAGGTAGGTACATCTCACCATGACTTCCTCCATCAGGTAGGTGCACCTCACCATGACCTCCTCCATCAGGTAGGTACACCTCACCATGACCTCCTACATCAGGTAGGTACACCTCACCATGACTTCCTCCATCAGGTAGGTGCACCTCACCATGACCTCGTCCATCAGGTAGGTGCACCTCACCATGACCTCCTCCATCAGGTAGGTACACCTCACCATGACTTCCTCCATCAGGTAGGTGCACCTCACCATGACCTCGTCCATCAGGTAGGTGCACCTTACAATGACCTCCTTCATCAGGTAGGTGCACATCACCATGACCTCCTCCATCAGGTAGGTGCACCTTACAGTGACCTCCTCCATCAGGTAGGTGCACATTACAATGACCTCGTTCATCAGGTAGCTGCACCTCACCATGACCTCCTCCATCAGGTAGGTGCACATTACAATGACCTCCTCCATCAGGTAGGTGCACCTTACAATGACCTCCTCCATCAGGTAGGTGCACCTCACCATGTCCTCCTCCATCAGGTAGGTGCACCTTACAATGACCTCCTCCATCAGTTAGGTGCACATTACAATGACCTCCTCCATCAGGTAGGTGCACCTTACAATGACCTCCTACATCAGGTAGGTGCACCTCACCATGACCTCCTCCATCAGGTAGGTGCACCTCACCATGACCTCCTTCATCAGGTAGGTGCACATTACAATGACCTCGTTCATCAGGTAGGTGCACCTCACCATGTCCTCCTCCATCAGGTAGGTGCACCTCACCATGACCTCCTCCATCAGGTAGGTGCACATTACAATGACCTCCTCCATCAGGTAGGTACACCTCACTATGACCTCCTCCATCTCGCCTACAAAGAAGGATCCAATAATATAATGTTTACTGGAGTGAGAGCCGAGCGCTCAGACTTCCCACAAACCCCGCGATTCATCAGAGGGAAAATTATCATCATAAATACCACAATAAAATAATTGTGTCAAAACAGAAAATTTAAAGAGTTGTAAAAAAAAAAAAAGTCTGGAATCCGGGACATCGCATGGTGACAGCGCCCCCTTGTGGTACACGGCTACAGTGCAGACAGCGATCTACAGAGGGGAAGTCATACTGGCAACATTTTTATCCAACTTAATTTATCATCAAAGTATCGCCGATCGTCCGATCCGCACATTGCGAGGGAGCACGACGTCCATCGAGAAATCATTATGGAGGTTTCCAAACTGTTCAGTGTTCTCCGTACAGCAATCTCTCTCCGTACAGCTACCTCTACGTACAGCAATCTCTCCGAACAGCGATCTCTCTACGTACAGCGATCTCTCCTTACAGCGATCCCTCCGTACAGCGATCCCTCTCCGTACAATGATCCCTCTCCGTACAGCGATCCCTCCGTACAATGATCCCTCCCTGTACAGCAATCTCTCCGTACAGCGATCCCTCCGTACATCGATCCTTCCATACAATGATCCCTTTCCGTACAGCGATCCCTCCGTACAGCGATCCCTCCGTACAGCGATCCCTCCGTACAATGATCCCTCCGTACAATGATCCCTCTCCGTACAGCGGTCCCTACGTACAGCGATCTCTCCATACAACGATCTCTTCGTACAATGATCCCTCTCCGTACAGCGATATCCTGATCCCTGAACTCTGTGCGTTACATAATCCTGACTCCTGAACTCTGCGCATTACATAATCCTGACCCCTGAACCCAGATAATATTTACTATAGCAAAAGCTCAAAATGTCTACGAGAGAAGGGGGTTAGATCTCAGCCGGAATGAAACCTTATATGAGCCAATCTTGGTCTTACCGTTCAGCAGCCATGTGATGTCAGGCCGCGGCTCCCCCCGCACAGTGCAGCTCAGAGCGAAGTCCTGGCCCTCCATCACTGTGCAGCTCTGCAGAACCTGCTCAAATCGGGGTGCAAACTGCTCCGGCTGGGACCCTGAATGGTATAAAAAAAGGGTTGTAAATACTACAGTACCTGTAGACAGTAGGTAGAATAATCCACATCAAAGAAACAGGCATCATTATCACCTGCCTTCCCTGAGACCCTCCCCTGCTGTATGATGCAACTATCTTCTAAAAAAGGACACTTGAGAGCCTATAACCTGAGCATCACCTCCCGATCAACATGAACATCTGGGACCCTTCTTTACCAACACCTGGACAGATTCCATGTGTGTGCATTTAGTTATTCCCTCCTGTCTACACACCTGAACAAACTCAACCATCTCATCTACATAGCGAAGAACCTCCCAATGCAAACCAAATTATGAACCTGTTTGGTCTAAATGTCCAGGTACCACCCATCCTTACATACCATACCTGGGTAGCTGCCTCTCATATCTACATATCCACATATCCAAGAAACCCTCAAAGTCATCCAAACTATAGCCCCTTATCCCCCTGGTCTAAATGCCCAGGTATCAACCATCTTTACATACCTGGGTACCTCCCCCTCTTATCTACATATCCAAGCAGAGGCGGCTCTAGGCTTTGTGAGGCCTTAGGCAAAACTTAAACATGAGGCCCCACGGACTGGGACGCTCTGTGATGAGGCCGCTATTCCTCAGGCTGCGGGCAGTATCTGATTTGTCCGTCAGCTCCTAAGCCACAGAGTCCCAGTGGGGGTAGGCGGAGCCGCCGGCGTCAACTTCAGTGATTAAGAACAGGCAAATTAGACGGCCGCGAGGCCCCTGTGAGTGCGAGGCCTTAGGCGACCGCCTAATTTGCCTAATTAGAGAGCCGCCTCTGTATCCAAGAACCCCCCGAAAGTCATCCAAACTATGGACTCCTATCCATCTCATCTACACACCCAGGTACCAATGATCCTTAAATACATGGGCACCTCCCCCTTTTATTTAGATATATCCAATAAACTATTGACACCCTATCTATCTGGTCTACACACCAAGATACCAACCATCCTTACATTATTGGGCACCTCACCCACTCATCTACATATCCAAGAACTATGGACCTCTAACTATCTGGCCTTAATGCCTAAGTGCCACCCATCCTTAAGCACCTGCCCTTTCTGTTTATACAGAACCTCCTCTACCTCCTAAATAGCCAAGAACTGCAAACTAAGTACACCTATCTCTCTTGTCTACAAACCCAGATATCACCCCTCTTTACATATCTAGGCACCTCACGCTTTCATGTACATATCCAAGAACCCCCCAAAACTTGGCACCTCTCCCTCTCATCTACACATTTGTGAACCTTCCCTTTCATCTAAATATATGCAAACCTACCCATCATGTCTACAACCCAGGTACCATCAATCCTTTCACACCTGGACACCTACCCTTATGTCTACACACCTGGACACCTACCTTTATTTCTACACACCTGGACACCTACCTTTACGTCTACACACCTGGCCAACTACTCTTACGTCTACACACCTGGACACCTACCTTTACGTCTACACACCTGGACAACTACTCTTACATAAACACACCTGGACAACTACCCTTACGTCTACACACCTGGACACTTATCTTTATGTCTACACACCTGGACAACTACCCTTATGTCTACACACCTGGACAACTACTCTTACGTCTACACACCTGGACACCTACCCTTATGTCTACACACCTGAATACATACCCTTACATAAACACACCTGGACAACTACCCTTACGTCTACACACCTGGACACTTATCCTTATGTCTACACACCTGGACAACTACCCTTATGTCTACACACCTGGACAACTACTCTTACGTCTACACACCTGGACACTTATCTTTATGTCTACACACCTGGACAACTACCCTTACATCTACAAATCCTGGACAACCACCCTTACGTCTACACACCTGGACAACTACCCTTACGTCTACACACCTGGACAACTACTCTTACGTCTACACACCTGGACAACTACCCTTACGTCTACACACCTGAATACATACCCTTACATAAGCACACCTGGACAACTACCCTTACGTCTACACACCTGGACAACTACTCTTACATCTACACACCTGGACAACTACCCTTATGTCTACACACCTGGACAACTACACTTACGTCTACACACCTGGACAACTACACTTACGTCTACACACCTGCACAACTACTCTTACGTCTACACACCTGGACAACTACTCTTACGTCTTCACACCTGGACACTTATCTTTATGTCTACACACCTGGACATCTACCCCTACGTCTTCACACCTGGACAACTACCCTTACATCTACACATCTGGACAACTACTCTTACGTCTACACACCTGGACAACTACCCTTACGTCTACACACCTGGACACTTATCTTTATGTCTACACATATGGACACTTATCTTTATGTCTACACACCTGGACATCTACCCCTACGTCTACATACCTGGACAACTACCCTTACGTCTACACACCTGGACAACTACTCTTACGTCTACACACCTGGACAACTACCCTTACGTTTACACACCTGGACACCTACCCTTACGTCTACACACCTGGACAACTACCCTTACGTCTACACACTTGGACAACTACTCTTATGGCTACACACCTGGATACCTACCCTTATGTCTATACACCTGGACATCTACTCCTCTGTCTACACACCTGAATACATATCCTTACATCAACACAGCTGGACACCTAACCTTACGTCTACACATCTAGACAACTACCCTTACAGCTACGCACCTGGAGAACTACCCTGACATCTACACACCTGGACACTTACCTTTATGTCTAAACATCTGGAGACCTATCCTTACGTCTACACACCTGGACAACTACCCTTACGTCTACACACCTGGACACTTATCTTTATGTCTCAACATCTGGACACCTATCCTTACGTCTACACACCTGGACAACTACCCTTACATCTTCACACATGGACAACTACCCTTACGTCTACACACCTGGACATCTACCCTTATGTCTACACACCTGGACAACTACCCTGATGTCTACACACCTGAATACATATCCTTCATCAACACAGCGGGACACCTAACCTTACGTCTACACACCTGGACAACTACCCTTACATCTTCACACCTGGACAACTACCCTTATGTCTACACACCTGGACATCTACCCTTACGTCTACACACCTGGACATCTACCCCTATGTCTACACACCTGGACAACTACCCTTATGACTACACACCTAGACAACTACCCTTACGTCTACACACCTGGACACATTTCTTTATGTCTACACACCTGGACATCTACCCCTACGTCTACACACCTGGACAACTACCCTTACGTCTACACACCTGGACATCTACCCTTACGTCTACACACCTGGACATCTACCCTTACGTCTACACACCTGGACATCTACCCTTACGTCTACACACCTGGACATCTACCCTTAAGTCTACACACCTGGACACCTAGCCTTACGTCTACACACCTGGACACCTAGCCTTACGTCTACACACCTGGACAACTATCCTTATGTCTACACACCTGGACACCTCCCCTTACGTTTACACATCTGGACAACTATCCTTATGTCTACACACCTGGACACCTACCTTTACGTCTACACACCTGGACACCTACCTTTACGTCTATACACCTGAATATATACCTTTATATCTACACACCTGGACACCTACCCTTAGGCTTACACACCTGATCACCTCCCCCTTTTATCGACACAACCAAGAAACTTCCCCACCTGTCCTTATATCTGGACAATGACCAATCTAGCATCAACACCTAAGCACCTCCCCCTGGTACATACCTGAGTCCCCCTTCCCTCTATACACCTGGCCATCTCATCTCTGCGCCCTACCCTTACATCTCCACACCTGGACAACTACCCTGACGTCTACACACCTGGACACTTACCTTTATGTCTAAACATCTGGACACCTATCCTTACGTCTACACACCTAGACAACTACCCTTACATCTTCACACCTGGACAACTACCCTTATGTCTACACACCTGGACACTTACCTTTATGTCTAAACATCTGGACACCGATCCTTATGTCTACACACCTAGACAACTACCCTTACGTCTACACACCTGGACATCTACCCTTATGTCTACACAACTGGACATCTACCCCTACACACCTGGACAACTACCCTTACGTCTACACACCTGGACAACTACCCTTACGTCTACACACCTGGACAACTACCCTTACGTCTACACACCTGGACAACTATCCTTACCTCTACACACCTGGACAACTACCTTTACGTCTACACACCTGGACAACTACCCTTACGTCTACACACCTGGACACTTATCTTTATGTCTACACACCTGGACATCTACCCATACGTCTACACACCTGGACAACTACCTTTACATCTACACACCTGGACATCTACCCTTAGGCTTACATACCTGATCACCTCCCCCTTTTATCGACACAACTAAGAAACTTCCCCAACTGTCCTTATATCTGGACAGTGACCAATCTAGCATCAACACCTAAGCACCTCCCCACTGTACATACCTGAGTCCCCCTTCCCTCTATACATCTGGCCATCTCATCTCTTCGCTCCTCACCAATGTTCCCTTCTGCAATCCTCATCCCTATATGGTCTCTTCTAGACGCGGGCCCCTCCCCAGTCACCCCAGATGCTCCCACCTGCCCCGAGCACACACTGCCACCTCCGGCAGACTTACTTTTGACTGTCAGGGCCCAGCTACAAGTCTGGTGACCCTTGTGGTTGGATATCTCACAGCTGTAGGTCCCTCCGTCCCCAGGCTGAGCTTTCCTCAGATGTAAAGAGTGGATCCGACTCCCTTTCCGCACCTCCACTCCTTCCTTCTCCTCCACCCGGGAGCCCTCTTTAAACCATTCAATGCAAGGCTTGGGTTCTCCTGACACTGGGCACGGAGAGAAGAGCGGAAAATAGCAGAGTGTCAGTAAACCTGATCCAGAGTGAAATGTTATTTATATAAAGCCAGGAGAGAACACAGCACAGCCCAAAGCCTCAACCCGGCTTATTAACACTTCAGGTGCATGAAATGCCCACATTGTAGAGAGAGCCGACTACCACTACCTATAAGGAGAGAGCAACAAGGGATACAATGTGGGATTGTATCACAGGACTCCCCCTGACAATGCCTTCATCTGTTTGTTTGTTTTCTACAGAAGGACGACGCCATCTTTGTTCAGGCATCATCCGGGGTCACCATCTACTTCCTGGTCTGAGAGATGACACAATCCTGAAAATCCTGGTGCCTGTGCAGCTCTTGGCGGTGTTCACAAATGTCTGACACGGATCAGCCCCCCGCTGCAGCCTGTAGCCTTGTGACTTGCTACAAAGTTACAATATACAGTCTGATCACTAGGGGGAGGGGAGACTGAGGAAATGCTTCCTTCTCCTTCTACAAGGTTACAATGTACAGTCTGATCACTGGGGGAGGGGAGACTAAGGAAATGCTTCCTTCTCCTTCTACAAGGTTACAATGTACAGTCTGATCACTGGGGGAGGGGAGACTAAGGAAATTATTCCTCTTCCTTCTACAAAGTTACAATGTACAGTCTGATCACTGGGGGAGGGGAGACTGAGGAAATGCTTCCTCCTCCTTCTACAAAGTTACAATGTACAGTCTGATCACGGGGGGAGGGGAGACTGAGGAAATGACTCCTCCTCCTTCTACAAAGTTACAATGTACAGTCTGATCACTGGAGGAGGGGAGACTGAGGAAATGACTCCTCCTCCTTCTACAAAGTTACAATGTACAGTCTGATCACTGGAGGAGGGGAGACTGAGGAAATGCCTCCTCTTCCTTCTACAAAGTTACAATGTACAGTCTGATCACTGGGGGGGAGGGGAGACTGAGGAAATGACTCCTCCTCCTTCTACAAAATTACAATGTACAGTCTGATCACTGGGGGGAGGGGAGACTGAGGAAATGACTCCTCCTGCTTCTACAAAGTTACAATGTACAGTCTGATCACTGGGGGAGGGGAGACTGAGGAAATGACTCCTCCTCCTTCTACAAAGTTACATTGTACAGTCTGATCACTGGGGGAGGGGAGACTGAGGAAACGCTTCCTTCTCCTTCTACAAGGTTACAATGTACAGTCTGATCACTGGGGGGGGGGGGGGAGACTGAGGAAATGCTTCCTTCTCCTTCTACAAAGTTACAATGTACAGTCTGATCACTGGGGGAGGGGAGACTGAGGAAATGCCTCCTCTTCCTTCTACAAAGTTACAATGTACAGTCTGATCACTGGTGAGAGGGGAGACTGAGGAAATGCCTCCTCTTCCTTCTACAAAATTACAATGTACAGTCTGATCACTGGAGGAGGGGAAACTGAGGAAATGCTTCCTCCTGCCTGCAGCAAACTGATGAGATCATCACAGCCTAGGCAAAATCACTGATTGGAGATCAAGGATGGCTTTTCATTGGTAATAGGCAGAGCTTTTCTGAATAATGATCCTATTGCTGTATATTGTGAATGTCAGCAATTTATTCATAGACTTGTAGAGTCACTGACTTTAATGTCATGTATTTAGTATATACACACACTTTTGTGAGATACATTATCTCACAAAGGTAAGTACACCCCTCACTCACATTTTTTGTAAATCTTTTCTTCTCTCTTTTCATGTGACAACACTGAAGAAATGACACTTGTCTACAATGTAAAGTAGTGAGTGTACAGCTTGTATAACAGTGTAAATTTGCTGTCCCCTCAAAATAACTCAACACACAGCCATTATTGTCTAAACCGCTGGCAACAAAAGTCAGTACACCCCTAAGTGAAAATCTCCAAATTGGGCCCAATTAGCCATTTTCCCTCCCCGGTGACATCGGGGATGTGTACACTCACTACTTTAAATTGTAGCAAAGTGTAAATTCTTCAGTGTTGTCACATGAAAAGTTAGAGGAAAATATTAACAGAAATGTGAGGGGTGTACTTACTTTAGTCAAATACTGTATATAATGTATGACCGCAGAACCTATTATCATACTTGTGGCCGCTGTCTGGTATTGGGCAGGAGGTAAGCGGAGTCGGCGCGCTGAGCCTTGTGATCCGCCAACACCGCCACCCCTACTTAACCCCAGCTAAGATGGTCAACCGGGAGGCTTGAAAAAGGGACACGCATGCTCCGAACACGCGCCATCTTCACCACGCCCACTGCTGCCTCTCGATCTCCCTGGTTACACTAGGCTGACTGTTCCTCCGCCCACCGCCCCGGAGGCCCAGGATTTCACCGGCACAGCCGGCAACGTGGGACACTGCAGATCCCAGCCCTTCACCCGGATCTCTGGCAGACTACGTGGATTTTAACCTCCACTATCCTGAGAGTGTACTCTAATTAAACGTGTACTCTTTTACCTATTACTGCACTTAGAGTGGTGCCGCTTGTTTTTCTCTCTCCATATTGTTATATTCTTTTTATTTTATTCTATTATTTTCTATTGTTTATTCTATTCTTTTCTATTGAATTTTTTGATTTTCTATTCTATTATTTTTTATTCTATTCCTTTATTTTCTATTCTATTCCTTTATTTTCCATTTTGTTCTGTTTTACTCTATTGTTTTCTATTCTATTATTTTATTTACTATTCTATTTTTTTCTATTCTTTTATTTTGTATTCTGTTCTCTTTTACTCTATTATATTCTATTCTTTTATCTTCTATTCTTTTCTATTCTATTATATTTTTTTCTATTCTTTCATTTTGTATTTTGTTCTGTTTTGCTCTATTATATTCTTTTCTTTTATTCTATTCTATTCTTTTCTATTCCTTTTTTTTTCTTTTCTATTTTATTCTCCTCGGAAATTTGAATTTAAATTTGATTGGAAAGAGTGGCGCCGCTTGTTCTTCTCTCTCCATATTGTTATATTCTTTCTATTCTATTCTATTATTTTCTATTGAATTTTTTGATTTTCTATTCTATTATTTTCTATTGTATTTAAATTTGAATTTATTCGATTTGAAATTCAAATTTCAGAAGATGGTTATATTCTATTTTATTCTATTTTTTTATTCTATTCCTTTATTTTCTATTTTGTTCTGTTTTACTCTATTGTTTTCTATTCTATTATTTTATTTTATTTTCTATTTCTTTCTATTCTTTTATTTTGTATTATGTTCTATTTTACTCTATTATATTCTATTCTTTTATCTTCTATTCTATTATATTCTTTTCTATTGTATTCCCTTATTTTCTATTCTATTTTATTCTCTTTAGAAATTTGAATTTAAATTTGATTCGAAAACTATTCGAATTTAGTCCAAAATGTTGTTTCGCTATCTAGAATTTAAATTTAAATTTAAATGTGTTACTATTGTATTTCGGAAATTCGGATACATTCGAATAATGAAAAATTCATCCACATTTTAATTCAAAATGAAACGAACCACACATGTCTACTGATGGCATCGTACTGATGTGGCACTTCACAGGCAGGGTCAGGGCATCCCCCACACATTTTTTACAGGAATTTAGCATTTTTAATGTTTCACTTTAGTCGTTATTAAAACCGCTTCTCCCTGCCATATGGAACTTTTACATTTTTTTTTTTTAATTTGCTTTGGTACACGTCCCCCAGTGCAGTGCCTAACACTTATGCCCCACTATGCCATCAGTCATGATACCTTTGCAGCGGAAGGTGACACTGCTGCCTTCCAGCACCTCCTGGCTCGATGGCGTGAGGTCAAACTTCGGAGCAGTTCCATATTCAGAACTGTCAGTCTCTGCTGCCCCCTTCTGGTCATCCCCAGAACCAAAAGACACCTCCTGGATTTTGGAGACCTCCACGTTCTCCTTTTGTCCCGTGACGTTACGGCCGGTCTCAGGCGAGGGAAGGATTTTTACGGATTTCAGAGTGATGGTGCTGGACGATTTCTGCTGAAACTTCCCATCACCGACACTGCCGGAGGAGGTGACCTCAGAAGCTCGCCCTCTGTGGTGGACACCAGATATGACGTTGTGTGTTTTATCGAAGGGCAAATCGGATTTGAGGTTTGGGGAAGAGACAGAGCTTTTTTTCAGTAAAATGTTAGTTGTTGATTGGCAGATGCTGCCGGTTTCTTTTGTTGGCTCTAGTTTGGGAGTGATGTATTGTGTGGTCCTCAAAGTCTCTTTGGTGGACACACATGAGGTCTTCAGAGGGGGCTCAACCAGAGTCTTGTCGCTTTTTTTGTCATGAATGGAAATGAAAGTGCTCTCTCCTTTCGATGTTAGAGTCCTGAGAGGTACAGAGGTCTCCTTTGAAGGCTTATCTGCCAACATTATGCCATCTGTTGAAGAAATATCTGCCAGCCTGCTGGAGGCCAACTTCTGGGGAAAGACATTCTCTGTTTTGGGGGCTGACTTGCACCCCACAGTCTCTTTTGTTGTGGCAGGTAAATTTGGTGTATAATAGCTCCCAATGTTGTGTCCTGAACTTATGTACCTGGAAGACAAAGAAGTGGTCTCCATGGAGGGTGGACTTTGGGCCTCTGGCGTCGTCTGTGATGGCCTCACTTTGGACTCTATGCTACTCGAGTAGCTTGACACAACAGTTGAGGTCACTTTTGGTGAACCAAACTTTGTCTCAACGAGGGATTTAGTCTTTATATCTAAACTACGAAGATTCTGAGAACGTGGTTCACCTGGGGGTTTGGTCTCAGTTTCTCTAGAAGGAACCGGTGACCTGTCCTTTGGATCTAGCACTGAGGTATAACGGGAGACGATGGATGGCGTCTCTTTGGCTGTTCTGGTGGTTTGTGTCTTTGCCTGGGTGGTCGGTGATGACTCTTCAGATGGTTTGTGCCGGGATCCAGCAGAGTCGGTTAATGGAGATGGTGTACCTCTCATGAAGGCAGTTGAAGACTCAGACTTCAGGCTGGGGTGCTGGGCTGTGGAGGGCACTGAAGATACCCCTTTAGAAACATAACTTGACTTGGCTTTCATAGGCTCCACATTGGGCTCTTGTTTCCTGGCGGCACTTTCCATACTTCTGCTTTTTTCTGGAATGGCATCCCTGTGCGTTTTAAGAATACCATTAGAGGTGACGGGGGGCTTGGCAGTTCTTGTCACAGAGCCCCCTAGTGGAGCAGAGGTTCTGGAAAAACAATAAGACGGACTGTAAACAGATTTATCAGGAAATGCTACAGTATCACAATCCTAATCTATAAATATTTTGTGCAGTCAGTAGAGGCAGACAGCAAAATATTCACCTTCACCTAAATTACCTGTAAACCCAATAACATCTCATAGAAGTGATTGTAAAGGAAAAAACAATTTAAGTAAAAAATAACCAACATCTCTATACTTATCTGCTCTGTGCAATGGGATTGCACAGAGCAGGCCATTTTTTGCCATACGGCACTACATTACTCTAACTGACAATTGCGCGGTCGTGCGACACTGTACCCAAATAAAAGTTGTGTCCTTTTCCCCCACAAAAAAGAGCTTTCTTTTGGTGGTATTTGATCACCTCTGCGGTTTTTATTTTTTGCGCTGTAAACACAAAAAGACCGAACGATTTGAAAAAACATATCCCGTAAAAAACATGTAACAAAATCAAATTTCTTCATAAATTTAGGCCAATATCTATTCTGCTACATATTTTTGGTAAAAAAAAAAAAATCCCAATAATCGTATATTGATTGGTTTGTGCAAAAGTTATAGCGTCTACAAACTATGGGATATATACTGGAATTTTTTTTTTTTATTATTTATATACTAGTAATGGCGTTGATAAGTGACTCATAGCTGGGCTGCGATATAAGGGCGGACAATTGGACACTGACACTTGTAACAAGTTGTGGGGAACCAATGACACTATAACATTTATCAGAGCTAAAAATATACACTGTCACTGTACTAGTGACACTGGCTGGGAAGGGGTTAAAAGTCTAGGGCAAAGGGTTAAATGTGTGCCTAGCCAGTGTTTATGTGTCGTTTTACTAAAGGGAAGTGGTGGATTTTATTCCCTGCTTCGCAGGGAATCAAAACCCATCCCTTCCCTGCTGACAGGACAGAGCTCTGTCTTCTTTACATACGCCTGTCCTGTCTTATTCCTCACTGATCAGCCATTGGCCAGTACCCGGTGATTGGCTTCTTCTGTGTCTAATCACAGCACAGCCTCTGCACCGCACGTACGCGCCCCCTACCCAGAAGGCAGTGCGAGGGAGCCACTCTGCCTCCATGATGCAAGTCAATTTACTAAAGGAAAAAATAAATTATGTAAATAGAAAATGATCCAGGCATGCGATAGTTAAAGAATGTATTTTATTTTAGCTGGTTGTCAAGGAGCCAGCACCTGCCGGCATCCTTAACAGTCAGTAAATATCTGGTTAGGAGCGGACGGCTGCCGCGTCCTTAACAACCAGTAATTAGCTCCCCAGCACCTCTGGCAGGGCTTGCTGGGACATGCAGTTCATTGGCAACCAGACAGGCAGAGGTTGGCTACACCAGCTTTGGGCTAAATTATTACCAACATAACTACAGAGGCGATGTCCAATGATAGAATACAGAATAGAGATTCACATGCAGTATATAACATATATTATATGAATCATTGTAACTATCATATCGTACAGCACTGAACATTCATTTATAATGGAGAAGAAATACAAAAAAAGATTTCAAAACAATGTACAGAGATATATACAATGTACAGAGACATGATACAATGTACAGAGATATGATACAATGTACAGAGATATATACAATGTACAGAGACATGATACAATGTACAGAGACAGGATACAATGTACAGAGACATCATACAATGTACAGAGATATATACAATGTACAGAGACATGATACAATGTACAGAGATATATACAATGTACAGAGACATGATACAATGTACAGAGATATAATAGAATGTACAGAGATATCATACAATGTACAGAGATATCATACAATGTACAGAGACAGGATACAATCTACAGAGACAGGATACAATCTACAGAGACATGATACAATGTACAGAGACATGATACAATGTACAGAGACATGATACAATGTACAGAGATATGATACAATGTACAGAGACATGATACAATGTACAGAGATATGATACAATGTACAGAGATATGATACAATGTACAGAGATATATACAATGTACAGAGACATGATACAATGTGCAGAGATATATACAATGTACAGAGACATGATACAATGTACAGAGATATCATACAATGTACAGAGACATGATACAATGTACAGAGATATCATACAATGTACAGAGACATGATACAATGTACAGAGATATCATACAATGTATAGAGACAGGATACAATGTACAGAGATATCATACAATGTATAGAGACAGGATACAATGTACAGAGACAGGATACAATGTACAGAGACATGATACAATGTACAGAGACATGATACAATGTACAGAGACATTATACAATGTACAGAGATATCATACAATGTATAGAGACATGATACAATGTACAGAGATATATACAATGTACAGAGATATGATACAATGTGTCAGGGGCATGTCAGCAGTCGTCGGGTGAATCTGCGTGCACGTAGGTCCTCAAGGATCATTTCCAAGCATATTCAGCCAAAATCCCCACCAGGGGGCCCCGGAGCGCTCCCGCGAATGCCCGTACGCGCGTTCGCGCGTTCGCGGGTGCGCGTGCCCGTTCGCGCTAGCGCCGTTTGGCGCCAAGGGGCCTTTAAAAGGGTGACAGGTGCTCATGTTAGCTGCTGTTCGTCTGCAGCTCTGCACCTGAAAGTTCCTGTATCTGCCTGCTTGTTGTTTGATATTGACCCGGCTACGTCTGACCATTCTCCAGTCTCCTATCCGACCCGGCTTGTCTGACCTTGTTTCTTCTGCTACCCGTTGCTGAACTCCTGCCTGTCTGACTACTCTTGGATCATCCCTCCTGTTGATATCCTGCCTGATCTCCTGCCAAATACGGACTGTCTGACCTTGCTTGCCTGTGTCCTGTCACGCTGCTCCAGCCTGCCTGTTTGCATCCAGCTGCTGTCTACACATCCGGCTACCAGCCTACCTACCGGCCTGCACCAGTTACCTGCATCCACAGCTCAGCCATCCCTGAGGGACTTCATTCCAGTTCCGGTGTCTGCTTCTGCTGGAACCCGCATCAGGCCCTCCTACCCACTGTGCTCAGGAGACCACTGTTCCCACTTCCAGCGGCTCCTGAACCAGTGCTTAAAGTGGAGTTCCACCCACTTTTACAACTCTTCAGCATCCCTCACTAAACTGTGCTCTGTAAACAAATTGGATATTTTTTAATTTTTTTTCTCAGCACCTACTGTATATCTGCTGTATTCATTTTTCACTTCCTCCTCCCTGGCCGCGGCCCATCGCATCATTTCCTGTTTGCAATGCCTTCTGGGAAGGGGCGGCAACTTCCTCTGACACTGCCGTTGCTATGGCAATCTGACCTGAAACCTATTACACTGCTTGTGCTGCACTGAGCATGTGCGAGATCTGAAAGGATGATATCCAGGAAGAAATACAGTCTGGCTTCAGATGCCCACACTTAAGATGGCCACGGCCTGCTGTAAGTTTATAAAATAACAAGCTACTGCTATAAACTAACAAAACAGACCTTAGTTTACAGACTTACTTTACTAGAATACATTAAGCTTGTGTATTATAGGGGTATTTTTATTTAAAAAGTATAATTTCAGCCGGAACACCACTTTAAGAGAGGTCTCCTTCTACCAGTCAGGCTCAACTACCAGGTACATTACACAATGTACAGAGATATATACAATGTACAGAGATATATACAATGTACAGAGATATCATACAATGTATAGAGACAGGATACAATGTACAGAGATATATACAATGTATAGAGACATGATACAATGTACAGAGATATATACAATGTACAGAGATATGATACAATGTACAGAGATATATACAATGTACAGAGATATGATACAATGTACAGAGATATATACAATGTACAGAGATATATACAATGTACAGAGATATGATACAATGTACAGAGATATATACAATGTACAGAGATATATACAATGTACAGAGACATGATGCAATGTACAGAGACAGGATACAATGTACAGAGACATGATACAATGTACAGAGATATATACAATGTACAGAGATATATACAATGTACAGAGATATCATACAATGTATAGAGACAGGATACAATGTACAGAGATATATACAATGTATAGAGACATGATACAATGTACAGAGATATATACAATGTACAGAGATATGATACAATGTACAGAGACATGATACAATGTACAGAGACATGATACAATGTACAGAGATATATACAATGTACAGAGATATATACAATGTACAGAGATATGATACAATGTACAGAGATATATACAATGTACAGAGATATATACAATGTACAGAGACATGATGCAATGTACAGAGACAGGATACAATGTACAGAGACATGATACAATGTACAGAGACATGATACAATGTACAGAGATATCATACAATGTACAGAGATATCATACAATGTACAGAGATATATACAATGTACAGAGATATGATACAATGTACAGAGATATATACAATGTACAGAGATATCATACAATGTACAGAGATATCATACAATGTACAGAGATATCATACAATGTACAGAGACAGAATACAATGTACAGAGACAGGATACAATGTACAGAGACATGATACAATGTACAGAGACAGGATACAATGTACAGAGACATGATACATGTGGAGGAATATGATAATGATCTGTGAGGTTGTCTGAAAAGGAAAGAAGAAGGGAGATTGTACCTGCTGGAGGTGGGGGCGGGGGAGGGGAAGGCGTGATTTAGTAATAAATGAATAGATTGCAGAAGATGATTGGTGGACGGGTTGGAGGAAGTTGGTTTTTCAGAATTACGTAAGGCTGAAGTTCAGTATTTTGTAAGTTTTAGAATAATTGCCAAAAGTTCAGTTTAAGATGCATATAAACCTGAACAGAGATCCTCGTTTACTGGCTCCCTTTTTGGTCTGTTAAATCTCTAATTGAAGGTGTTTTGTTCTGTTTGATAAATGCAACAATACCCGATGATCCTGCCAGAAATCCAGTGAGCTGAGAACTTCCTGTGCACAAGGAGGAGATATGGAGGAAAAGTTATGATAAGGAGAAAGGGTTATAGAGAATAGAAGGTGGGGGGGTGAGGAGAAGATAGAGAGGGGGTATCGAGATAAGGAGGAGGAAGGAGAGGGGGAGGAGTAATGGGGATGTAGGAGGGGTGTTATGCAGAGTAGGAGGAGGGATTATGGAGACGAGGAGGAGGGATTATGGAGGAAGAGGAGGGTTATAAAGATGAGGGGGTGAGGAGGGGGAAGTGTTATGGGGATGTGGGCGGGTGTTATGGAGATGAGGAGGAGGGATTATGAAGGAGGGTTATGAAGATGAGGGGGGGGAAGAAGATTTCGAGGGGATATGGAGATAAGGAGAGTGGGAAGGGTTATGGGGATGAGGAGAAGACATTATGGAGATGAGGAGGATGGATTATGGAGGGGGAGAGGTTATGTAGGAGGGGCTATGTAAATAAGGGGGAGGGGTTATGGAGATGAAGAGGAGGGATTATAGAGATGAGGGGGGGATTATGGAGAAGGTAGTGGTAGGGTTATGGAGATAAGGAGGAGGGATTATGGAAATGAGAAGAAGGGATTATAGCAGAGGGGTTATGGAGAAGAGGAGGAGAGGTTATGGAGATGAGGAGATGAGGGAGTGTTATGGAGATGAGGAGGAGTGATTATGGAGGTGGAGGAAAGGTTATGGAGAGGAGGGGGAGAGATTTTGGAGAAGGCAGGGGGAGGATTATGGAGAGGAAGGGGGGGGGGGAATTTTGAAGAAGGCAGGGGAAGAGGAAGGGTTATGGAGATGAGGTGGAGGGGTTATGGAGATGAGGAGGCAGAGGGGGTGTTATGGAGAGGAGGAGGAGTGATTATGGAGGAGGAGGAAGGGTTATGGAGAGGAGGGATTTTGGAGAAGGCAGGGGAAGGATTATGGAGAGGAGGGGGTGGAATTTTGGAGAAGGCAGGGAAAGGGTTATGGAGATGAGGAGGAGGGATTATGGAGATGAGGGGGTGAGGAGAGAGGAGAAAACAGAGAGGCAATATAGGCATGAGAAGGGGGGGAGAAGAGGAGGGTGAGGATATTAGGATATGAGGAGGGGGAGGAAAGGGGGGGTTATAGTGATGAGGGGGGGAGGGGATAAGGAGGGGTTATGGAGATGAAAAGGGAGGGATTATGGGGAGGAGGAGGGGTTAGAAGATGAGGAGGAGGAGGGAGGAGAAGATGGAGTGGGGATATGGAGATAAGGAGGGGGGAGGAGAGTGGGAGGGGTTATAAAGATATGGGGGGGAAAGATAGAGGGGGGTATGGAGATGAGGAGGGGGAGAAGAGTAGGAGAGGTTATGAATATGTGGGGGGAAGATAAAGGGGCATATGGAGATGAGAAGGGGGGGAGGGGATGAGGGGAGATCTGTGTTCTTTGTAATGCGGGCAGGGCTGTCCTGTGACACTGCAGGGAACAGTTGACAGTTACAGGGACGCTGTGCTCCAGGAGGGGGCGCTTTACATTGTATCATTCTAATGGGAGCCTGAATGTGGGACATGTGTGCAATATCCAATAGAGATTTCAAAATTACAAATATATTTTAATTAATAAACAATTATATATATATAATTCATTCCTTTTTATTATGTATAACATTTTTCCTGTAACACGTGAGATGAAATGGAGAAGATAACGTACCCGTCTGTCTTATCACCGCCTGAAAAGGAGAAGGAAACATTTATCAGTAAATCATCTTATCGGCTGTAATTGCGACAGCAGCCAAAATCTACACAACAGAAAAACTGCCTGAAAGACAAGAATAGCTCAGCGTGTCGCCCACCGGGCTCCTCCACGGTCAGACAACGCGGGGACCCCCACCGCTGGCTGCACCCCCATTCACTGACATTCATATTCTGCTGGACGGAAATCTCGGGAAGTTTTTTTTTTTTTTTTGCGGTTTTATGTTGGAGCCAAAAATGATATTATTGATTTCAGTCCTGCAGAGGAGAATAAATGATTTAGGAGTTTTGGGAGCTCCGGATCTCCTCCTCTCCAGATCAAATATTTCCCTCCAACTCCACAAACAAAGCGCCCGACCGGCGAGACGACGCATGGCGATCCGCCTGGAGAATAAATATATCCTATAACAAATAATTCAACAAAACCGACGGCAAAAAAAAAAAATATGATTTATTAATTCCCAAATTTTGCTACATTGTATACTTATGTGGCAGAGCGCTCCTTGGTGTGTATATAAAGCACAGACATATACTGTGGTGTTGTACAAAATGAATCAGGAGAACCTGATAAAGTCTAATCCTCGCTCTCCAGCCTGTACTCGTGTATTTACATCTTTTAGTATCACGTGAACGTTTCTTTTTGCGTGATTGCGCATGATGTGCATAGAGCAGCCCATTCATTAGCGGGGTCTGCCCTGCGTGTGACAAACGCACCAAAGAAGCTTCCGCAGCTTTTTGGACATTGAACTTCTTTTTTCCAGAACATTTTGGTGCATTTTTTCGCACGCATCCACAGAACGCGCAGATGTGAACGGAGCCCGACGGCCAAGCGCGGATTTCCTCTGCAGTGCGTTTGCGGTGTCCCAAGGCACTAAGCTAATGCAGCATTAAATATGTGCTTTGCAGTGCACGAAAACGCATGGCACCGCACTAATGTGAACTGTGCTGCCAAAAATGGTGGTGCAGGTCTATTATTTGGGGTGTTTTGGTGCTTTGCCAACCCCATTCATTTTTAAGGCACCAAGAAATAAATGAGCCCTATGGCAAAATCACCCAGCAGTTAATAATTGCAGTTTGTATTTCTGGAATATCTTTTTATACTGCAGGTTGGGGGGTCCCAGTAGTCTGGCTGGACACGGCTGATGGTGAAGATTATAAATGATTTAATTTACAATAAAGGTGTGCTGTACACATGGATGGTACAAATACACAATTGTTCAGGGTTGTTTTCTTGGGACTAAATATGGATTCCATAATAAGTTTCAGGTCTGTGGTTGTCCCCCATAATGAGGACAGTGTAAGAGGTCATTATGAAGGAGGGGTATTGTCATCGCTCCCCAAAACATCCACCAACAAGGAAACCCTGAACCAAATTCACAGTACCAGAGAAAACTTCATATTTGTACACTAGAGGGCGCTCCTTTACCACTGCATGAAAATAGACGTATCTTCATTATTACTGACAAGACAGAGGAATAATAATATTTATTATTATTATTTATTGTTATTAGTATTCATATATTATTATTAATACTTAATATTAGTATTATTTTTATTATTATTATGTTGGATTCATATATTATTATTGCTTAATATTGTTATTATTAGTGTTATTATTATGATGGATTCATATATTATTAGTATATAACATTATTATCATTATTAATATTATTATTATGATGGATTCATATATTATTATTATTATTATTAATTCATATATTATTATATATTATTATGAAGGATTCATATATTGTTATTATCATTATTATTATTATTCAGAATTCATATATTATCTAATGTTATTATTCAGGATAAATATATATTATGTAATATTATTACTTAATATTATTATCATTATTCAAGATTAATTTATTATTAATAATACTAATATTATGATTATATATTATTATTCTGGATTCATATAGTATGTATTATTATTAATAATAATAGTAGTAATAATAACGATAAATATTACCATTATTATTATTAATAATAATAACAATGATATATATTATTCAGGATTCATTTCTTTTTAATATTATAATTATTATTCAGGATTCATATATTATTATTATTGATGAATATATTATTAATATTATTATATTATTATTAATTATTATTATTCAGGGTTCAAATATTACTATTATTATTATTATGGATTCATATATTATTATTATATACTATTATTCAGGATTCATATATTATGTAATATTATTATTATTATTATTATTATTACTATTATAATTATTATTCAGGATTTTTATCGTATCCACAGATTGCTCAGCGCTTTAAAAATCATGTTCTAATGTATAAACTCATTGTTCGTTCATACGTTGGCATAGCTGCTTTTGCCAGTGAGGGATTAACATGATAAGATGGAAGTCAATCTAAAAGCGATATCTAGTTATTGGTGGAGCCTGGTGGTGGGCCAAGTGATCCCCTCGCTTCTTATGTCTAAGGCCCACCATACACATTAAATCTGACCATACAATCTCTGTACAATCAACCTATGTAGTATTAGGACTGAACTATTCCATCAGTCTGTATCCAATCAGAAAGGCTCTTGCACTGTATACTTGTTAGATATAAAGGAGATTATACAATCAGATTGTAAGTTGTGTGTCGGGATTTAGACTCCCATCAGCAATATCTCTTTTCCATGGCACCTGGCTCTCTGTTCCTGCACAGCTTGGGGTCCCCTCCCCCCTTTGTATGTTCCAGCACTCACCTTGAACAACCAGCTCTGCGCACACAGAGCTCCGCCCGCAACTGTTCGTCACAGTGACGGTATAATTTCCAGCATCCTCTCTGCACACGTCCCGTATCTCCAGGTAATGCACTCCAGACTTGTCATACATCTTCCATCGTTCTCCGCTCAGCAGCTGAACATCGTCCTGTGCCAAAGAGACAAACAGATATCAATGGTACAAGACTGCTCAACATCGCCAAACAGGAAGGAAAGCATGGACACCTCTACCCCAGTGGCTCAGGAGTCACATGTTGCTCTCAGATTCATCTCATGCACATTATGATCACCTACCCATACACCTGTGGGAGGGGCAGAGACACAAACTACTGCGAGGAAATCTCACCATTGTGGGAGGGGCAGAGACACAAACTACTGCGAGGAAATCTCACCATTGTGGGAGGGGCAGAGACACAAACTACTGCAGGAAATCTCCCCATTGTGGGAGGGGCAGAGACACAAACTACTGCAGGAAATCTCCCCATTGTGGGAGGGGCAGAGACACAAACTACTGCAGGAAATCTCCCCATTGTGGGAGGGGCAGAGACACAAACTACTGCAGGAAATCTCACTATTGTGGGAGGGGCAGAGGCACAAACTACTGCAGGAAATCTCCCCATTGTGGGAGGGGCAGAGACACAAACTACTGCAGGAAATCTCCCCATTGTGGGAGGGGCAGAGACACAAACTACTGAAGGAAATCTCACCATTGTGGGAGGGGCAGAGGCACAAACTACTGCGAGGAAATCTCCACTGTAGATACAAAGATCTGGTTTGGGATTCACGCCGCAAGTGCCCACCCAAAAATGAAACAGTTAGAGTACAGTCAGATTATTTACAAACCTTTTTTTTTTTTATTATTTCCTCACATTGTTTGCAGATCACTAATAATTATTATTGTTACATTAGAATGTCGCTCACAATACTGGACATGACCCCACACCAAAGGGTTTAGAGACACTTCTATTTAATATTAAAATAATAAAACAAAGAGGGTCACGTAGCACTTTAGGGGCACCTGACAATGAGGAATGTTTTTGGACCGAATATGAAAAGGATCCAAAACATCCAGAAGAAAAATATTATTCTGAAGTAAGCAGAATCATTTCTTTATGATATTGTCGGGTCCTTTCCAAAGAAAATCTGCCGGCTGACAGACTGATTGAGCGGCGAGCGAATACGATTTCTTTACCTTGGAAGATTTTCAGAAGCGACGGACGCGTTCCCTTAAATCTAAGAAAGAAACGTGACTTATGTGGTCAGGAGAGAGCCAGACAAAGTGACGGGGGGCTCAGACATCGAATACGGGAAGTCACCATTAAAACTCCATTATTGTATGAGAGAGGAGACTGCGCCATAAAGGAGAACACACACCAAGGAATACCTTATATGGCCAGTCACATCGGTCTCTGTACCAGAGGAGCTTACACTCTAATGTCCCCTCCCCCCACAGTCACATCAGTCTCTGCACCAGAGGAGCTTACACTCTAATGTCCCCTCCCCCACAGTCACATCAGTCTCTGCACCAGAGGAGCTTACACTCTAATGTCCCCTCTCCCACAGTCACATCGGTCTCTGTACCAGAGGAGCTTACACTCTAATGTCCCCTCCCCCACAGTCACATCAGTCTCTGTACAGAGGAGCTTACACTCTAATGTCCCCTCTCCCACAGTCACATCAGTCTCTGTACCAGAGGAGCTTACACTTTAATGTCCCCTCCCCCACAGTCACATCAGTCTCTGTACAGAGGAGCTTACACTCTAATGTCCCCTCCCCCACAGTCACATCAGTCTCTATACAGAGGAGCTTACACTCTAATGTCCCCTCCCCCCCACAGTCACATCAGTCTCTATACAGAGGAGCTTACACTCTAATGTCCCCTCCCCCACAGTCACATCAGTCTCTATACAGAGGAGCTTACACTCTAATGTCCCCTCCCCCACAGTCACATCAGTCTCTATACAGAGGAGCTTACACTCTAATGTCCCCTCCCCCCCACAGTCACATCAGTCTCTATACAGAGGAGCTTACACTCTAATGTCCCCTCCCCCCCACAGTCACATCAGTCCCTGTACAGAGGAGCTTACACTCTAATGTCCCCTCCCCCACAGTCACATCAGTCTCTGTACCAGAAGAGCTTACACTCTAATGTCCCCTCCCCCACAGTCACACACTATTATTATTATACATTTATATAGCTCTGACATATACCGCAGCAGGGACATGCAGTCACCTGCCATGAACATAGAAAAAAAAATATCGCGCTTCGAGGGTCGTATATTATTTAGTGACTCCAAGGGCATCTTTCTGCACCCCGGTCACTCCAAGTGCCCCCAAAGATCATCCCTTGTCATCTAGTGACTCCGAGTGTACCCACATGTGCCCCTCTGACTCCAAGTTTTCCCAAGTGCCCTCTGTGCCCTCTACTGACTCCAAGTGTGCCCCTGTGCCATCCAGTGACCCCTGCAAGACCCCCCGACTCCAGTGCACCCCAGAGCATGCTGTGCCATCCATACCTGGGGTGGGGGGGTATGTAACTGAAGTCATACCCCACCACTGGTAAAAAATTTGGGACTCCTAGGACCTATGGTTCCGGAGATACGGGGCTCCTTGCGCAGCCTGTCAGAAGCTACATACAGAGCGGGCAGTATAAATACAGGCTGGCACACTCTGCAGCAGACAGAGGATGAGCCCACAGAGCCTCTCCTCACTTCTTGTCAGAGGCACTGAGCTCAATGGACAGCTTGGAGCCTTGGACCAGTGGTAAAGCACCATTGGCCCCAGCTGTCCAATAAAAATGCTGCAGTGGAGGCACGCCTCGCGCTGCAGTGTCATAGAGGGGGGCGTGTCTAAAAGACAAATACTCCTTTCCAGCCCAACCCTCTTAATTAGAAGGAAAAAACGTGTTTATGGGTATAAGATTTACTCAGAATCCCGTGGTTTTCTCACACAGTTAAGAGGGAGAATCTTCTGCTGCTGAAAAGGTTCTGTTATAACATAATAATGTATTATTTATCCATTTACTGTGAAATTACTGGTTGGAAGTTATAACTTCAAACTTCAGCAGGTTAAGCCGCCTGCTTGAGTACAGTTTTTGAAAATATAGTAAAATTACCTTAAAAACAATATAAAATAATTATTTGTATATTACTGATGATAATTAACCCCTCGCCACCCATTCTGACACTTCTCTCCTACATGTAAAAATCATCTTTTTTTTTTTTTGCTAGAAAATTACTCAGAACCCCCAAACATTCTATATATTGTTTTATCAGACACCCTCAGGGAATTGTTGCAACTTTTTATGTCACACGGTATTTGCACAGCAATTTTTCAAATGCGTTTTGAAAAGAAAAAAAAAAAAAACCCCACTAAAGTTAGCCCGCTTTTTTTGTATAATGTGAAAGATGATGTTCTGCCGAGTAAATAGATACCGAACATGTCACGCTTTAACATTGCGCACGCTCGTGGAATGGTGCCAAACTTCAGTACTTAAAGCGGAGTTCCGCGTTTTTTTTTTTTAAAGTCAGCGGCTACAAATGCTGCAGCTGCTGACTTTTAAAATATGGACACTTACCTGTCCAGGGCGCCCGCGATGTCGGCACCCGAAGCCCATCTGTCCCTCGGCTCTCGGGTACTGCCGCCGCCATCTTCGGTGAGGGAATCAGGAAGCTTCACTTCCTGGTTCCCTACTGTGCATGCACGACTCGAGCTGTGCGTTACCACTGGTCCCTGTTAGAGGAGGTCTAGTGCTAGAATTATTGCTCTCGCTCTAACGATCCCGGCGTAAGTAACCTGTGTGTATCTGGCTCTGGTACTAGCCAGCGCCTCACCCGCCACTCACCTCACCGCACTGTACCGCGGTGCTGTACAGAGAGCACCGAGCCAGTCACATCAGGCTCTGTACCAGAGGAGCTTACACTCTAATGTCCCCTCCCCCACAGTCAAATCAGTCTCTATACAGAGGAGCTTACACTCTAATGTCCCCTCCCCCACAGTCACATCAGTCTCTGTACAGAGGAGCTTACACTCCAATGCTCCCTCCCCCACAGTCACATCAGTCTCTGTACCAGAGGAGCTTACACTCTAATATCCCCTCCCCCACAGTCACATCAGTCTCTGTACCAGAGGAGCTTACACTCTAATATCCCCTCCCCCACAGTCACATCAGTCTCTGTACCAGAGGAGCTTACACTCTAATGTCCCCTCCCCCCACAGTCACATCAGTCTCTATACAGAGGAGCTTACACTCTAATGTCCCCTCCCCCCCACAGTCACATCAGTCTCTATACAGAGGAGCTTACACTCTAATATCCCCTCCCCCACAGTCACATCAGTCTCTGTACCAGAGGAGCTTACACTCTAATGTCCCCTCCCCCCACAGTCACATCAGTCTCTGTACTAGAGGAGCTTACATTCTAATGTCCCCTCCCCCCACAGTCACATCAGTCTCTGTACCAGAGGAGCTTACACTCTAATGTCCCCTCCCCCACAGTCACATCAGTCTCTGTACCAGAGGAGCTTACACTCTAATGTCCCCTCCCCCACAGTCACATCAGTCTCTGTACCAGAGGAGCTTACACTCCTATGCCCCCTCCCCTATAGTCACACACTATTATTATACATTTATATAGCTCTGACATATACCGCAGCGCTGTACAGAGAGCACTGATCCAGTCACATCAGTCTCTGTACCAGAGGAGCTTACACTCTAATGTCCCCTCCCCCACAGTCACATCAGTCTCTGTACAGAGGAGCTTACACTCTAATGTCCCCTCCCCCCCACAGTCACATCAGTCTCTGTACCAGAGGAGCTTACACTCTAATGTCCCCTCCCCCACAGTCACACACTATTATTTATATACTTTTATATAGCTCTGACATATACTGCAGTGCTGAATATAATAGGGGAGATTCAGGCGACTGAAAGACGGGAGCAGAAACAACAACAGAAGAGACACTAGAGAGTAAAACACACATCTCTGGCTACAGCAATCCAACATTTAAAAATTTTGGTAGAGAATTTTCAAGCAACAGCAGAAAACTTCCCAAAACATTTTTTTATAGTGTGAGGATCCCCCAATACTCCATGCAGTCCCTCTCTCACACACTCCATGTGGACCCGGCACACCGGATCTCAGTTGTGTTTCTCACGGTCTACAATAAAGCGTCTTACCTTGTGCCAGGTGACAGTCGGCTGGGGGCGTCCGGTGACCTTGAAGGAGAACCGTCCGGTTTGACCCGCCGTCACCACACTACGACTGGGCTTTGTAACAAACTTCGGGGGGCTCTCACCCCAAATACTGGGACGGTTTTCTATCTGGGGGACCCCAATTGGGCTTCTGCGAAGAGAACAATGGAACAATTAGGGGTCACCTATCCTCAGATGGGTACAAAATGAGTAAAAACTACAGCAGGGCCCAAACTGATAGTAATATCATTCAGGCATTCTCCGAATTGTGATACTGAAATACAGCAAAGATCATGTCGGCTCATTCACAAGAGTGTTCATAATAGAATATTTCCCAAGTCGTCCCGAGAGACCCATAATCTGCGGCTCTCCAAGATTGAGGAACTACAAGCCTCAGAACCAAGAATCACATCACCGCTCCTAGAATCAAGTGCCGGATCTCCTCTTCAGCACTTCCGGGCTTTGCCTGGAGCCGGCATCTCCAAACCTTCCAAGCAAAGGTCCACTTTACAGTCATTTAGACTTTGAGGGGACTGGACTGTGGCCAGCATGAGTAAAGGAATAGTGCCCCATCATTGGTGTCAGTGGGAGGAATAGTGCCCCATCATTGGTGTCAGTGGGAGGAATAGTGCCCCATCATTGGTGTCAGTGGGAGGAATAGTGCCCCATCATTGGTGTCGGTGGGGGGGAATAGTGCCCCATCATTGGTGTCAGTGGGAGGAATAGTGCCCCATCATTGGTGTCAGTGGGATGAATAGTGCCCCATCATTGGTGTCAGTGGGATGAATAGTGCCCCATCATTGGTGTCAGTGGGATGAATAGTTCCCCATCATTGGTGTCAGTGGGATGAATAGTGCCCCATCATTGGTGTCAGTGGGAGGAATAGTGTCCCATCATTGGTGTCAGTGGGAGGAATAGTGTCCCATCATTGGTGTCAGTGGGAGGAATAGTGTCCCATCATTGGTATCAGTGGGAGGAATAGTGCCCCATCAATGGTGTCAGTGGGAGGAATAGTGTCCCATCATTGGTGTCAGTGGGAAGAATAGTGTCCCATCATTGGTGTCAGTGGGAGGAATAGTGTCCCATCATTGGTGTCAGTGGGAGGAATATTGCCCCATCATTAGAGTCAGTGGGAGAAATAGTTCCTTAAGGGTGGAATAAAGGCAAGCAAAGTGCAGAATCTGGCCCTGGGCTGCAGTTTGGAGATCACTGGCCAAGAGCACCGGCACTACGGCCAATCAGGAGATAGCCATCCTAATTGGCACTCTTTTAAATTGCAAGGAAACACATTGATCAGTGTATGCACAATGCAACAATACTTCTATGTCACAGTAGTTGCTGCAGTACCTTACCTTTTTTAGCAACTGCTTTTCACTGTACTGCCCCTCTTCTGCCCTTGTATCCCCAATGCACCCCGTGTGCCCCCAATGCACCCCGTGTCCCCAATGCACCCCGTGTGCCCCTGTGTCCCCAATGCACCCCGTGTGCCCCCGTGTCCCCCCGTGTCCCCAACGCACCCCGTGTGCCCCCGTGTCCCCAACGCACCCCGTGTGCCCCCATTTTCCCAATGTACCCTGTGTGCCCACAATGTACCCTGTGTGCCCCCATGTCCCCAATGTACCCTGTGTGCCCACAATGTACCCTGTGTGACCCCATGTCCCCAATGTACCCTGTGTGCCCCCATGTCCCCAATGTACCCTGTGTGACCCCATGTCCCCAAGTGCCTCCCAGAGCATTCTGTGTCATCTGCTGACTCCAAGTTCACCTCAGTGCACCCTGTGTCATTGAGTGACTTCTAATGTACCCCTGTGCACCCTCCTGACTTTACTGCTCCCCATCATCTAGTGCATCCTGTGCACCTTCATGACCTCAAATGTAATCCAGAGCATCCTTTGCCATCCTGAGCTCCCCATGACTTCAGTGCATCCTAATGTCATCTAGTGCACCCCCATCACTCCAAGTGCCCCGAAGAGCATCCCGTGTCATCTAGTGAGTGACTCCAAGTTGACCCCGGTGCACCCAGTGTCATCTGCTGGCTCCAAGTGTGCCCCTGGGATTTCTGTGCCATATAGTGACTCCAGTGTACCCCATTATTCCAGTGTACCACAGTCCATTCTTTGTCATGACTCTAAGGGCATCTCTGTGCACCCCCGTCACTCCAAGTGCCCCCAAAGAGCATCTCTTGTCATCTAGTGACTCCAAGTGCACCCACATGCGCCCCTCTGACTCCAAGTTTTCCCAAGTGCCCTCTGGCTCCAATGTTCCTGGTTACACCATTGTACCCCAGTCCATCCTTTGTCATCCAATGACTCCTAGAATGCTCCTGTGCACCCCTTGACTCCAAGTGCACCCCACAGCGTCCTCTGTCATCTAGTGACCCCTATGTGCCCCAATGCACCCCCATTACTGCAATTGCACCCCAAAGGATCTCATTTCATCTAGTGACTCCAAGTGCACCCCACAGTATGACTACTAGTGCGCCCTGTGCTCCTCCGTGACACCCGTTTCTGCACCCAGCCACTCTCCAGCTCTGGACAATTCTTCTCCTGGTGGATAGGGAGCGCTGTCTGTGACACCAAGTGAGGAATTGTTAACCAATCCCACCCCATGCCCATTAGATGCCAGTCTACCCATCACACATCAACTCTGTCATACATTTCAGTCATGTCATCCAGTTTGCACAAAATATGGCCGAAAACCGCCCAGACTTCTGGACTCTCTCCCCTGCTGTGATTTGTTAGGCTGTGAGCCCCTGAACAGCGATTCACATCTATTACTGGCTCGGGCGGGGTGTCTGCCAGCAATGGTGCCAATAACAGCCAATCACAATAAGGTTTCAGAATGGAGAAGCAGATGCAGTATATTGTATAGAGATGTCACAGGGATCCAATCCAGCAGAGTGTGAGCCAGAGAGCGGCCATGTTTGACAGGCGTCAGGCGGTTCCTGGGATTATGGCGCTGGCACGGCGCTTTGTGTTAATAAAGGGGGGGGATGTTTTTATTGGAAGGTTGGACAGGAGGATGGCGGGCCAAAGGAAACAGGCGAGATGCGAGCAGGGAGATGAAAGACTTAGCAATTGTCAATCTACAACGTCTCACCCGGGACTGCGGGAGCTGGACGGCAGGGCGTACCGCGGCACGGCGCTACCTGCAAAATAAAACCACAAACATCAGATAACAGATATTATATCAGAACCAAATATATAATATATATACAGAATACAGACAATCAGACCACACAGACCATGGAGATCATTATACTCTGCGCTGATACATTGTACATCATTACAATACATACAAAGTATCAATACATACAAAGTATCAATACATACAAAGTATCAATACATACAAAGTATCAACGTGTATCTGTCAGATGATGGAGAACCCTCCACATGTACAAATATAGGTGCCCATAGAAATCATGGGGCCCCATACAGTCTACCTGACAGAGCACCCCCCAAATGGTGGCCCCGTCCACTACTTCACCTTCTGTACCCCAAATACTCCATTATTATTTATTATTTAAGTACTTATATAGCGCCGTCAATTTACTACTATTATCCCTATTACCCCATACTATGCACCTGCTGTATCCCCTATTACCCCACCCTCTGTCCCCCCTGTACATGTCCTGTATCACCCACTACCCCAACACTCTGCACCCCCAACTATCCAGCATCTTCTATCACCTACATCTGCCAATACTCTATCAATACACTCATTACACCTGACAATGTACCCCTGACCCCCGATACCACACACTACCCTACACTCCCTACATCCCCCATTACCCTACACTCCCTACATCCCCCATTACCCTACACTCCCTACATCCCCCATTACCCTACACTCCCTACATCCCCCACCCCCCTACATCCCCCATTACCCTATACTCCCTACATCCCCCCATTACCCTACACTCCCTACATCCCCCATTACCCTACACTCCCTACATCCCCCATTACCCTACACTCCCTACATCCCCCATAACCCACACTCCCTACATCGCCCATTACCCTACACTCCCTACATCGCCCATTACCCTACACTCCCTACATCCCCCATTACCCTACACTCCCTACATCCCCCATTACCCTACACTCCCTACATCCCCCATTACCCTACACTCCCTACATCCCCCATAACCCACACTCCCTACATCCACCATTACCCTACACTCCCTACATCCCCCATTACCCTACACTCCCTACATCCCTCATTACCCTACACTCCCTACATCCCCCATTACCCTACACTCCCTACATCCCCCATTACCCTACACTCCCTACATCCCTCATTACCCTACACTCCCTACATCCCCCATTACCCTACATTCCCTACATCCCCCATTACCCTACACTCCGTACATCTCCCATTACCCTACACTCCCTACATCTCCCATTACCCTACACTCCCTACATCTCCCATTACCCTACACTCCCTACATCCCCCATTATCCTACACTCCCTACATCTCCCATTACCCTACACTCCCTACATCCCCCATTACTCTACACTCCCTACATCCCCCATTACCCTACACTCCGTACATCCCCCATTACCCTACACTCCCTACATCTCCCATTACCCTACACTCCCTACATCTCCCATTACCCTACACTCCCTACATCCCCCATTATCCTACACTCCCTACATCTCCCATTACCCTACACTCCCTACATCCCCCATTACTCTACACTCCCTACATCCCCCATTACCCTACACTCCGTACATCCCCCATTACCCTACACTCCGTACATCCCCCATTACCCTACACTCCGTACATCCCCCATTACCCTACACTCCGTACATCCCCCATTACCCTACACTCCGTACATCCCCCATTACCCTACATCCCCCATTACCCTACACTCGCTACATCCCCCATTACCCTACACTCCCTACATCTCCCATTACCCTACACTCCGTACCTCCTACATCTCTTACTACTGCATGCTATGTACCCCCTGTATCCCCCATTACCCCACATTCTGCACACCCAATACCCTACACTCGACACCCCATACATCTATTATTACCCCACATTCTGCACCCCCTGCATCCCACATTACCTCACATTCTGAACACTCACTACTCTACACTCTGTACCCCCTAGAGCCCCCAAAAGTTCTTATGTAGCCCCTACATCCCCTATTTTCCCACATTCTGCGCCCCCTACATCCAAAATTACCCCACATTCTGCACACCCATTACTCTACACTCTGCACCTCCTACATCTCTCATTACACCCCATTCTGCACCCCTGCATCCCACATTACCCCACATTCTGCACACCCATTACTCTACACTCTGTACCCCCTATATCCCCCAAAAACCCTTATGTAGCCCCTGCATCTCATATTACCCCACATTCTACGCCCCTACATCCTTCATTCCCCCATATTCTGCACACCGTTTACTCTACACTCTGTACCCCCTATACTCCCCAATAGCCCTTATTATGTACCCCCTGCATCTCATATTACCCCACATTCTGGACCCCTGTATCCCCCATTACCCCACATTCCACAACCCATGCATCCCCCATGACCCCACATTTTGTACCCCCAGGTTCCCCCAATACATATTTCTCTGCACCAATGCATCCTCCAATACACCTCCTGCATCCCCCTGACACACTGCGCCCCCCCGCTGCTCATGTTTGGACACGCTCCATCTCCAGGATTTTGAGTGAGGCTTCACCTGGAGAGGGCGCTGCTGGCCCCAGGGGCCCTTCCTATTGTAGTTGTTCTGATGCCCTCTGCACAGCTTACAGCTGATCCTCCGACAGATGCAGAAGATTTGGAAGTTGTAGTCGGGGATGAGGAGGGGAGACCCGGGGTTAGTAAGAGGGGGTCACCCCTACTGGGACCCCTACTAGCCCTATTGGGCCCCATATGAGATGGCTGCCTGTAACCCCTTTATCAGAGCCCCTGCCCACAGACATAGCAGGGCGAGCGGTGGCACAGTCATAGTCCACATGGCATGCTGGTTTTCGGCACTAAAATCTGTTTTGTCTAATTGGCCTAAAGCATCTTCACCAAGAGCGGCTTTTTCATTTTTCTTATATTTTGTTTAAAAAGTCACCATAAAAAGTAAAAATTATTTCTGTTATTTTATTTTATTTATTTTTTTTGTGAAAAAAAATCTAATAACATTAGAATACACAAAGAATAAAAACGCACGTTTTTGTGTGTTGTCACTTTTCTTGAAAAATCCGATCATTTTATTGTAAAATCAATCAGCTGTAATCACTCCGCTCATCCCCCCACCCCCAACCTCTAACCTCAGGCTGACCCTAACACTTGAGCCTCATTCACAATGGGCTGCCGGGGGTGGGGCAGTAAAAACAGGCAGCTGAGTTGCGGTTTTATCACCTTCTGACAGACCAACTAAAGAAAAAAAAAGAGCACATGCAGCCACTCAGGGTTGCACGCATGCAATGGGCACATGAAAAATTAGACCCCCCTGGCAGGCAGTAGACATGTGCAATTCATTTAATTCTGAATTTGTTTTAACGAATTTTGACAAATTTGTTAATTTGAAAATTAGAAATGTGCACTGCCGAAAAATTTGTTCATTTTAGTTTCAATCGTTTTTTGTTTTTTTCGGAAATTCGAAAATTAGTAAATTCAAGAATTTTCGGATTTTCGATTTTTCAAAACTTAAAATGTTAAAATTCCGAATTTTCAACTTTTCCGAAATTCGGAATTCAAAAAATCCGAAAATTCGGAAATCCGAAAATAAGAAAGAAAATCCGAAAATTCAAAAGAACAAAAATCCGAAGATAAAAACAAAAATTCGAAAAACCCGAAAATGTGAAAATCAGAAATAATAACTAATAATAAATCACTATTAAATTTCAGGTATTGGAATTTCCTTTCAAATTTGGCTGTTAGTGAACGTAACGAATACGAATTTATCCGACGTTACGAATTATCCGAAATTAACGAATGCCGCATCGAAACAAATGGAACGGAATGAATGAATATTAAATAATAATAAAAACATTTTAATATTATTATTATTATTGTTATTTATTATTATTTTTAATTAGTTATGTTCCATTAATTTAGATGCGGCATTCGTTATTTCGGATAATTTGTAACCTTGGATAAATTCGTATTCGTTACGTCTACTAACTGCCAAATTTGAAAGGAAATTCCAATACCTATAATTTAATAGTGATTTATTATTAGTTAGTTATTATTTCAGATATTCAAATTTTCGTTCTTATTTTCAAATTTCGGAATTAACTAATTTGTTGAAATTCATAAAAAAACTGATTCCAAAAGAAATGAAATGTCTATGTGGAAATATCAGAATTAATAAAAACCCGTTTAACAAATTCGTAAATTTGAACACCCGAAAATCTGAAATAATAATTAATAACTTAATTATAACTAACTATTAAATTATTGGTATTGGAATTTCCTTTCAAATTTGGCTGTTAGTGAACGTAACGAATACAAATTTATCCGAAGTTACAATTTATCCAAAGTTACAATTTATCCAAAGTTACAATTTATCCAAAGTTACAATTTATCCGAAGTTACAATTTATCCGAAGTTACAATTTATCCGAAGTTACAATTTATCCGAAGTTACAATTTATCTGAAGTTACAATTTATCCGAAGTTACGTTCAACAGCCAAATTTGAAAGGAAATTCCAACACCTATAATTTAATAGTTAGTAATAATTAAGTTATTATTAGTTAGTTATTATTTCGAATTTTTGGATTTTCTTTCTTATTTTCGGATTTTCGAATTGCGATCGTAACAAATGACCCGAAAAACGAAAAAAAAAAAAAAGGATGAAAAGAAAATGAAAGAGTACGAATTTTTCGGCATTGCACATGTCTAGTAGGCAGTACCCCCCCACACCCCCAAATGCCACCCATTGAAAGGAATGGGGCCATACTAAAATCACCCCCGCAGTTGCGTCGCCGTAGTTCAGACTTTTTAGGCTCCAGTCACACCTGGCCATTTTCTAAACGCATGAAAAAGCGTGAGTTACGGCCCACATTTACAAATTGCTCAGAAAAAAAATGCATGTGGCGTTTTCGGTGCCATTCACTGTTAAATGGCACCCCAAACACGACAAGCAGCACGCAAAAATATGCACCAAACACAGCAAAATGCATGGTAAAAAAAACCTGCAAAACTGAACACAGCAAAAAAAAAAAAAGCCCCATGAGCAACTTTGTCGCAGTTGTTCCGTGTATGGCAGGTATGGCAGCCCATTGAAATGCATGAGCTGCCCTATGCGTGCTGTGCGAAAAATGCGCAAAAAAAAAAAAAACCCGCACAAAACAGCGCATTTAAATTGGGTTGATAGAGGCAATCAGGCAACATATCGTCTCTTAGCCACCTGTCAAACACCCTCTGAAAAGCGAGCCAGCACAGGCAGCTATAAGTGTGAATGAGTAAACCAATCAGATCCGAGCCGATCGCTGTTATTCACCTTCCACAATCAGTTCGATGGTCACTTGGCGCACTCCCTCCTCATTGGCCGCTTCGCAGGTGTATTTCCCACCATCCTCCTCGCTGACTTCTTTTATCGTCAGGCAGAACGTTCCCCTCGCACTCTGCTCCGCGCTGCACCGGCCGCCATCTTGGACTGGCTGCCCGTTTCTGTACCATGTGACCCGCGGTTCCGGGCTCCCCCTGACCTGGAACACAGAGAACAATCCCCCGACATTCATAAAAAACAGTCCACAACCCCAATTCACAGAGATTTGATTTCTTTACATTTCTGTTCATCACCTGAAAGTTTCACAAGTAGAACTACAAGCATTTTTTATCTGGATAGAGTAAGGGAGGGTTATAACCCCTGAGAGTTTTTGTTTTTTTCCCCCATCTGTGTCCCCATTGGAGAGAATAATCATTACTTCCTGTCCCATAGACAAAACAGGAAGTGAGAGGAAATCCTTCCAAACAAGGGAATCCCTGGTTGTCACCAGAACTAATGTCCCCTTTCGGGAGATTTTCCTTCACTTCCTGTTCCATAGACAAAACAGGAAGTGAAAGGAAATCCTTTCAAACAAGGGAATCCCTGGTTGTCAATCAGAATTAGTGTCCCCATTGTGGAGATTTTCTTTCACTTCCTGTCCCATAGACAAAACAGGAAGTGAGAGAAAATCCTTCCAAAACAAGGGAATCCCTGATTGTCATCAGAACTAGTGTCCCCATTTGGGAGCTTTTCCTTCACTTCCTGTTCCATAGAAAAAACAGGAAGTGAGAGGTAATCCTTCCAAACAAGGGAATCCCTGGTTGTCAACCAGAATTAGTGTCCCCATTTGGGAGCTTTTCCTTCACTTCCTGTCCCATAGACAAAACAGGAAGTGGGAGGAAATCCTTCCAAACTGAGGGAATCCCTGGTTGTCATCAGAACTAGTGTCCCCATTGGAAGATTTCCCCTCTATTCCTGTACAGCAGGACTGGAGTGCGAGAGAAAGAAGCCAATCGGTTCATGTGCTGAGAACAAGCATGCTGATAGGAGGAGAGAGCAGAGAGATGAACCCATCACTGAGCGGTTTCTTCTTTCACTGTCCAGTCAGAGGCTGGGGGTGGGCCCAGGTTGATCTGGGCTCAGAGGAGGAGGGGTTGAATGATGCTGGCCATCAGACTGAGGACATCTTGTGGCAGAAAAGTAGTACTGCAGGGAGAGCTCGGGATTGAAAGTGAATATTACAAAAAAAAAAGCGTCTATAGGTCCTTAAAAATCAAAGTGTAGAAGATTCAGATATATTTAGAGTCTGGAATATAATTCAATGATTAGATCTCTGTGACCGATTGTAACAAACCCACAATGATGCTGCTGATTGAGGTCTGGGCACCTCAGCCCCACTCACCTCGGGGCAGGAAAGTGTTAAAGAGAGAAGAAATATAATAAATAAAACATGACAAATTCCATTGGAGGGTCAGAAGAATGAGATCAGAACGGTCCTCAGTCTTCCCAGAAGTCCAACAGGCTGGGAAAGCCACTGAATCTCAGGCCAAGCTGGGACTTGTAGTTCTGGATGTCAGGCCAAGCTGGGACTTGTAGTTCTAGTGGTCAGGCCAAGCTGGGACTTGTAGTTCTAGTGGTCAGTCCAAGCTGGGACTTGTAGTTCTAGTGGTCAGGCCAAGCTGGGACTTGTAGCTCTAGTGGTCAGGCCAAGCTGGGACTTGTAGCTCTAGTGGTCAGGCCAAGCTGGGACTTGTAGCTCTAGTGGTCAGGCCAAGCTGGGACTTGCAGTTCTAGTGGTCAGACCAAGCTGGGACTTGTAGTTCTAGTGGTCAGGCCAAGCTGGGACTTGTAGTTCTAGTGGTCAGGCCAAGCTGGGACTTGCAGTTCTAGATGTCAGGCCAAGCTGGGACTTGTAGTTCTAGTGGTCAGGCCAAGCTGGGACTTGTAGTTCTGGATGTCAGGCCAAGCTGGGACTTGTAGTTCTAGTGGTCAGGCCAAGCTGGGACTTGTAGTTCTAGTGGTCAGGCCAAGCTGGGACTTGTAGTTCTAGTGGTCAGGCCAAGCTGGGACTTGTAGTTCTAGTGGTCAGGCCAAGCTGGGACTTGTAGTTCTAGTGGTCAGGCCAAGCTGGGACTTGTAGTTCTAGTGGTCAGGCCAAGCTGGGACTTGTAGTTCTAGTGGTCAGGCCAAGCTGGGACTTGTAGTTCTGGATGTCAGGCCAAGCTGGGACTTGTAGTTCTAGTGGTCGGGCCAAGCTGGGACTTGTAGCTCTAGTGGTCAGGCCAAGCTGGGACTTGTAGTTCTAGTGGTCAGGCCAAGCTGGGACTTGTAGTTCTAGATGTCAGGCCAAGCTGGGACTTGTAGTTCTGGATGTCAGGCCAAGCTGGGACTTGTAGTTCTGGATGTCAGGCCAAGCTGGGACTTGTAGTTCTAGATGTCAGGCCAAGCTGGGACTTGTAGTTCTAGATGTCAGGCCAAGCTGGGACTTGTAGTTCTAGTGGTCAGGCCAAGCTGGGACTTGTAGTTCTAGTGGTCAGGCCAAGCTGGGACTTGTAGTTCTAGTGGTCAGGCCAAGCTGGGACTTGTAGTTCTAGTGGTCAGGCCAAGCTGGGACTTGTAGTTCCAGTGGTCAGGCCAAGCTGGGACTTGTAGTTCTAGTGGTCAGGCCAAGCTGGGACTTGTAGTTCTAGTGGTCAGGCCAAGCTGGGACTTGTAGTTCCAGTGGTCAGGCCAAGCTGGGACTTGTAGTTCTAGTGGTCAGGCCAAGCTGGGACTTGTAGTTCTAGTGGTCAGGCCAAGCTGGGACTTGTAGTTCTAGTGGTCAGGCCAAGCTGGGACTTGTAGTTCTAGTGGTCAGGCCAAGCTGGGACTTGTAGCTCTAGTGGTCAGGCAAAGCTGGGACTTGTAGCTCTAGTGGTCAGGCCAAGCTGGGACTTGTAGTTCTAGTGGTCAGGCCAAGCTGGGACTTGTAGTTCTAGTGGTCAGGCCAAGCTGGGACTTGTAGTTCCCTGAGCACCAATGGTGACCAGTCACCCAACGTCCTCCTATGTCGGTAACCTTGATGCTGAGGGCACCATTAGAGATCCTGATTTGGGAACAATCCCGTCTTTGTGGATTTGGTCCCTCAGGGGGAGAATTCTCTGCAGAGATCATTTAATATTTAACAAAAACGTAAAAAATGGTGACAAGTCCGACAAGAGGAACTCGGGGTGGGGGGAGGGGAGGGGGGGGAATATATTCTACAAACCAGTTTCATGCAGCAACGTCCTGTTCTAGAAATCTATAGATCTGCTAAAACCAGTGGGAGGTGAGATGAGGAACTGGAGGGCCGAGGAGGTTTCAGTATGAATGGGAAGATATAAGACGGGGTGTGACCCCCCCCCCCCCCAATACACCAGAAGATCCGACATCGAGAAACTTCCTATTCACACAACGCTTTCTGCCAAATATTCCAAACTGACAGTATAAATCCAACCAAAGATGTCATTTCTAGTTCTAGATGGAGTGGGATTAGAGCCCCTGTTGGGCTGTTACTGCAATCCGGGGCTCTGTTATAGAAATGTCCCCTCACCTTCTGACCTCCGCCCCTCCCCCCCATGTCTTGCTCAGGTGTACCGGCTCCTCTCCTCCACTGAAACGGCTTCCCATGATTTCACCGCACACTGTGAGCTTCTCACCATGTGCATTAGAAGCTGCAACAAGTCAGATAGAGCCCCGCCCTCATTCCCAGACTGGAGGGCGTCCAGTATCATCTAGCCCTTCCCTCCCCAGTCTGACTGTTCTGTTACAAATGCGCTTTATGCATAGACTTTCCTCCTCAGACCCGGTCGGTCCGGACTGTCCGGTCACCTATTGACTTGACACCATTGACAGACAGCTTAAAGTGGTTGTAAACGCTTCTGTGTGACTTCTACCAATAGGTAAGACAAGAATAAGAATAGAATAAGACTAGAATAAGACTAGAATAAGACTAGAATAAGGCTTCCCTATAGGTAGTACAAATATCTCCTAAACGTGCGCCGTGTAGGAGATATTTCACTTGTAGTGCGCCAATGTCATCATCGGCGCATGCGCTGTGAAGAAACGGTCCTCTGTGCCGTTTCTTTCCCAGCGTGTGCCTTGACTGACAATAAATGAAAGGGGTTGTAGACTCTTGAGGTTTGCATTCTATGCATTAAGGTGAAAAACCTCTTGTAGTGCAGCACCCCCCCCCCCAGCCCCCCTTTTACTTACCTGAACCCAGTCTTTCCAGTGACGGGGATAAGCCCAGCAGCTCCATCCGCTGTCTCGGGTCCTCATTGGATAGATTGATAGCAGCGCAGCCATTGGCTCCCGCTGCTGTCAATCAAGTCCAATGACACGGGAGCCAGGGGCGGGGCCGAGTCCTGTTGTCTGTGTCAATGGACGCAGCAGCAGGACTCGGGAGCGCACCCGCGTGAGTGCCCCGAGGGAGAGCGGCTCTCCAATGGGGCACACGGGAAGAGGAGGAGCTAAGGAGCACCGCTGAGGGACCCCAGAAGAGGAGGATCTGGGCCACTCTGTGCAAAACCAACTGCACACAGGAGGTAAGTATAACAGGTTTGTTTTTAAAAAAAATTGAACCTTTAGTTATCCTTTAACTTTCATAAGCCCTGTCTCTGTGACTTCTGTACTTTACACGGACTGAGGGAACATGTAAGAAGCGATGAGGGTTTAGCTATAGGAATGAACTAACTAGCACTAAACAGGAGCGGAGAAGAGAGAAAAATACCAAAATCAGTTTAGTAAAGCTGTAGTAGCCCAAACCTGCCACTAGATGTCAGCATGCTACAGAAAAATTATAACCTAATGCAGCTTCAATACAAGACATGAAAGCGGGGAAGAATGCTGGCTGTCCCTGACCCCGCCCCTTTCATTTATTGGATCTCATTTCTTCCAATCATGGAGGCTCGGAATCACATGTAGGCGGTCTGCATGCAAACACAGGAAGGCCCTCTCATCCAGACTGACACCCACAATGTACACCAGAGAGAGGACCTCTATGGGGGAAGTACAGAACGATCAGACGGGTCCTCGTTGCTCCTTGGTGGGGCGAGTTCTGGTTTCATTCAGTTATTAATACATATGGAGGAATCATCATACTCTTTGTACATTCCCTGTTAGTGATTAGAGAAATAATAAATGACGGGAAACAAATTCCCCGAGCAACAAAAATTCCCCTCGGAGGACCTGCACCTGTCTGACCGCCAACGTGACGTCCAATCGCTGGCTGACTAATCCGCGGACAATGAGGAGATCGGAATGGACTTCCCCAGGATACGGATGAATCTCAGGACAGACGGGGGACCTCTGATTGCCTGGCTGTCATATCGATCCTCCGTCTTCCCTATTACAAGTCACTGACCTGGAAAACGCATCAAGATGAGGATTTCGGACGTTTTCCGTCTTTCCCGGTCAGCATACTTGTACCGGCTTGGCAAAGTGATGGCGCCGGGACCCCGATGGATTATTTGAAAATTAAATATATATTTTAATTTTTATCCATTGTCCAATAACAGGTGTAAATATAATGACAACGACCAGATATGGCCACACGAGGTCAATGATGTCACCGTTTTCCCCGCCTCTTCCCTTGTTGGTTACAGTTGGGGAGTAGGCGGGTCAGTCCGAGTCAACGGGCATTGTCAAGGACAATACAAAGTGGGAGGGGGACATTTTTGGGGGATTTTTATTTAGGACTTAGGGCTTACATTTGTTTTGGGGAATGGAGTAGGGGTACTATATTCATGTGTGTGGGGGAGGGGTATCAGTTTCATAGTTGGTAAGGTTGAATGAAGACACTAGTCCACCCTGTTCAACCTGTGTAGGTGTCTGTGTGTGTGTGTGTGTGTGTGTGTGTGTGTGTGTATCTGGGAGCCCCTTATTTTTAAAGGGAGCCTTCAGGTTCTGATAAGCTCCCCACCTGCAGACCCCCACAAATACAGGGCCAGGGTTGTGGGGAAGAGGCCCTTGACCTTATCACTATGGGGACAAGGTGCTATTTTTGCCGGGGAGGGGATCACATGCTGATGGCACATGGCCAAGCTGGGACTTGTAGTTCATGATGTCACACCAAGCTGGGACCTGTAGCATTGGATCTTAGGCCAAGCTGGGACCTGTAGCATTGGATCTCAGGCCAAGCTGTTACTTGTAGCTCGGGGTCTCAGGCCAAGCTGCGACTTGTAGCTCTGGATGTCAGGCCAAGCTGCGACTTGTAGCTCTGGGTCTCAGGCCAAGCTGGGACTTGTAGCTCTGGGTCTCAGGCCAAGCTGGGACTTGTAGCTCTGGGTCTCAGGCCAAGCTGGGACTTGTAGCTCTGGATCTCAGGCCAAGCTGGGACTTGTAGCTCTGGATCTCAGGCCAAGCTGCGACTTGTAGCATTGGATCTCAGGCCAAGCTGGCACCTGTAGCTTGGGGTCTCAGGCCAAGCTGCGACTTGTAGCTCTGGATCTCAGGCCAAGCTGGGACTTGTAGCTCTGGATCTCAGGCCAAGCTGGGACTTGTAGCTCTGGATCTCAGGCCAAGCTGGGACCTGTAGCATTGGATCTCAGGTCAAGCTGGGACCTGTAGCTTGGGGTCTCAGGCCAAGCTGCGACTTGTAGCTCTGGATCTCAGGCCAAGCTGTGACTTGTGGCTCTGGATCTCAGGCCAAGCTGGGACTTGTGGCTCTGGATCTCAGGCCAAGCTGCGACTTGTGGCCCTGGATCTCAGGCCAAGCTGGGACCTGTAGCATTGGATCTCAGGCCAAGCTGTTACTTGTAGCTCGGGGTCTCAGGCCAAGCTGCGACTTGTAGCTCTGGATCTCAGGCCAAGCTGGGACTTGTAGCTCTGGATCTCAGGCCAAGCTGCGACTTGTAGCTCTGGATCTCAGGCCAAGCTGGGACTTGTAGCTCTGGATCTCAGGCCAAGCTGGGACTTGTAGCTCTGGATCTCAGGCCAAGCTGGGACCTGTAGCATTGGATCTAGGGCCAAGCTGGGACCTGTAGCTTGGGGTCTCAGGCCAAGCTGCAACTTGTAGCTCTGGATCTCAGGCCAAGCTGCGACTTGTGGTTCTGGATCTCAGGCCATGCTGCGACTTGTAGCTCTGGATCTCAGGCCAAGCTGCGACTTGTAGCTCTGGATCTCAGGCCAAGCTGCGACTTGTAGCTCTGGATCTCAGGCCAAGCTGCGACTTGTAGCTCTGGATCTCAGGCCAAGCTGCGACTTGTAGCTCCGGATCTTAGGCCAAGCTGCGACTTGTAGCTCCGGATCTCAGGCCAAGCTGCGACTTGTAGCTCCGAATCTCAGGCCAAGCTGCGACTTGTAGCTCTGGATCTCAGGCCAAGCTGCGACTTGTAGCTCTGGATCTCAGGCCAAGCTGTGACTTGTAGCTGTGGATCTCAGGCCAAGCTGCGACTTGGCCAAGCTGCTACTTGTAGCTCTGGATCTCAGGCCAGGCTGCGACTTGTAGCTCTGGATCTCAGGCCAAGCTAGGACTTGTGGCTCTGTATCTTGTAGTTCCTCAGTACTTGTGCTGTGTTCTGGACCTCTTAGCTCTGAACGGAGTCTCTGGACCATTTCTCATACAGGAGTCGTCTGAGGCCGGTCATGCAGTAGAGCCGAGCCGGGGTCGGTGCCAAGATCCCCCCGTGCCCTGTAATCAGCCTGAATTAGGACATTGTCTAATGATATGAGAAGGAATTACAGAGCCGGGACCCGGCCACAAACATCCCGGCCACTTCCTGACAGGAAGACAACCATTTCCTCCGCCCAGAACCGGCTTATCGCAGCGCGAGTCGCTGAGAGCCAACCACCGATCATAAATTTATACTACTGAATGTATGGAAGTCTCTTCCCTCACCGTACAGAACACACAGACACATCGTATCCCATCTGAGATCCTTTCCATACAGAAGACAGGGGGGGGGGGGCAGGAGGGGGGGCTGCCCTGGGCACTGTGGTATCATCTGAGATTTGGGGGGGGGGGGGTGCCGCAAGGAGATTGGGGGAGGGAATTTGTATTGGAAGGGGGAATTTGGGGGGCAACATGGGGTAAGTATTGTTCAAGGAGGTTACATTTGGGGGGGATGGAGGGGAGAAGAATTGTGCTAGGAGGGGGGATTTGGGGGGGCGGCAGGGGGTAAGTATTGTTCTAGGAGGGAATATTAAGAGGGTGCTAAGAGTGGTAATTTAGGGGGAATTTGTGTTGGGAGGGGGGGTGGAGGGGGAGAAGATAGGTGCTAGAAGGGAGGATTTGGGGTGGGGGGGGGGGGCAGCAGGGAGTAAGTATTATTCTAGGAGGGAAAATTAGGAGGGTGCTAAGAGTGGTCATTTGGGGGGAATTTGTGTTGGAAGGGGGGGTGGGGGGAGAAGATTTGTGCTAGGAGGGGGGATTTGGGGGGAATTTGTGCTGGGAGGGGGGGTGGGGGGAGAAGATTTGTGCTAGGAGGGGGGATTTGGAGGGAATTTGTGCTGGGAGAAGGAAATTTGAATTGGTGGTAGAAGATGTATACTAGGAGGGGAAATTTTAGGGGTAGAGGATTTGTGCTCAGAGCAGTGAATTTGTTTTTTTGGGGAGGGCATTTGAGCGATGGGCTGGGGGGGGGGGCAAAGATTTGTGCTGAGAGGGAGGATTTCAGAAGGGGGGGGGGATTTGCTTAGGGATAAGCATGCAGATTAGTGCTTGATTTTTTTTGTTGGGGGGGGGGGGGTTTGCTGACATATAATGCTCATACATCTTTGGGGGGGGGGGCAGTTTGGCATGTTTGCCCTGGGCTCTAGATGACCTTGTCCTGGTGATGATGATTGGAAATTTTCAGCCGGTCACTGTAGTTCTCAATGTTACCCCTGGGTAGGAGGCTGTGAGATACACAAGTAAATAAATACAGGCTCAGAAAAATGAAGTCGCACAGAATGGGGGAAGCCAATAAAACCCCTGAGGTATATAGGTGGCTGCTTATCCAGAACGGTGTATCTAATAAACGTGTAAGTCTCGTTACGAAACGATTTTTTGGACAAAAAATTGGCGATCAGAATGTATATGAATCTCCAATTAATGAATGCCAATGAATTTGACAATATTATTATTAAAGTTATAACTAAATTACCCCCTTGACTCCAGCCGCACACACATATGCAGCCTCTCTCGACGGCCTGGTCCTTGGTGCCAAAAGGCCGCATATATTTGCGTGAATTGCTGTCAATACAGCTGTGCCGAGAACCCATCCTGACACAGTTTCCGGCGCGTAACCAAAAGCTTTTTTTTTTCGGATCACATGACTGCTGTGACAGCCAATCAACGCAGTTTCGTGATTTTAAGCTCCGCCTTTTGGCCTCATAAGCCTCTCAAAGGGCCAGGAGGCGCCGGCGCGAAGAGGGTAAGGCACTTACCCTATGCATTTGTTTCATTTAGATGTCGCCACATGATACCATGAGTTTAATTTTTGAATTCATTCGATAATTCGGATTTGTGATTTACTAATCGTCACAGTCAGTCAGTTCAGTTCCACAATTTAATGCAATTCTTAGGTGTGAAAAATTCGGGGCTGCCGAAGTTGTTGTATTATTTATTCCGTTGTACACCCGAAATATTGAAACCGAAAACTAATATATAGCAATCTCCTGGAAAAACTGCAACGTTTTTCAAATCCACCCGGACCAACGAATAATGCGAAGCAAATGCCGAAGACACAAAAAAAACTAATCGATTCAACATAATGAATATGATGAAATGAAATTCTTCAGTGAACAAATGCATCCGAAATGAAATGAAAATTCCTGACATGCATGTCTGGTATCTATGTCAGTAAATGTGGCTTCTGTATCTGGATCTGAGTATATGCAGCTGCTTATCTGGACCTGTGTATCCAGACCTGAATACATGCAGCTGGTCATCCAGACTTGTGTATAAGTATGAGTATATGCAGCTGGTCATCCAAACCCATGAATATGGACCTGTGTCTCTAGACCTGTGTATTTCTAAGTATATATACTGTAGCTAAGTATATGGATAGGTCTATCTGGACCTGTTTATCCAGGTCTCAGTATATGCAGCTGCTTATTAAGACCAGTGTATCTATTCTAGACCTTTGTATCTATACCAGTGTAGCTGAGTATCCAAGTATCAGTTATTGTGATCAGGTGAGTATGTATGGTGTATTCCAGGCATGATTTTATAGCTATTTATTAGGGCTGGGAAAATTAAAGATCAATTCCTCAATTAATCGTTCATTTTTTTGATCGATCAAAATTCTTTTGATCGGTACTCACCTCTCCGCCGGCTTCCGAGTCTTCAGGGAGTTCCGTCGGAGATCTGGTGACGTCACGGACATCGACGTCACCTGACTCCTCCCCCCTTCCCCAAGTGCCTCCGTCTGCTAACGAAGGGCAGGGGGGAGGAGTCCGGTGACGTCGATGTCCGTGAAATCATAAATTGAGGAAGACAGATTAACGATTTGATTGATCTCACTGGTCAAAGTATTCAGATAAACATCTATGTAAATCCTGGACTTGGCTATGAACAAATCTGAGGGCTTTCCTGGCTGCAAGTCAGTTTGGCGATGAACTGACATTGATTGGTTATCCAGCAATCAGGAATCATTTATGATGAGGGCACTTTTTTTTTCCAAAGAGCTGACACTTTGCTGTCTCAGCAGGTGATGGATGTCTCTGGCTCTCCATCGGTCCCCCTGATGCACAACGGTGCTATTTAAATAGACTGTAGGGTGACGCCGTAGCCCCGCCCCCCGCTGAGGAAGTTCTGATTGAACGTAACGCGTACGGGGGGAGGAGCTACGCATGATGTCAGCTAAAAGTAATTGGATCTGTATGTGCGTTATAATTAATGGAAATTAGTCGATTAAAAAAAAAAATCGATTAATCGAACACGAAAATTTTAATAAGCAACAGCCTAAAAATGGCTAATTGGGCCCAATTTGGAGATTTTCACTTAGGGGTGTACTGACTTTTGTTGCCAGCGGTTTAGACATTAATGGCTGTGTGTTGAGTTATTTTGAGGGGACAGCAAATTTACACTGTTATACAAGCTGCACACTCACTACTTTACATTGTAGCAAAGTGTCATTTCTTCAGTGTTGTCACATGAAAAGAGAGAAGAGAAGATTTACAAAAATGTGACTGATGGGGTGTACTTACTTTTGTGAGATACTGTGTGTGTGCAAATAGCGTAAACTCCAATGTCGCGATAACTGCAAACAAATACATTCACTGTGCAATAATGCATATATAAAATGAGATGGGGGTTCATCAGTGGCACAGTAGAGCAAGGGGGTATAGAAGTGAGGCAGATGTGCAGGGGGGTACAGAAGTGGGGCAGATGTGCAGGGGGTATAGAAGTGAGGCAGATGTGCAGGGGGGTACAGAAGTGGGGCAGATGTGCAGGGGGGTACAGAAGTAGGGCAGATGTGCAGGGGGGTACAGAAGTGGGGCAGATGTGCAGGGGGGTACAGAAGTAGGACAGATGTGCAGGTGGTACAGAAGTAGGGCAGATGTGCAGGGGGTACAGAAGTAGGGCAGATGTGCAGGGGGGTACAGAAGTGGGGCAGATGTGCAGGGGGGTACAGAAGTGGGGCAGATGTGCAGGGGGGTACAGAAGTGGGGCAGATGTGCAGGGGGGTACAGAAGTGCGGCAGATGTGCAGGGTGGTACAGTGGTGGGGCAGATGTGCAGGGGGTACAGAAGTAGGGCAGATGCGCAGGGGGGTACAGAAGTAGGGCAGATGTGCAGGGGGGTACAGAAGTAGGGCAGATGTGCAGGGGGGTACAGAAGTGGGGCAGATGTGCAGGGGGGGTAAAGAAGTAGGGCAGATGTGCAGGGGGGGTAAAGAAGTAGGGCAGATGTGTAGGGGGTACAGAAGTGGAGCAGATATGCAGGGGGGTACCGAAGTAGAGCAGATGTGCAGCGGGGTACAGAAGTAGGGCAGATGTGCAGGGGGGTACAGAAGTAGGGCAGATGTGCAGGGGGGTACAGAAGTAGGGCAGATGTGCAGGGGGGTACAGAAGTGGGGCAGATGTGCAGGGGGGGTAAAGAAGTAGAGCAGATGTGCAGCGGGGTACAGAAGTAGGGCAGATGTGCAGGGGGTACAGAAGTAGGGCAGATGTGCAGGGGGGTACAGTGGTGGGGCAGATGTGCAGGGGGTACAGAAGTAGGGCAGATGTGCAGGGGGTACAGAAGTAGGGCAGATGTGCAGGGGGTACAGAAGTAGGGGAAGATGTGCAGGGGGCTACAGAAGTAGGGCAGATGTGCAGGGGGTACAGAAGTATGGCAGATGTGAAGGGTAGTACAGTGGTGGGGCAGATGTGCAGGGGGTACAGAAGTAGGGCAGATGTGCAGGGGGTACAGAAGTAGGGCAGATGTGCAGGGGGTACAGAAGTAGGGCAGATGTGCAGGAGGTACAGAAGTAGGGCAGATGTGCAGGGGGTACAAGAAGTAGGGCAGATGTGCAGGGGGGGGTACAAGAAGTAGGGCAGATGTGCAGGGGGGTACAGAAATGGGGCAGATGTGCAGGGGGAACAAAAGTAGGGCAGATGTGCATGGTAGTACAGTCGTGGGGCAGATGTGCAGGGGGTACAGAAGTGGGGCAGATGTGCAGGGTAGTACAGTGGTGGGGCAGATGTGCAGGGGTACAGAAGTAGGGCAGATGTGCAGGGGGGTACAGAAGTGGGACAGATGTGCAGGGGGGGTACAGAAGTGGGGCAGATGTGCAAGGATGTACAGAAGTGGGGCAGATGTGCAGGGGGGTACAGAAGTGGGGCAGATGTGCAGGGGGTACAGAAGTAGGGCAGATGTGCAGGGTAGTACAGTGGTGGGGCAGATGTGCAGGGGGTACAGAATTAGGGCAGATGTGCAGGGGGGTACATAAGTAGGGCAGATGTGCAGGGTAGTACAGTGGTGGAGCAGATGTGCAGGGGGTACAGAAGTAGGGCAGATGTGCAGGGGGTACAGAAGTAGGGCAGATGTGCAGGGTAGTACAGTGGTGGAGCAGATGTGCAGGGGGTACAGAAGTGGGGCAGATGTGCAGGGGGTACAGAAGTGGGGCAGATGTGCAGGGGGGTACAGAAGTAGGGCAGATGTGCAGGATAGTACAGTGGTGGGGCAGATGTGCAGGGGGTACAGAAGTGGGGCAGATGTGCAGGGGGGTACAGAAGTAGGGCAGATGTGCAGGGTAGTACAGTGGTGGGGCAGATGTGCAGGGGGTACAGAAGTAGGGCAGATGTGAAGGGGGTACAGAAGTAGGGCAGATGTGCATTGGGGTACAGAAGTGGGGCAGATGTGCAGGGGGGTACAGAACTAGGGCAGATGTGTAGGGGGTACAGAAGTAGGGCAGATGTGCAGGAGGGTACAGAAGTAGGGCAGATGTGCAGGGTAGTACCGTGGTGGGGCAGATGTGCAGGGGGTACAGAAGTGGGGCAGATGTGCAGGGTAGTACCGTGGTGGGGCAGATGTGCAGGGGGTACAGAAGTGGGGCAGATGTGCAGGGTGGTACAGAAGTGGGGCAGATGTGCAGGGGGGGGTACAGAAGTGGGGCAGATGTGCAGGGGGTACAGAAGTAGGGCAGATGTGCAGGGGGTACAGAAGTAGGGCAGATGTGCAGGGGGGGTACAGAAGTGGGGCAGATGTGCAGGGGGTACAGAAGTAGGGCAGATGTGCAGGGGGGGTACAGAAGTGGGGCAGATGTGCAGGGGGGGTACAGAAGTGGGGCAGATGTGCAGGGGGGGTACAGAAGTGGGGCAGATGTGCAGGGGGGTACAGAAGTGGGGCAGATGTGCAGGGGGTACAGAAGTAGGGCAGATGTGCAGGGGGTACAGAAGTAGGGCAGATGTGCAGGGGGTACAGAAGTAGGGCAGATGTGCAGGGTAGTACCGTGGTGGGGCAGATGTGCAGGGGGTACAGAAGTGGGGCAGATGTGCAGGGTAGTACCGTGGTGGGGCAGATGTGCAGGGGGGTACAAAAGTGGGGCAGATGTGCAGGGGGTACAGAAGTGGGGCAGATGTGCAGGGGGTACAGAAGTGGGGCAGATGTGCAGGGTGGTACAGAAGTGGGGCAGATGTGCAGGGGGGTACAGAAGTAGGGCAGATGTGCAGGGGGTACAGTGGTGGGGCAGATGTGCAAGGGGGTACAGTGGTGGGGCAGATGTGCAGGGGGGTACAGTGGTGGGACAGATGTGCAGGGGGGTACAGAAGTGGGGCAGATGTGCAGGGGGTACAGAAGTAGGGCAGATGTGCAGGGGGTACAGAAGTAGGGCAGATGTGCAGGGGGGTACAGTGGTGAAACAGATTTGCAGGGGGGGGGGGCAGTTATCTGAGGTGTGGAGTTGCAGGATGTTAATTTCTCACTACTAAGTAGTTTACAGCATTCACTTTAAAAAAAATCCTTTTCATGATTGAGAGTGTGAAGTTGACTTTTTATTGTTATAAAATCGGCACTCTTAATTTCTTTAAAAATATTTTTCGGCACACTGTGCTCAGAAGGTTGCCTCCCCCTGCTTTATAGGATTGTATCATTATATCTTTATAGGATTGTAGAATTGTATCTATAGGATTGTATCTTTATAGGATTGTATCATTGTAGGATTGTATCATTGTAGGATTGTATCTTTATAGGATTGTATCTTTATAGGATTGTATCTTTGTAGGATTCTATGACTGTGATTTTAATTGAATTTTCAGTTTAATGATTTTGCCAATTCAGACGCAGTTATCGCTTAGTGGATGTAGCAGAGAGTCGTCCCCCACCCACTATATAAATCTTTATCTGAAGCTGTCCTCCATTATAATATATATCACATCCACTCTGTAATCCTTCAGGTTTCCCTCTGACCATAATGATGGAATGAGCGATGATGAATTGTGGCAGAACCGAGTTTAGCTCTGAAATGAGCACGTTGTATTGGACGGCAGCGCTGAACCCCATCTGTTTCCAATCAGCATCGGAGCTTGGCGGTGCCTGCGTCCAATAGCGAGGAAACCGTACAAAACGCAGGGAGTAATTACACCCTGATATACACCGCGACCGACAGACGAGGAACTCCGCAACCTCAGAGCATGTCAATACGAGGAATGCAGAGATGGATAGAATAATTACGATTATATTCACTGTATTTCAATAGCTCTGACATATACCGCAGTGCTGTAGAAAGATCACTGAGCCAGTCACATCAGTCTCTATACCAGAGGAGCTTACACTCTAATGTCCCCTCCCCCCCCCCCAGTCACATCAGTCTCTGTACAGAGGAGCTTACACTCTAATATCCCCGCAATGTCATCCATCAGGTGAACATGCAGTAATTTGGCTCTTTATTGCCGCCGACACTCTCTGACCTCTCTGACTAATAAGAAGTCATCAGTCACAGTTTCTTCTTGTTGAAGTAAAGTGTGAATTTCCCGTCTTGTTAGCAGGCGGATGTTTGGCCGGCCTGGTGTGACCTGCGAGAACGTCTGATGGTAACAAGTCCAGAGGTGGCGATTTGAGGACACAAAGCTTTTCGGAGGACGGCACGGCACCAAGTGTCCTGACGGCGAGGTCCTCCTCGGGGACAGACAACTACATACCAACTAAAACTACTCCACATAATGAAATAGATTAAAAGCCGCAATGAATAAAAGACAACATATTCTTCACCGGTTCACTGGTTGCTGATTGGTTGCTGAGGCCCCGGTTCGCCTTCACTGCAGTTTATACCATTTTATTATATATATATATATATATATATATATATATATATATATATATATATATTGTTGTTTTAAACTCAGAGCAGATTTAAAAGACGCACATTAATGCAGCTCTGTATTCATTAATATGTCCCATTCTTTTAATTTAAGCAATGTGTTAAGTACCCGAGTAGGCTTTGCCATCAGCTTCTTGCAGTCCCTGTACAGCAGAGCTCAGACTGGGAAAGGTAGAAGCAGCACAGGTAGCCAATCAGTTAACGTGCTTAAAAGAAACATACGGATAAGAGGAGACAGCAAATTGACGGAGGGATGACCTCATCACTGCGCTGCTTCTCCCTTCACTGTCCAGTCCCAGGCTGGGGGTGGGTCCATTAGAGGAAGTGGGTCACATTACACTGGATGTCATTTAACCCAGAAAACTGAGAACTTCTTCAATGAGCAGTGGATAGGAAATCAGAGGAAGATGTAGTGATATGGAGGAACATACAGACTCCATGCAGATCTGATCCCCTCCACAGTTCAACTTTAACGTATTTCCAGAAGAACAAAATGTTCCAATGAATATGGGGAGCGGACACCTCCTTTAAATCATCTTCCTGGAGCTGGAATCAGAGGATTTGTTTTTCCACCTCGATGTCTGAATCTTCTTTCTGCTGGAAGATGACGGCTTAATTCTTCACCTCTGCTGAGAGATTTCCATCCCCCCCCCCCCGGTACATGGAGCGTTCCAGAGCCGGGTCACCTTTATATAACAAGTAGATGGAACGCTCCGCTTTCCCTATAGAGAAGTACTAGTAGCCACGCTAATTATCAATAGGGATACTTTATATTCCCACCAATGTTAGATCAGAAAAAAACAAACAGAAGCAACAATAAAATCAACAAATATAATTGAAAAAAAATAATAAATATATATATATATATATATATATATATATATATATATATATATATATATATATATATATATATATATTAAAAATAATGAAACAAAAAGTCACCCTCTGTATATCACATTAAGGTCACTCACTGGGCACCTGTGAACTAAAAGCACATCAACATGTACATGCATAACCTCGGCTTATTTTCAGCTTACAAGCGTGATGACGTCACGAAGCTCCAGATCTGACGTGTTTCGTCATGTGACAAAATGCATCAGAGCTAGAGCTACATGGTGTCGTCACATGCAGAATTAAGCCAAACCCCTTATAATGGGCACAGCGGGTGTACAGACCCGGGAACTCAGCACAGGGATGGTGGGAACCCCTCATAATGGGCACAGCGGGTGTACAGACCCGGGAACTCAGCACAGGGATGGTGGGAACCCCTCATAATGGGCACAGCGGGTGTACAGACCCGAGAACTCAGCACAGGGGTGGTGGGAACCCCTCATAATGGGCACAGCGGGTGTACAGACCCGAGAACTCAGCACAGGGATGGTGGGAACCCCTCATAATGGGCACAGCGGGTGTACAGACCCGAGAACTCAGCACAGGGATAGTGGGAACCCCTCATAATGGGCACAGCGGGTGTACAGACCCGGGAACTCAGCACAGGGATGGTGGGAACCCCTCATAATGGGCACAGCGGGTGTACAGACCCGGGAACTCAGCACAGGGATGGTGAGAACCCCTCATAATGGGCACAGCGGGTGTATAGACTCAGGAACTCAGCACAGGGATGGTGGGAACCCCTCATAATGGGCACAACAGGTGTACAGACCCGGGAACTTAGCACAGGGATGGTGGGAACCCCTCATAATGGGCACAGCGGGTGTACAGACCCGGGAACTCAGCACAGGGATGGTGGGAACCCCTCATAATGGGCACAGCGGGTGTACAGACCCGGGAACTCAGCACAGGGATGGTGGGAACTCCTCATAATGGGCACAGCGGGTGTACAGACCCGGGAACTCAGCACAGGGATGGTGGGAACCCCTCATAATGGGCACAGCGGGTGTACAGACCCGGGAACTCAGCACAGGGATGGTGGGAACCCCTCATAATGGGCACAGCGGGTGTACAGACCCCGGAACTCAGCACAGGGATGGTGGGAACCCCTCATAATGGGCACAGCGGGTGTACAGACCCGGGAACTCAGCACAGGGATGGTGGGAACCCCTCATAATGGGCACAGCGGGTGTACAGACCCGGGAACTCAGCACAGGGATGATGGGAACTCCTCATAATGGGCACAACAGGTGTACAGACCTGGAAACTCAGTACAGGGATGGTGGGAACCCCTCATAATGGGCACAGCGGGTGTACAGACCCGGGAACTCAGCACAGGGATGATGGGAACTCCTCATAATGGGCACAGCGGGTGTACAGACCCGGGAACTCAGCACAGGGATGGTGAGAACCCCTCATAATGGGCACAGCGGGTGTACAGACCCGGGAACTCAGCACAGTGATGGTGGGAACCCCTCATAATGGGCACAGCGGGTGTACAGACCCGGGAACTCAGCACAGGGATGGTGGGAACCCCTCATAATGGGCACAGCGGGTGTACAGACCCCGGAACTCAGCACAGGGATGGTGGGAACCCCTCATAATGGGCACAGCGGGTGTACAGACCCCGGAACTCAGCACAGGGATGGTGGGAACCCCTCATAATGGGCACAGCGGGTGTACAGACCCGGGAACTCAGCACAGGGATGGTGGGAACTCCTCATAATGGGCACAGCGGGTGTACAGACCCGGGAACTCAGCACAGGGATGGTGGGAACCCCTCATAATGGGCACAGCGGGTGTACAGACCCAGGAACTCAGCACAGGGATGGTGGGAACTCCTCATAATGGGCACAGCGGGTGTATTTATGGCTGTAGGTCCCCTGTAGGGGCTCCTATAGATCAGAGACGTTGTCATGTGCTTTTCTCATATTATCCTCAGACTGAATATTTACAGAATCAGGTCTTCAGATTTTTATTCCTCTCTGGCTGACAGATCTGGAGAGACTTTAGAATTCTTTACCCAGCACCCTCGCCCCTTGGCCCTGTCGGTGTTCCCGATGATGTGGCCGGCGGTAAATCTCCGCACATTCCCAGAAGGTAGCTGTGACCCCGAACGATCGCCTCTCACTTAATATCTGGAAAGTTGGAAGCCGGAGCCGCAGATCATCCATTCCAAAGATTGCGCAACGCCAGGTCACCGCGCAGCCAGCCGTCGTTACCTTTTAATAGACATTGCAAAGAGCTCGGCGAAATTCCGCCGCTTCTGATTGCCAAAGTGAAATGTCTCAGCTGTGGCGTCACCGGGCGGAGAGTCACATGCGCAGTCTCATTTCATCAAAGGAAATACGCGCCGCACATTAGCTGAAGCGCTCCTGAAGAAAATGCAATAAAAGTGATATTAAAGTCGTTACTTCAATCCCGGGAAACGCGTCAGTTTCCTGCATTCCACACACAGCTGCAGGATCTGTGACCCGGGATCAGGGCGGGAAGAGGAACTACAAATACCAGCAAACCCACCAACCAGTCAGCTGGAGCATGCAGAGCAGTTCTGGAAACCATTATATCAGAGGTGACGTCATAAACATTCATTACCGAAAATTGCCCCTTTCATTTCCATTTATATCCCCCTTCAGTCTTGCACAGGTGTACCGGCTCCTCTCCTGGACTGAAACGGCTTCCTCTAAATTCACCGCACACTGTGAGCTTCTCACCTTGTGCATTAGAAGCTGCAGCATGTCAGTAAGAGCCCCGCCCTCATTTCCTGGCTGGAGGACATCCAGCATTGTCTAGCCCTTTCCTCCCCAGCCTGACTGTCCTTGGCCCCGCCCCTTTCATTCATTGGATTTTAGTTCTTTCAATCAGTACTGAACTCTGGACTTTGTGTTACTTACTACTGACCCCTGCACTGTGCATTACCTAATACTGACCCCTGCACTACTTACTACTGACCCCTGCACTGTGCATTACCCAATACTGACCCCTGCACTGTACATTACCTAATACTGATCTCTGCACTACTTACTACTGACCCCTGCACTGTGCATTACCTAATACTGACCCCTACACTGTGCATTACCTAATACTGACCCCTGCACTGTGCATTACCTAATACTGACCCCTGCACTGTGCATTACCTAATACCGATCTCTGCACTACTTACTACTGACCCCTACACTGTGCATTACCTAATACTGATCTCTGCACTGTACATTACCTAATACTGATCTCTGCACTACTTACTACTGACCCCTGCACTGTGCATTACCTAATACTGACCCCTGCATTGTGCATTACCTAATACTGACCCCTGCATTGTGCATTACCTAATACTGACCCCTGCACTGTGCATTACCTAATACTGACCCCTGCACTGTGCATTACCTAATACTGACCCCTACACTGTGCATTATCTAATACTGACCCCTGCACTGTGCATTACCTAATACTGACCCCTGCACTGTGCATTACCTAATACTGACCCCTGCACTGTGCATTACCTAATACTGATCTCTGCCCTACTTACTACTGACCCCTGCACTGTGCATTACCTAATACTGATCCCTGAACTCCGTGTTACTTACTACTGACCCCGGAACTCTGTGTTATTTACTACTGACCCCTGCACTGTGCATTACCTAATACTGACCTCTGCCCTACTTACTACTGACCCCTGCACTGTGCATTACCTAATACTGACCTCTGCACTGTGCATTACCTAATACTGACCTCTGCCCTACTTACTACTGACCCCTGCACTGTGCATTACCTAATACTGACCCCTGCACTGTGCATTACCTAATACTGACCCCTGCACTACTTACTACTGACCCCTGCACTGTGCATTACCTAATACTGACCCCTGCACTGTGCATTACCTAATACTGACCTCTGCACTACTTACTACTGACCCCGGAGCTCTTACTACTGACTCTTGAACTTTACCTTACTTACTATTGACTCGTGCACTCTGTGCGACTTACTATTGACCTCTGGCTCTCCATGACTTACTTCTGACCCTAGCACTGCATTACTTACTTCTGAACTCTGCATTATTACTGACCCCTCAACTCTGCATTACTTACTCCTGACCCCTGCGTTTTTTGCTACTGACCCTTGAACTCTGTGATACTGATTACTGACCCATGCACTGTGACCTCTGAACTCCACATTACTATCGACCCCTAAACTCTGGGTTACTTACTCCTGAACTTTGTACTTCATCTTACTACTGACCCCCTGACTCTGCATGACTTACTTCTGCCCCTAGAACTCTGCACTACTTACTACTGATCAATGAATGCTGCACTACTTACTACTGACCTCTGAACTCTGTGTTACTACTGACCTCTGAATTGTGCATTACTACTGACCCATTAATTCTACAATACTAACTCCTGACCTCTGAACTCTGCATTACTACTAACCCCTAAACCTTGTTGTACATACTGCTAACTAGGGATAAGCTCGATGTTCGAATCGAACGTAAGTTTGACTTGAACATCGGTTGTTCGCCGAACAGCAAATATTATGGGGGGTTCGCAGGAAATTTGAGCGCCGCAGAACACCCCAGGCAGACCAAGAGGACGACCCCCCCCCGACACAATATTTAAAGGAATATTTCATTTTTAGTGTTTCACTTTAAGCATCATTAAAATCGCTGCTCCCGAAAAAACGGCCATTCCATTTTAAAAACTTTTTTTTTTTGCATTGATCCATGTCCCCTGGGGCAGGACTCGGGTCCCCAAACAGTTTTAATGACAATAACTTTTGATTTTTCACATTCGTCTCCCATAGACTTTAATGGTGTTCACACAAATATTTTGTCTGTTCGCATGTTCTGGTGCGACCCGAACCGGGGGGGGGGTGTTCAGGTTAACCCTACTCCTAACCTCTGCATTACTTGCTACTGACCCTTGAACTCTGACCTCTGTCCTCTGCTAACTACTGACCCATAAACTCTGTGTTACTTATTCCTGACTTCTGTGTTACTTTCTACTGGCCCTTGATCTCTGTATTACTTACTACTGACCCCTGCACCTTAACCTCTGCATTACTTCTCTGCATTTTTTACTAACAACCCCTGTGCTATTTACTAATGACCCCTGCACTCTGACCTCTGCATGACTACCAACCTGTGCACTCTGCATTACTGACCCCTGCACTCTGACCTCTGAACTCTGCATTACTGACCCCTGCACTCTGTATTACTGACCCCTGCATTACTGACCCCTGCATTACTGACCCCTGCATTACTGACCTCTGAACTCTGCATTACTGACCCGTGAACTCTTCAGACTTTCCTCACATTATAATGAGTCTCTGGTAGGTTATCTTCTTAAAGGAAAAGCGCGTTGCACCCAGTGACCTACCATCTACCGCTATGTTGCTCTGGTAGATCTCCACCTCTCCAGGGTTCTCTGTATCACAAATATCTCAAATGAACTTTGAAAAAAAAGTCATCTTCAAGGTTGTTAACTCTGCAGCTTCCATTAAAATAATACAAACATTAAAATAATCCCCGGTGATCCCGCCACGAAGGTCCTTGTTCAGGCACTTCCTGTTATCGGGTGACAACGCTCCCAATTTTACCTGGCAACAGACTTCCGATAGAGGCTACAAGCACACCTCCCAACATTTTGGGATGGGAATGAGGGACACCTACCAGCAAATGTATTTAGGCATAGGACACGCCCCCTGCCACACCCCCTTAAAGGGGAATCAACCCACAAAAAGGTTAATTAAATCCAGGAGGGCTTTTTTTCTTACCACTACTATTCCATTATATTGGCTTTTCAAAATGTACAAATACAGCAATTTAGAATTTGGATGAAAGGTTTAGCAGCGGGAAACACTTTTTGAAAGATAAAAAGTGCATTTTATATACAGATATATAAATCAGACCAAAATGAGGGACAAATGAGGAGGACAGAGGGACAGAGGGACATTGCTCCAAATCAGGGACAGTTGGGAGCTATGGCTACAAGGGTGTTTTCAGCACACATGACACAGACAACTGGGCCAGTATTGTCCTTATCAGGAAACCCTCCCTGAGAAATGTCATACAACCATCACTGCGGTGTATGTGGACAGGAAGTGGCTGCAAAGAAGCTGCAGGAGATCAGCTAAATTTAGATGCAACAAAGGTAGCAATAATACACATAGAGCAATGACACCCATAGAGCAATGATACCCATAGAGCAATGACACCCACAGAGCAATGACACCCATAGAGCAATGACACCCATAGAGCAATGACACCCATAGAGCAATGACACCCATAGAGCAATGACACCCATAGAGCAATGATACCCATAGTGCAATGACACCCATAGAGCAATGACACCCATAGAGCAATGATACCCATAGAGCAATGATACCCATAGAGCAATGACACCCATAGAGCAATGATACCCATAGAGCAATGACACCCATAGAGCAATGACACCCATAGAGCAATGACACCCATAGAGCAATGACACCCATAGAGCACACAGCGAATGAAATGCCAGTTACGGTTTACATTTACTTTAGTTTGAAAAATGCAAAATCGAATGCGACCCCAAAAACTGCACACAGCCGATGCGTTCTTTTACCCCGGGCGATGTTTCATGCGCCTCCAGCCCGGTGTTAGGGGTAGAATACGGTTTTGTTACATACAAGTCTAAATAAATCATCTGGGGTACCTTGCCATCGATCCTGGCTGTGCCGCCCAACGTGACCCGGGTGTTCCTGGGCGGGAGGGTAAAAGCGGGCGCAGCGCGCGGCAGTGAGGACTTGGCGCGGGATTGGTCCATCGTCACCGAGGTCTTACAGAGAGCTGAACCCGACACAAGTTTCACGTCCCCCATTGCTGCCTGCAAGAGAAGAATGAGATCCGTCATCGATACATTGTCACCCCTGATACAAACTCCATGCACCCGGCTAATGAGGAATGATAGGGTAGGGAGCGATGTGAGTGTGGGATGTATGTGTGGAGCGCTGTGTAAATTGACGGCACTATATGGGTACCTTACATAAAAAAAAATAGGGATGATTGTAGACACGCACCCCCACACTCACTCAGGTTGAACTGGATGGACTGGTGTCTTTATTCAACCTTACTATGTGACTATGATACATTGTTACTCTTCACATACCAAGAGAACTACAAGCCCCAGCCAGCCCCAGCCAGCCCAGGGGAGTTACAGCTCCTATCAGAACTCCGAGCCCGGCCTAATATAACACGTATGTGCTCATCGTTTCGGATCGATTCTTGAAATTATTCATTTGGTATCATTGTATTCTAACTAAATTTGTTTTGTTTTAACTTGTTTTTTGACCAGATTCTAATTTTTTCCAATGGTTTCGAAGCATTTGAATCGAATTCGAATTGAAAATATCGAAATGATCCAAATTCATTGTGAAGAATAGCTTGTTCTATTCTATTCAAAATAAAAAATTTTGTTAGACGGCCATACTCGTTCTATTCTATTCCTTTATTTTCTACTGTATTCTATTCTATTTTACTCTATTCCTTTTCTATTATGTTTTATTATATTCTAATGTTTTTTCTGTTCTAATCTATTCTTTTTTATTCTTTCATTTTCTATTCTATTTTATTCTAATCAAAATTCAAAATTTGAGAAGACAGCTCTATTTTATACTATTCTTTTCTATTCTATTCCTTTATATTCTATTTTATTCTATACTTTTCAAAGTTCGAATTTTGGAAGACAGCTATATTCTAGTCTTTTATTTTATTTTCTATTCCTTTATATACTATTTTATTCTATTCCCGTATTTTCTATTCTATTTTATTCTATTATTTTCGAAGTTCGAATTTCGGAAGACAGCTATATTCTATCCTATTTTCTTTTCTATTTCTATTCCTTTTATATACTATTTTATTCTATTGCATTCTTTTTCCATTCTGTTTTATTCTATTCTTTTCGAAAGATGGATATATTTTAATAGACACAGTCTGAAGGAAATTCGCAATAGTCAGCAATATGTGTACATTTCAAATTTTGTTTTCTAATTCGATTTAATTTTAAATTTCATTTTCGAATAATTCGTTATTTGGGACGCAATTTCCTTTCACCATTCGTTTAAATTCGTTACTATTGTAATGCGCAAATTCGTATACATCCAAATAACAAAAATTTGGTCTGAATTTCCATTCGTAATGAAAGGAACTGCACATGTCTACCTGAGCTACAATTGGTATCGGACCCTATACAGCAGGGCTCAGACTGAGGGGGGGGGAGAAGCAGCACAAAGAGCCAATCAGGTGTGCTGCAGTGCAAGAAGCATGCTGATAGGAGAAGAAATCAGAGTGACAGAGAAATGAGCTCATCAGTCAGCTGCTGCTCCTGTCCAATCACAGGATGGGGGAGGGACAAGACCTGTAGGCGTTACTGAACTGCAGCAGAGAAAAATCAAGTCGCCTCCCCTGCAAGGCAGAGGTGTGCTGTGTGGCGGAGCTGTGTAAATCCGAGGACAGGATGGACAGAAATACAAATCCAAGTAAACAGCTCCCATACATCCATTTTATCGGTGTGTTTAGCTGTGTGCCCGGAGTTCAGCTTTACCTTCTGTGCAGTCACTTTATACAGGCAACTTACAAGCAGATAATTATTACTGAGGTTCTTCTTAAAATGTTTCACATAAAATCAATTATTTCTGCAACTTATCAATAAAAAAAATACCATTTCAAAAGCCATGATTCTGGGTATAACATATACGGGGGGTATAACATATACGGGGGGGGTATAAAATATACGGGGGGGTGGGTATAACATATACGGGGGGGGGTATAACATATACGGGGGGGGTATAACATATGCGGGGGGTATAACATATACGGGGGGGTATAACATATGCGGGGGGGTATAACATATACGGGGGGGTATAACATATACGGGGGGGTATAACATATACGGGGGGGTGGGTATAACATATACGGGGGGGGGTATAACATATACGGGGGGGGTATAACATATGCGGGGGGTATAACATATACGGGGGGGTATAACATATACGGGGGGGTATAACATATGCGGGGGGTATAACATATACGGGGGGGTATAACATATACGGGGGGGATAACATATACGGGGGGGTATAACATATACGGGGGGGTATAACATATACGGGGGGGTATAACATATACGGGGGGGGTATAACATATGCGGGGGGTATAACATATACGGGGGGGTATAACATATACGGGGGGGATAACATATACGGGGGGGTATAACATATACGGGGGGGTATAACATATACGGGGGGGGGTATAACATATACGGGGGGGTATAACATATACGGGGGGGGGGTATAACATATACGGGGGGGTATAACATATACGGGGGGGGGTATAACATATGCGGGGGGGGTATAACATATACGGGGGGGGTATAACATATACGGGGGGGGTATAACATATACGGGGGGGGGTATAACATATACGGGGGGGTATAACTTATACGGGGGGGTATAACATATATGGGGTGGTATAACATATGCAGGGGGGGGGTATAACATATACGGGAGGGGGGAGGGTATACAGGACACCTTTGCTCTATAGAAATGCAGTCTCTGCCTCCTGCTGAGTAGTGACTGCGCTTTAAGCCTCGTACACACGCTAAGATTATCAGACGAACGATCGCCCGTTTTTTTGTTTTTCTTGCATGCAAATCTCAGATCGAATCTGATAAGTTTACTAAAGTCACGAAAATTCGGAACAACAGAAACATTTTTTTAAAGTGATGTCATGTGTTGTAATGCATTTGTATTGCATTTTCGAACGATAGCTGTACTGATTAAACGAAAATCGTACGAAAAAAAAAAAAAAAAAACTTTGCGCACGTCCGATAGAATAATATCAGATGAACTGATCGGCTCTTGAAAGCTCTGTATTAACGATCCGATTATCGTACAGTTGATTAGAAAGCGGTATTTTCCGTACGATTTTCTGATCGTGTGTGCGGGGCATTAGGCTCCATTCACATTAGTGCGGCTCCAAAGTCGCATGATTTCCAGTGAGACTTTGTAGCGCGACTTTTGATGCGACTTTGATTTGTCTTTACACTCAAGAGATCCAAGTCAAAAGTGCCACCAAAAAGTGGTTCATCAAGTCTGCCCAATTATTTATTTATTTTTGTCCGAGTAAAAAAAAAAAAAAAAAAAAAAAGAAAATCTACATTTGTTCCACGCATGCTTCAAATGTATCTGAAATTCAAAACAATACCCTCCATAAGAGGATTATCCAATCACATCACACTAATAACACTTCAAATACTTCGAATACTAAAATCATATATATATATATATATATATATATATACACACACATATACACACACACATACATACATACATATACACACACAGTATCTGACAAAAGTAAGTACACCCCTCAGTGACATTTGTGTATATCTTTTCATGTGACAACACTGAAGAAATGACACTTTGCTACAATGTAAAGTAGTGAGTGTACAGCTTGTATAACAGTGTAAATTTGCTGTCCCCTCAAAATAACTCAACACACAGACATTAATGTGGAGTTCCACCCATTTAAAAGTCAGCAGCTACAAAAACTGTAGCTGCTGACTTTTAATAATCAGATACTCACCAGTCCCACGGTCCAGCGATGCGGCCGCTCGAAGCCTCGCTCCTATCCCCCTCCTCTCCACGGCACCAACATTGCAAGTGTGGGTGCCTGGCCGTGGCATCACAGCTGGGCGCGAGCCGCGCTGCGCGTTATGAATGGCCGGGCAATCTTCTGGGACCTGTGACGTGTCCCAGAAGATTGCAGGAAGGGAGGGGGGAGAGGTGAACTGGGTGCCTGTGAAAACTAGGTACCCCCCCCCCAAAAAAAAAAATAACATGCCAAATGTGGCATGTCAGGGGGTCACTTAGAGCGGAACTTCCATTTTTGGGTGTAACTCGGCTTTAATCACTTCAGCCCCGGAAGGTTTTACCCCCTTCCTGACCAGAGCACTTTTTAAAATTTGGCACTGCGTCGCTTTAACTGGTAATTGCGCACTCGTGCGACGCTGCACCCAAACAAAATTGACGTGCTTTTATCCCCACAAATAGAGCTTTCTTTTGGTGCTATTTGATCGCCTCTGCGGTTTTTGTTTTTTGCGCTATACACAAAAAAGAGCGACGATTTTGAACAAAAAAAACATATTTTTAACTTTTTGCTATAATAACTATCCCCGAAAATGTTTTTAAAAAAACAAATTTCTTCATCAGTTTAGGCCAATATATATTCTTCTACATATTTTTGGTAGAAAAAAAAAAAAATTGCAACAAAAAGTTATAGCGTCTACAAACTATGGGAAAGATTTATGGCATTTTTATTTATTTATTTATTTTACTAGTAATGGTGGTGATCTGCGATTTTTTAGCGGTATTGCGGAAGACAGATCGGACACTTTTGACACGTTTTTGGGACCAGTGACATTTATACAGCGATCAGTGCTATAAAAATGCTGATTACTGTGTAAATGACACTGGTAGGGAAGGGAAGGGGTTAACACTAGGGGGCGATCAAGGGGTTAAATGTGTGTTCCCTCGTGTGTGTTCTAACTATATGGGGATAATAGGATTGAGTAGGAGAGGAGATATTTCGCTGTTCCTACTTACTAGGCACAAACATGTCTCCTCTCCTCTGACGGCACAGGGATTTGATTGTTCACACACACACAAATCGCCGTGCTGGTGCTCGTGCACGACCGGAGGTGATTTAGACCGCAGGCCATGCGTATCAGGTCCCCCTCCGGCAGCTCTTAAAAGGAACCCCATACCTGTACAGAGTTTCGCGCAGCATTGCCGTTGTGCCGCAGTATATGTACACGAGCCGGTTGGGAACCGGTTAATGTCTAAACCACTGGCAACAAAAGTCAGTACACCCCTAAGTGAAAATGTCCAAATTGGGCCTAAAGTGTCAATATTTTGTGTGGCCACCATTATTTTCCAGCACTGCCTTAACCCTTTTGGGCATGGAGTAACACTAACGAGTCACATGACACCGGGGAGGGAAAATGGCTAATTGGGCCCAATTTGGACATTTTCCCTTAGGGGTGTACTGACTTTTGTTGCCAGCGGTTTAGACATTAATGGCTGTGTGTTGAGTTATTTTGAGGGGACAGGAAATTTACACTGTTATACAAGCTGTACACTCACTACTTTACATTGTAGACAAGTGTCATTTCTTCAGTGTTGTCACATGAAAAGATAGAAGAAAAGATTTACACAAATGTGACTGAGGGGTGTACTTACTTTTGTGAGATACTGTATGTATGTGTGTATGAATATATATATATATAAAATAATAACAGAAAAGTCAGAAAAATACGGAAGAAGCGCGCTGAAGATGAAAATATTTGCAATGACCTTTATTATTAATAACCGGGAACACGCCGCGACTTCTCTAACCATCCCAGAACTCCGGCTATAATCGCCGCCATCATTATCATCACAGAGAACAGAAATACTTTAATTTGCTTAGGAAGAATCCGGCTCCTCGGAGTCTCTGAGCATTTCTAATTGTATTACAGGGAACATTGGAGGATTCGCTCCGTGCCATCGCTTTGTTTATTAATTTTTAAGTAAAAGTAAAACCAGAATCTGCTCATCATTTCCTCTAAACAGCAATCAACTAACGTGAGAGGACGCAGCAAGATGCAGAAAATACAAGAGGATGCAGCAAGACGCAGAATATACGAGAGGACGCAGCAAGACGCAGAATATACGAGAGGACGCAGCAAGACGCAGAAAATACAAGAGGACGCAGCAAGACGCAGAATATACGAGAGGACGCAGCAAGACGCAGAAAATATGAGAGGATGCAGCAAGATGCAGGAAATACGAGAGGACGCAGCAAGATGCAGAAAATACGAGAGGATGCAGTAAGATGCAGAAAATACGAGAGGATGCAGCAAGATGCAGGAAATACGAGAGGACGCAGCAAGACACAGAAAATACGAGAGGACGCAGCAAGACGCAGAAAATACGAGAGGACGCAGCAAGACGCAGAATATACGAGAGGACGCAGCAAGACGCAGAAAATACGAGAGGATGCAGTAAGATGCAGAAAATACGAGAGGATGCAGCAAGATGCAGGAAATACGAGAGGACGCAGCAAGATGCAGGAAATACGAGAGGATGCAGCAAGATGCAGGAAATACGAGAGGATGCAGCAAGATGCAGAAAATACGAGAGGATGCAGCATGATGCAGAAAATACGAGAGGATGCAGCAAGATGTAGAAAATACGAGAGGATGCAGCATGATGCAGAAAATACGAGAGGATGCAGCAAGATGCAGAAAATACGAGAGGATGCAGCATGATGTAGAAAATACGAGAGGATGCAGCATGATGCAGAAAATACGAGAGGATGCAGCAAGATGCAGAAAATACGAGAGGATGCAGCAAGACGCAGAAAATACGAGAGGATGCAGCAAGACGCAGAAAATACGAGAGGACGCAGCAAGATGCAGGAAATACGAGAGGATGCAGCATGATGCAGAAAATACGAGAGGATGCAGCAAGATGTAGAAAATACGAGAGGATGCAGCAAGACGCAGAAAATACGAGAGGATGCAGCAAGACGCAGAAAATACGAGAGGACGCAGCAAGATGCAGGAAATACGAGAGGATGCAGCATGATGCAGAAAATACGAGAGGATGCAGCAAGATGTAGAAAATACGAGAGGATGCAGCAAGACGCAGAAAATACGAGAGGATGCAGCAAGACGCAGAAAATACGAGAGGACGCAGCAAGATGCAGGAAATACGAGAGGATGCAGCATGATGTAGAAAATACGAGAGGATGCAGCAAGATGTAGAAAATACGAGAGGATGCAGAAAATACGAGAGGATGCAGAAAATACGAGAGGATGCAGCATGATGCAGAAAATACGAGAGGATGCAGCAAGATGCAGAAAATACGAGAGGATGCAGTAAGATGCAGAAAATACGAGAGGATGCAGCAAGACGCAGAAAATACGAGAGGACGCAGCAAGATGCAGGAAATACGAGAGGATGCAGCATGATGTAGAAAATACGGGAGGATGCAGTAAGATGCAGAAAATACGAGAGGATGCAGTAAGATGCAGAAAATACGAGAGGATGCAGCAAGATGCAGGAAATACGAGAGGATGCAGCAAGACGCAGAGAATACGAGAGGACGCAGCAAGATGCAGGAAATACGAGAGGATGCAGCAAGATGCAGGAAATACGAGAGGATGCAGTAAGATGCAGAAAATACGAGAGGATGCAGTAAGGTGCAGAAAATACGAGAGGATGCAGAAAATACGAGAGGATGCAGAAAATACGAGAGGATGCAGTAAGATGCAGAAAATACGAGAGGATGCAGTAAGATGCAGAAAATACGAGAGGATGCAGTAAGATGCAGAAAATACGAGAGGATGCAGTAAGATGCAGAAAATACGAGAGGATGCAGCAAGATGCAGAAAATACGAGAGGATGCAGAAAATACGAGAGGATGCAGCATGATGCAGGAAATACGGGAGGATGCAGCAAGATGCAGAAAATACGAGAGGATGCAGCAAGATGCAGAAAATACGAGAGCATGCAGCAAGATGCAGAAAATACGAGAGGATGCAGCAAGATGGAGCAAATACGAGAGGATGCAGCAAGATGGAGCAAATACGAGAGGATGCAGCAAGATGGAGCAAATACGAGAGGATGCAGCAAGATGCATGAAATACGAGAGGATGCAGCAAGATGCCGGAAATACGAGAGGATGCAGCAATATGCAGAAAATACGGGAGGATGCAGCAAGATGTAGAAAATACGAGAGGACGCAGCAAGATGCAGGAAATACGAGAGGATGCAGCAAGATGCAGAAAATACGGGAGGATGCAGCAATATGCAGAAAATACGGGAGGATGCAGCAAGATGCAGAAAATACGGGAGGATGCAGCAAGATGCAGAAAATACGGGAGGATGCAGCAAGATGCAGAAAATACGAGAGCATGCAGCAAGATGCAGAAAATACGAGAGCATGCAGCAAGATGCAGAAAATACGAGAGCATGCAGCAAGATGCAGAAAATATGAGAGGATGCAGCAAGATGCAGAAAATACGAGAGGACGCAGCAAGATGCAGAAAATACGAGAGCATGCAGCAAGATGCAGAAAATACGAGAGGATGCAGCAAGATGCAGGAAATACGAGAGGACGCAGTAAGATGCAGAAAATACGAGAGGATGCAGCAAGATGCAGAAAATACGAGAGGACGCAGCAAGATGCAGAAAATACGAGAGGACGCAGCAAGATGCAGAAAATACGAGAGGATGCAGCAAGATGCAGGAAATACGAGAGGACGCAGTAAGATGCAGAAAATACGAGAGGATGCAGAAAATACGAGAGGATGCAGCAAGATGCAGAAAATACGAGAGGATGCAGTAAGATGCAGAAAATACGAGAGGATGCAGCAAGACGCAGAATATACGAGAGGATGCAGCAAGATGCAGGAAATACGAGAGGACGCAGTAAGATGCAGAAAATACGAGAGGATGCAGCAAGATGCAGAAAATACGAGAGGATGCAGTAAGATGCAGAAAATACGAGAGGATGCAGCAAGATGCAGAAAATACGAGAGGATGCAGAAAATACGAGAGGATGCAGCAAGATGCAGAAAATACGAGAGCATGCAGCAAGATGCAGAAAATACGAGAGCATGCAGCAAGATGCAGAAAATACGAGAGGATGCAGCAAGATGGAGCAAATACGAGAGGATGCAGCAAGATGCCGGAAATACGAGAGGACGCAGCAAGATGCAGAAAATACGAGAGGACGCAGCAAGATGCATGAAATACGAGAGGATGCAGCAAGATGCCGGAAATACGAGAGGACGCAGCAAGATGCAGAAAATACGAGAGGATGCAGCAATATGCAGAAAATACGGGAGGATGCAGCAAGATGCAGAAAATACGGGAGGATGCAGCAATATGCAGAAAATACGGGAGGATGCAGCAAGATGTAGAAAATACGAGAGGATGCAGCATGATGCAGAAAATACGAGAGGACGCAGCAAGATGCAGGAAATACGAGAGGATGCAGCAAGATGCAGAAAATACGAGAGGATGCAGCAAGATGCCGGAAATACGAGAGGATGCAGCAAGATGCAGAAAATACGGGAGGATGCAGCAAGATGCAGAAAATACGGGAGGATGCAGCAAGATGCAGAAAATACGAGAGCATGCAGCAAGATGCAGAAAATACGAGAGCATGCAGCAAGATGCAGAAAATACGAGAGCATGCAGCAAGATGCAGAAAATATGAGAGGATGCAGCAAGATGCAGAAAATACGAGAGCATGCAGCAAGATGCAGAAAATACGAGAGCATGCAGCAAGATGCAGAAAATACGAGAGCATGCAGCAAGATGCAGAAAATATGAGAGGATGCAGCAAGATGCAGAAAATACGAGAGCATGCAGCAAGATGCAGAAAATACGAGAGGATGCAGCAAGATGCAGGAAATACGAGAGGATGCAGCAAGATGCAGGAAATACGAGAGGACGCAGTAAGATGCAGGAAATACGAGAGGACGCAGTAAGATGCAGAAAATACGAGAGGACGCAGCAAGATGCATGAAATACGAGAGGACGCAGCAAGATGCAGAAAATACGGGAGGATGCAGCAAGATGCAGAAAATACGAGAGGACGGAGCAAGACGCAGAAAATACGAAAGGATGCAGCAAGACGCAGGAAATACGAGAGGATGCAGCAAGACGCAGGAAATATGAGAGGATGCAGCAAGACGCAGGAAATACGAAAGGAAGCAGCAAGACACAGAAAATATGAAAGGATGCAGCAAGACGCAGGAAATACGAGAGGATGCAGCAACATGTAGAAAATACGAGAGGAAGCAGCAAGACGCAGAAAATACGAGAGGATGCAGCAAGATGCAGAAAATACGAGAGGACGCAGCAAGACGCAGGAAATACGAGAGGATACAGCAAGATGCAGGAAATACGAGAGGATGCAGCAAGATGCAGGAAATACGAGAGGACGCAGCAAGATGTAGAAAATACGAGAGGATGCAGCAAGATGCAGGAAATACGAGAGGACGCAGCAAGATGCAGAAAATACGAGAGGATGCAGCAAGATGCAGGAAATACGAGAGGATGCAGCAAGATGCAGGAAATACGAGAGGATGCAGCAAGATGCAGGAAATACGAGAGGACGCAGCAAGACGCAGAAAATACGAGAGGATGCAGCAAGATGCCGGAAATACGAGAGGACGCAGCAAGATGCCGGAAATACGAGAGGACGCAGCAAGATGCATGAAATACGAGAGGATGCAGCAAGATGCCGGAAATACGAGAGGATGCAGCAATATGCAGAAAATACGGGAGGATGCAGCAAGATGTAGAAAATACGAGAGGACGCAGCAAGATGCAGGAAATACGAGAGGATGCAGCAAGATGCAAAAAATACGGGAGGATGCAGCAATATGCAGAAAATACGGGAGGATGCAGCAAGATGCAGAAAATACGGGAGGATGCAGCAAGATGCAGAAAATACGAGAGCATGCAGCAAGATGCAGAAAATACGAGAGCATGCAGCAAGATGCAGAAAATATGAGAGGATGCAGCAAGATGCAGAAAATACGAGAGGACGCAGCAAGATGCAGAAAATACGAGAGCATGCAGCAAGATGCAGAAAATACGAGAGGATGCAGCAAGATGCAGGAAATACGAGAGGATGCAGCAAGATGCAGAAAATACGAGAGGATGCAGCAAGATGCAGAAAATACGAGAGGACGCAGCAAGATGCAGAAAATACGAGAGGACGCAGCAAGATGCAGAAAATACGAGAGGATGCAGCAAGATGCAGGAAATACGAGAGGACGCAGTAAGATGCAGAAAATACGAGAGGATGCAGAAAATACGAGAGGATGCAGCAAGATGCAGAAAATACGAGAGGATGCAGTAAGATGCAGAAAATACGAGAGGATGCAGCAAGACGCAGAATATACGAGAGGATGCAGCAAGATGCAGGAAATACGAGAGGACGCAGTAAGATGCAGAAAATACGAGAGGATGCAGCAAGATGCAGAAAATACGAGAGGATGCAGTAAGATGCAGAAAATACGAGAGGATGCAGCAAGATGCAGAAAATACGAGAGGATGCAGAAAATACGAGAGGATGCAGCAAGATGCAGAAAATACGAGAGCATGCAGCAAGATGCAGAAAATACGAGAGGATGCAGCAAGATGGAGCAAATACGAGAGGATGCAGCAAGATGCCGGAAATACGAGAGGACGCAGCAAGATGCCGGAAATACGAGAGGATGCAGCAAGATGCAGAAAATACGAGAGGACGCAGCAAGATGCATGAAATACGAGAGGATGCAGCAAGATGCATGAAATACGAGAGGATGCAGCAAGATGCCGGAAATACGAGAGGATGCAGCAATATGCAGAAAATACGGGAGGATGCAGCAAGATGCAGAAAATACGGGAGGATGCAGCAATATGCAGAAAATACGGGAGGATGCAGCAAGATGTAGAAAATACGAGAGGACGCAGCAAGATGCAGGAAATACGAGAGGATGCAGCAAGATGCAGAAAATACGGGAGGATGCAGCAATATGCAGAAAATACGGGAGGATGCAGCAAGATGCAGAAAATACGGGAGGATGCAGCAAGATGCAGAAAATACGAGAGCATGCAGCAAGATGCAGAAAATATGAGAGGATGCAGCAAGATGCAGAAAATACGAGAGCATGCAGCAAGATGCAGAAAATACGAGAGCATGCAGCAAGATGCAGAAAATACGAGAGCATGCAGCAAGATGCAGAAAATATGAGAGGATGCAGCAAGATGCAGAAAATACGAGAGGACGCAGCAAGATGCAGAAAATACGAGAGCATGCAGCAAGATGCAGAAAATACGAGAGGATGCAGCAAGATGCAGGAAATACGAGAGGACGCAGTAAGATGCAGAAAATACGAGAGGATGCAGAAAATACGAGAGGATGCAGCAAGATGCAGAAAATACGAGAGGATGCAGTAAGACGCAGAAAATACGAGAGGATGCAGCAAGATGCAGGAAATACGAGAGGACGCAGTAAGATGCAGAAAATACGAGAGGATGCAGCAAGATGCAGAAAATACGAGAGGATGCAGTAAGATGCAGAAAATACGAGAGGATGCAGAAAATACGAGAGGATGCAGTAAGATGCAGAAAATATGGGAGGATGCAGCATGATGCAGGAAATAAGAGAGGACGCAGCAAGATGCAGAAAATACGAGAGGACGCAGCAAGATGTAGAAAATACGAGAGGATGCAGCAAGATGCAGAAAATACGAGAGGATGCAGCAAGATGCAGGAAATACGAGAGGATGCAGTAAAATGCAGAAAATACGAGAGGACGCAGCAAGATGCAGGAAATACGAGAGGATGCAGTAAAATGCAGAAAATACGAGAGGACGCAGTAAGATGCAGGAAATACGAGAGGACGCAGTAAGATGCAGAAAATACGAGAGGACGCAGCAAGATGCAGGAAATACGAGAGGACGCAGCAAGATGCAGGAAATACGAGAGGATGCAGCAAGATGCAGGAAATACGAGAGGATGCAGCAAGATGCAGGAAATACGAGAGGACGCAGCAAGATGCAGGAAATACGAGAGGACGCAGCAAGATGCAGGAAATACGAGAGGATGCAGCAAGATGCAGGAAATACGAGAGGATGCAGCAAGATGCAGGAAATACGAGAGGACGCAGTAAGATGCAGGAAATACGAGAGGATGCAGCAAGACGCAGAAAATACGGGAGGATGCAGCAAGATGCAGAAAATACGAGAGGACGGAGCAAGACGCAGAAAATACGAAAGGATGCAGCAAGACGCAGGAAATACGAGAGGATGCAGCAAGACGCAGGAAATATGAGAGGATGCAGCAAGACGCAGGAAATACGAAAGGAAGCAGCAACATGTAGAAAATACGAGAGGAAGCAGCAAGACGCAGAAAATACGAGAGGATGCAGCAAGACGCAGGAAATACGAGAGGATGCAGCAAGATGCAGGAAATACGAGAGGAGGCAGCAAGACGCAGGAAATACGAGAGGACGCAGCAAGATGCAGAAAATACGAGAGGACGCAGCAAGACGCAGAAAATACGAGAGGACGCAGCAAGATATAGAAAATACGAGAGGACGCAGCAAGATATAGAAAATACGAGAGGACGCAGCAAGACGCAGGAAATACGAGAGGACGCAGCAAGACGCAGGAAATACGAGAGGATGCAGCAAGATGCAGAAAATACGAGAGGACGCAGCAAGACGCAGAAAATACGAGAGGACGCAGCAAGACGCAGGAAATACGAGAGGACGCAGCAAGACGCAGAAAATACGGGAGGACGCAGTAAGAAAACCAGAAATGAACCTTTTACATTAAGTAACATTTAATAGTAATTAATCTGAACTGGAGAAAAAAGAAAAGGAGTGTTAGACAGACTAGCAGATTTAGATACACTAACACATTGAAGCCAAACTCCAGATCACACTTTATAATCAGTTCAGCTCCAGTTTTGTTCCTTTTGGGATGAAGGTTTTTCATGAATAAATAAAAAGCTGATCATTGTAAGTACCCCCGTCAGTGGTAAATGGTTTGTCTCATCCCTGTAAACTGATACATCAGGAAGAGAGCTTCTTGTAAAAAACACAACAGACTTACTGGCAGGATCACCAGGTCAAAAAAAAAAAAAAAGAAAGCCTAAAAAAGAAAATGAATGCAGGCGTCACATGTAAGAATTGGTAAGCTGCAATATAATAAATGTTGCTTTTGGGATTAATGCCGCTTTAAAGAGGAACTGCAGTCCGCTCACATCATTTGTAAAAAAAAACATCTTTGCCATTCTGAAGCTTCCCTCCAACCACTTTGCCTATTATTTTATATATACTGTGATTCTGTACTTGCCAAATATGCTGCAGAAATCTCCCTCCACTGAGTCTGGCTGCTGCCATTTTAACTGTGGGCAGCTGAAGCTGCTGCCTGTTCACTTCCTGGATTTACACAGAGGCACACCTCCCAGCTCTGCAGCTCTCATTGGAAATACGAAGAACGTTGAGAACGTCCTTTTGATGATGAAACGCGTCTGGGTACGCACGCAGCGACGCTACCACGTGACCAGGAAGTAGGACGAGCTTCGCTTCCATGTTTTTATGCCGGCCGGCGATTTATACTATATGCGATACAAAGTTCTTTTATTCTGTAAGTGCATTACCTTATTCATTAAATCTGGTTTTAAACGTACTTCACCATGGAAACTTTATCATTTATATTTTGGGTTGTATACTGATGGTATGGATTTCGGGCTAATGTGGACGAATCAAAGTGTTCCCTGTCAACCACTGATCAGCTCCTAGTTTGACATGGAGCCTGGTTACCACCGTGAGTCGGTAAGTACAATCTACAGCCACGGTGGTGGGTTTTTTCACTTCCCTCCCCTTGGCCAGTTCTTTTTTTGTTGCTTTTTCTCCTGCATCCATTGAGGGGACTATAATTTGAAAACGGACGGTGCGGATTGGTTTCTTATCCCAAAGGCCCTGGCAGGGTTTAATGCCATCCGCTCATTGTTACTGAAGTTCTGGTAAGGGCAATCTTAGCTCATTTTGGATCGTTACTTATAATAAGCTGAACATCCTGCTATCTTTGAAGATTTGGACTTTTTTTGTGTTTATCATTGCTTTTCATATTTTTACCAATATTTGCTGGTGGTAGGTAACACCTCCACCTTACCTACTGTATTTTTTGTTTAGCGCAGTTTATAATTTTTCCAGAAATAATAAATACCTGGAAGGGTCATAGGGATACATTGCTGAACAGATTTGGGATCAGTATATATGGTGACTTGTCTGTATTTTCTTTCATTGATTTTGATGTCTGAATTATTTATTCTTTATATTCTCTACAACTTGCAGCCACAAACTGTATAAAGTGCGGCGTGCATCAGGAAGTGTCGCGGTCCACGGTGACCTCTTCCCTTTACAGATGATTTTCTGGTCCACCAATCATTTCTCTGCGTATGAAGAAAACAAATTTTCCGCAAAAGACGATGAATGACAAAAATGCGGAAAAAAAAATCACTCGCCAATTACATCTCACCGAGCGCCGATCCCGCCAATCTGATAAGACGAAATTTTTCTGTTTACAGGAATGGCGGCTGTCAGCGAGGAAGACAAGAAAAACAGGAATTTCTGTAAATTATAGAAAATGTTCCGGATCAAAGAACTGCCCAGAATATGGAGCGTGCTTAGAGGTGTTGGATGCATCAGAAAGTCCCCAATATGATTTTATTTTATTTTTTTGTGACAGGTTCTCTTTAATGAGACATGAAGGGTATGAAGGACCCCCCCAATGTCTCACCTGTTCCTCCAGTGAAGCTGATGGAGTGCAGATTGTGCTCCATTAGTTTGATCCCCGGCCATGCGGACGGTGACATCGGGACCCGGAAGTGATGTTTTACCCGTCATTATCAGTAGGGTTGCACCGATACTAGTATTGGAATTGGTGCCGATAGCGAGCATTTGCACAAGTATTGGTACTCCTGCAAATGCACTGATACTTTCAGGCTCGGCTCTTTGAGCTGTCAGTGGGGTCTCCCGGGTGTTAAAGAAGTCCGGTAATTGGAGCCGTCCAAAAAAAAAAAAAAAAAAAAGCAGCCGGCAATGTTTATTACATTGCTCAGCCCTGAAACACTAAAATAAAAAGAAACATTGTTTCTTTTTGTATATCTCTGTTTCCTCATCTGCAGAGAGAATAACTCCCTATTTTCCTCCATTTATTTATTATTTTCCTGCTTGTTTTTTTCTTTTGTTCACGTCTATTTTATAAACCATAAACAATTAAAACTTTTTTTTGTTTGCTTTGTTAGTGAATATTTTTACACATATATAGTAACATATATTTACACATTTCACATTAAAAAAGCGCTAAATTTAAAAAAAAAAAACTATTTATTTAATTTGTAAATAACTTTTCGATGCTTTGTACCATTGCTGACAGCTGAAGTGAAAACAAAACAGTTGCGGTCGGTATCGGTATTTGGTATCGGCGAGTACCAAAAAAAACAAAAAAACTATCGATATTCGTACTCATTGTATAAAGAAATGATATCGGTGCATGCCTAATTATCAGGAAGGGGAGATCTGAGAACGCACATTCGCTGATCTTTCCGCGTCTACCAGGCGGCACCCGCCATTCTATTCCCGGGTCCACCGATGGAATATGGCGGCAGCGGTCGGTGTACATTCTTTTCAATGTTTGGTAAATCAGCCCCACTGAGTGTAATGCGCCACCTTACAGCGACCAATCAGAATTCAGCCCCTCTGTAATGGGAAGGATGACGGGGTGAAGGGTCACGTTCCCTGCCCCCCCCCCCCCACACTCATTTCTTTGTATCGCCCTCATTGGATAATGTTGAATCGTCTCCATATTTCCGGAACGTTGGATCAGACGTTGGCCTCAGAACCCACCGATGACATAAACGCCGTCAGACTTTCCCCCGCATAACGATTTATGGATCACGCCAGCGCCGAGCCGCAGATTTTGGCCGATAAATCTTCACACCTTCCCCTCCGATGTGAGATGGCGGGGGGGGGGGCGCCGTGACCCGATCTCTTCTGCAGATGACGGAACGCCCCGCGAACTGATCGTTAAAATGAAAAAAGAACGATCGCTGGCTGCCGAGTCCTCGGCGTTCCGTCAGGTCTGGCGTTCCGGTAACTTTTCCAAATATTTATGTTAAATTTCCCTGAAAAGAAAAAGATATTTGGGAGGAGAATCGGCGGGCAAAGGTGAGTGGGGGCACCCAGGGGGGAGAGGGGGGGCAGGCGGGGGGGAGGGGGGCACCCGAGGGGAGAGAATATTATTATTGGGTCTATGGGGGAAATACAGATTGGAGTCATCTGTCCAATATTCAGCCGATCGAGTCGCAAAGAATATAATCACTTTGAGGCCAAAGAAACCAAATGCCCCGTATTTAGGAACCGGTATTTATCAAACAAAAGCAGATTTAAAGAGGACCTGTCAGTAACTTTACAATTCTGCCAGAATAAATCCCGGACATTTCCCAAAATACAGCAACAGGATCATCGTTCAGACACAAAAATCCTCAAACTCCAGTCAGTGACTTTGTCTAGGCTGAGATGAGGTCATCAGTCTGCTGCAGGCAGGAGGAGTAATTTCCTCAGTCTACCCTCCCGCAGAGATCAGACTGTACATTGTAACTTTGTAGAAGGAGGAGGAAGCATTTCCTCAGTCTCCCCTCCCCCAGTGATCAGACTATACATTGTAACTTTGTAGAAGGAGGAGGAAGCATTTCCTCAGTCTCCCCTCCCCCAGTGATCAGACTATACATTGTAACTTTGTAGAAGGAGGAGGAGGCATTTCCTCAGTCTCCCCTCCCCCAGTGATCAGACTGTACATTGTAACTTTGTAGAAGGAGGAGGAAGCATTTCCTCAGTCTCCCCTCCCCCAGTGATCAGACTGTACATTGTAGCAAATCAGATATTTGTGAACACACCCAGAGAACTTTATATGAGTGTGATATCTCAGTTCAGGAAGTAGATGGTGACCCTGGATGATGCCCGAACAAAGATGGCGCCGTCCTTGTGGAAAGGAAAGCAGATGAAGGCATGGTCAGGAGGAGTCGTGTGATCTCTGGGAGAAATAATAAATACCTGGAAGGGTCATAGGGATACATTGCTGAACAGATTTGGGATCAGTATATATGGTGATGTGTCTGTATTTTCTTTCATTGATTTTGATGTCTGAATTATTTATTCTTTATATTCTCTACAACTTGCAGCCACAAATTGTATAAAGTGCGCCGTGCATCAGGAAGCGCCGCGGTCCACGGTGACCTCTTCCCTTTACAGATGATTTTCTGGTCCACCAATCATTTCTCTGCGTATGAAGAAAAAAAATTTTCCGCAAAAGACGATGAATGACAAAAATGCGGAAAAAAATCACTCGCCAATTACATCTCACCGAGCGCCGATCCCGCCAATCTGATAAGACGAAATATTTCTGTTTACAGGAATGGCGGCTGTCAGCGAGGAAGACGAGAAAAACAGGAATTTCTGTAAAAGTATAGGAAATGTCCTGGATCAAAGAACTGCCCAGAATATGGAGCGTGCCGAAACCTGCCGCCACGCCCCCCCCACCCCCACCGTCAATCCTATCTGAGAAATCAGAAATCCATGCATGTTAACCCCTTCAATACCAGACATGTTCACCCTCTTCCTCTTCAGCACTGTCGCACTTTGAATGACAATTACTCAGTCATGTAACACTGTACACATATAATATTTGTGTCCTTTTTTTTACACTAACAGAGATTTCTTTTGGTGGTATTTAATCGCCTCTGGGGGGGGGGGGGGGGGGTATTATTTTTTGCTAAATAAAAAGAATGAAAATTTTATAAATTAATTTAAAAAAAAAAAAAAAAAAAAGAAGATTTTCTTAGTTACTGTTATAAAATTTTGTTAATAAGAAATGTTTCTCCTTCACTGATGAACACGGATGAGAAGACCCTGATGGGCACTGACAGGCATCACTGATGGGCTCTGACAGGGGGCAATGATGGGCACTAATGGGTGCTGACAGGGATCATTGATGGGCACTGATAGGCTCTGATAGGAGGCACGGACAGGCATCACTGATGGGCACTGATAGGCTCTGATAGGAGGCACGGACAGGCATCACTGATGGGCACTGATAGGCTCTGATAGGAGGCATGGACAGGCATCACTGATGGGCACTGATAGGCTCTGATAGGAGGCACGGACAGGCATCACTGATGGGCACTGATAGGCTCTGATAGGAGGCACGGACAGGCATCACTGATGGGCACTGATAGGCTCTGATAGGAGGCACGGACAGGCATCACTGATGGGCACTGATAGGCTCTGATAGGAGGCACGGACAGGCTTCACTGATGGGCACCGATAGGCTCTGATAGGAGGCACGGACAGGCATCATTGATGGGCACTGATAGGCTCTGATAGGAGGCACGGACAGGCATCATTGATGGGCACTGATAGGAGGCATGGACAGGCATCACTGATGGGCACTGATAGGCTCTGATAGGAGGCACAGACAGGCATCACTGATGGGCACTGATAGGCTCTGATAGGAGGCATGGACAGGCATCACTGATGGGTACTGATAGGCTCTGATAGGAGGCACGGACAGGCATCACTGATGGGTACTGATAGCCTCTGATAGGAGGCACAGACAGGCATCACTGATGGGCACTGATAGGCTCTGATAGGAGGCACGGACAGGCATCATTGATGGGCACTGATAGGCTCTGATAAGAGGCATGGACAGGCATCATTGATGGGCACTGATAGTTTCTGATAAGAGGCATGGACAGGCATCATTGATGGGCACTGCTAGGCTCTGATAAGAGGCACGGACAGGCATCATTGATGGGCACTGATAGTTTCTGATAAGAGGCACGGACAGGCATCATTGATGGGCACTGATAGGCTCTGATAGGAGGCACAGACAGGCATCATTGATGGGCACTGATAGGAGGCACGGACAGGCATCATTGATGGGCACTGATAGGAGGCATGGACAGGCATCACTGATGGGCACTGATAGGCTCTGATAGGAGGCATGGACAGGCATCACTGATGGGCACTGATAGGCTCTGATAGGAGGCACGGACAGGCATCATTGCTGGGCACTGATAGGAGGCACGGACAGGCATCATTGATGGGCACTGATAGGAGGCATGGACAGGCATCACTGATGGGTACTGATAGCCTCTGATAGGAGGCACAGACAGGCATCATTGATGGGCACTGATAGGAGGCACGGACAGGCATCATTGATGGGCACTGATAGGAGGCATGGACAGGCATCACTGATGGGCACTGATAGGCTCTGATAGGAGGCATGGACAGGCATCACTGATGGGCACTGATAGGCTCTGATAGGAGGCATGGACAGGCATCACTGATGGGCACTGATAGGCTCTGATAGGAGGCATGGACAGGCATCACTGATGGGCACTGATAGGCTCTGATAGGAGGCACGGACAGGCATCACTGATGGGCACTGATAATCAGTGTAAATGTCCCTTGTGGATTGCCGCTTACCGGCTCTTCTGTCAGCGTGAGGAAAGGAATGCCGATAACCAGTATCCTATTTACACTGTGATCAGCCCTTTACCCCGATCTGTGATCAGCTGTGTCCAAAGGACATTGCTATCACAGAGCGCTACCCCGATGGGGGATGGGCATGGGGAGGACGTCAATAGACGCAACTCCCGGAAATGTGCGACCGCAATTTAGGAATAGTGCCCCATCATAGGCGTCAGTGGGAGGAATAGTTTCCCATCATTGGTGTCAGTGTGAGGAATACTGTCCCATCATTGGCGTCAGTGGGAGGAATGGTGCCCCATCATTGGTGTCAGTGGGAGGAATAGTGCCCCATCATTGGTGTCAGTGGGGGGAATAGTGCCCCATCATTGGTGTCAGTGGGGGGAATAGTGCCCCATCATTGGTGTCAGTGGGAGGAATAGTGCCCCATCATTGGTGTCAGTGGGAGGAATAGTGCCCCATCATTGGTGTCAGTGGGAGGAATAGTGCCCCATCATTGGTGTCAGTGGAAGGAATAGTGCCCCATCATTGGTATCAGTAGGAGGAATAGTGCCCCATCGTTGGTGTCCGTGGGAGCAATAGTGCCCCATCATTGGTGTCAGTGGGAGGAATAGTGCCCCATCGTTGGTGTCAGTGGCATTCTGAGAAACACCATTTCAGGCGTGTGGGACTCTGTAGTGGGGTGAATATTTGGAGATGATCCGGCATACAAGCTAGAGGAGGTGGTCACTGGATAATATGAATGAATAATTCTATGGACTATCAGCCAGAGTTGCACAACGGTGGAATTTTCACATTATTGGGACTTTAATAATTATTGTTTGCCCCAAACCTCGCTGTGTTATGTTTAGTTGGTAATCAGGGGGACTCGGTGATTGCAGTGAGATCTCAGTGAGATTGCAGTGATTCGGCCCAGTCTGAGGTCCTGAGCACTCTGGAGAAGGTTTTAGTCCAGGATATCCCTGTACTTGGTCGCATTCATCTTTCCCTCGATTGCAACCAGTCGTCCTGTCCCTGCAGCTGAAAAACACCCCCACAGCATGATGCTGCCACCACCATGCTTCACTGTTGGCACTGTATTGGACAGGTGATGAGCAGTGCCTGGTTTTCTCCACACATACCGCTTAGAATTAAGGCCAAAAAGTTCTATCTTGGTCTCATCAGACCAGAGAATCTTATTTCTCACCATCTTGGAGTCCTTCAGGTGTTTTTTAGCAAACTCCATGCAGGCTTTCATGTGTCTTGCACTGAGGAGAGGCTTCCGTCGGGCCACTCTGCCATAAAGCCCCGACTGGTGGAGGGCTGCAGTGATGGTTGACTTTCTACAACTTTCTCCCATCTCCCGACTGCATCTCTGGAGCTCAGCCACAGTGATCTTTGGGTTCTTCTTTACCTCTCTCACCAAGGCTCTTCTCCCCCGATAGCTCAGTTTGGCCGGACGGCCAGCTCTAGGAAGGGTTCTGGTCGTCCCAAACGTCTTCCATTTAAGGATTATGGAGGCCACTGTGCTCTTAGGAACCTTAAGTGCAGTAGAAATGTTTTTGTAACCTTGGCTAGATCTGTGCCTTGCCACAATTCTGTCTCTGAGCTCTTCAGGCAGTTCCTTTTGACCTCATGATTCTCATTTGCTCTGACATGCACTGTGAGCTGTAAGGCCTTATATAGACAGGTGTGTGGCTTTCCTAATCAAGTCCAATCAGTATAATCAAACACAGCTGGACTCAAATGAAGGTGTAGAACCATCTCAAGGATGATCAGAAGAAATGGACAGCACCTGAGTTATATATATGAGTGTCACAGCAAAGGGTCTGAATACTTAGGACCATGTGATATTTCAGGTTTTCTTTTTTAATAAATCTACAAAAATGTCAACAATTCTGTGTTTTTCTGTCAATATGGGGTGCTGTGTGTACAATATGGGGTGCTGTGTGTACAATATGGGGTGCTGTGTGTACAATATGGGGTGTTGTGTGTACAATATGGGGTGCTGTGTGTACAATATGGGGTGCTGTGTGTACAATATGGGGGGCTGTGTGTACAATATGGGGTGCTGTGTGTACAATATGGGGGGCTGTGTGTACAATATGGGGTGCTGTGTGTACAATATGGGGTGCTGTGTGTACAATATGGGGGGCTGTGTGTACAATATGGGGTGCTGTGTGTACAATATGGGGTGCTGTGTGTACAATATGGGGGGCTGTGTGTACAATATGGGGGTGCTGTGTGTACAATATGGGGTGCTGTGTGTACAATATGGGGTGCTGTGTGTACAATATGGGGTGCTGTGTGTACAATATGGGGTGCTGTGTGTACAATATGGGGGGCTGTGTGTACAATATGGGGGGCTGTGTGTACAATATGGGGTGCTGTGTGTACAATATGGGGTGCTGTGTATACAATATGGGGTGCTGTGTGTACAATATGGGGTGCTGTGTGTACATTATTGAGGAAAAAATGAACTTAAAGAGGAGTTCCACCCAGGGGGGCCATTAAAAAAAAATAAAAATTAAAAGTCAGCAGCTACAAATACTGCAGCTGCTGACACTTACCTGTCCCTGGGTCCAGCGATACGGGGGATCGAAGCCCCGCTCGTCCCCCCCCTCCGCTCGTCGGCGCCGGCATTTCAACTGTGGGCGCCGGGCTGTGGCTTCACAGCCTGGCACCCACTGCGCATGCGCGAGCGGCACCGCGCGCCGTGATTGGCCGCTCAATCACCTGGGACCTGTAATGGGTCCCAGATGATTGACAGGAGGGAGGGAGAAGAGCCGAGCCCTTCCTGTGCCGAGGGGGAAGTGATGTCACCAGCCCAGGCAGAGGAAGGGGAAGACTACGAGGGACCACCTAGCAACAGGCATTTAGAGGTGAGTAAAAAAAAAAAAATATCCAAATGTTTTTTTGGGGTTTTTTTTAGAATTTTTTAGATATGTTTGTTTTTTTGGGTGGAACCCCACTTTAAATGATTTTAGCAAATGGCTGCAATATAACAAAGAGTGAAAAATTTAAGGGGGTCTGAATACTTTCCGTCCCCACTGTATATATTGAATGGTTTATTTTACAGCAGCAGTTTTATTTTATGTTCACGTTTGTATGGTTATGAATCCCATGACTTAGGACACGTACTTTTATATGTTTTTTATGACTTTTCATTCGGGCACACAAGCACGTATATATAAACTTTTGCAGGGTATAACTAATAGTGTCTGACACCGAATAAATAGTTTTCTATACAGCACACTGTTAGGATATTTTTATTATACACTATTAAGGTCTATGGTTATAAATAGTAGTGGTGGTACACAAATTTATTTAATAGAGGGCGTAACACGTACAGGTCACCTGCTGAAGAAGCTCAACAGAGTGTAACGCGTACAGGTCACCTGCTGAAGAAGCTCAACAGAGAGTGTAACACGTACAGGTCACCTGCTGAAGAAGCTCAACAGAGAGTGTAACGCGTACAGGTCACCTGCTGAAGAAGCTCAACAGAGAGCGTAACATGTACAGGTCACCTGCTGATGAAGCTCAACAGAGAGCGTAACACGTACATGTCACCTGCTGAAGAAGCTCAACAGAGAGCGTAACACATACAGGTCACTTGCTGAAGAAGCTCAACAGAGAGCGTAACGCGTACAGGTCACCTGCTGAAGAAGCTCAACAGAGAGCATAACGCGTACAGGTCATCTGCGAAGAAGCTTAACAGAGAGCATAACATGTACAGGTCACCTGCTGAAGAAGCTCAACAGAGAGCGTAACACGTACAGGTCACCTGCTGAAGAAGCTCAACAGAGAGCGTAACACATACAGGTCACTTGCTGAAGAAGCTCAACAGAGAGCGTAACGCGTACAGGTCACCTGCTGAAGAAGCTCAACAGAGAGCGTAACGCGTACAGGTCACCTGCGAAGAAGCTTAACAGAGAGCGTAACATGTACAGGTCACCTGCTGAAGAAGCTCAACAGAGAGCGTAACACGTACAGGTCACCTGCTGAAGAAGCTCAACAGAGAGCGTAACGCGTACAGGTCACCTGCTGAAGAAGCTCAACAGAGAGCGTAACGCGTACAGGTCACCTGCTGAAGAAGCTCAACAGAGAGCGTAACGCGTACAGGTCACCTGCTGAAGCTCAACAGAGAGTGTAAAACAAACAGGTCACCTGCTGAAGAAGCTCAACAGAGAGCGTAACACATACAGGTCACCTGCTGAAGAAGCTCAACAGAGAGCGTAACACGTACAGGTCACCTGCTGAAGAAGCTCAACAGAGAGCGTAACGCGTACAGGTCACCTGCTGAAGAAGCTCAACAGGGAGCGTAACGCGTACATGTCACCTGCTGAAGAAGCTCAACAGAGAGCGTAACGCGTTAGGTCACCTGCTGAAGAAGCTCAACAGAGAGCGTAACGCGTACAGGTCACCTGCTGAAGAAGCTCAACAGGGAGCGTAACGCGTACATGTCACCTGCTGAAGAAGCTCAACAGAGAGCGTAACGCGTTAGGTCACCTGCTGAAGAAGCTCAACAGAGAGCGTAACGCGTACAGGTCACCTGCTGAAGAAGTTCAACAGGGAGCGTAACGCGTACATGTCACCTGCTGAAGAAGCTCAACAGAGAGCGTAACGCGTTAGGTCACCTGCTGAAGAAGCTCAACAGAGTGTAACGCGTACAGGTGTGAAGTGTCACCATTCAGGACGTTTTTCTGTGTTTATATCAACGTGGAAAGTTGATGATCTGCGTGTTTTTCACATACCTATATGAGTATTTTAATTGAGTTGCACAACGGTGGAATTTTCACATTATTTTATTTTATATTGGTTGCGCTACACCAGTTTTTAGTTAATAGTATTGATTTGCGAGTCACATGTGGATACACTCTGAGATGTTGGCAGCAATCACGATAAGCCCAGCTGTAGGCTATTGACATTTTATTTGCATAATATTGTGTTGCACTGAATATTTAATCGGCGCTTAGTTTGAATATTGCGCTGATTATATTTTGTCTCACAAGTTTGGGGAAAGGCACAAAGTTTTTGGGGTGTCGGGTACTGCACTGCATACTGGAGGTTGTCCACCACAAGGAGGTCAGAGGTTCGCGGCAATCACTGGACGCGTTCGCCATCTTCTCATTAATGATTTAATTAGATGGAATTTTTTATTTTAGTCCATGGGAAGAGGTTACAGAGAGGGTGGGAAAGTCTTCATTAATGGCGGACATTGTGTGCGGAGAAGAGATCTGTGGGCGATGAGCCGAGAAATCACCCAGAACAGAGGAAACAATATCCGCCCCAAAAAACATCCATTTCTCTCCGTTCTAAAATAGGATTCTGCCCTTTTATTTATCCCATCGGTGAGAGAACAGCCCGGCCCACATCTGGCCCCCTCGGACGTGCTGCATGGAAATATTACAGCGCTGAGGAATTTCAATCCCTAAAAATGTCACTGAAAATTGGAGGATTTCTGTGAAATTTCCGCCTTTTTGGTGAAAAGTATTGGAGTCGGTGAAGAGGTGGATTTAGGGGAAATGTTTTGACTTTTTTCTGTGTGATGGGCTGTAAACGCAGCCCCGCATTGGGGGTTATTATTGCGTCCACTGACACCAATGCTGGGGGTTATTATTGCGTCCACTGACAACAATGTCAGGAATTATTATTGCGTCCACTGACACCAATGTCAGGAATTATTATTGCGTCCACTGACACCAATGTCAGGAATTATTATTGCGTCCACTGACACCAATGAGGGTTGTTATCATTGCGTCCACTGATACCACCGCTGGGGGTTATTATTGCGTCCACTGACACCACTGCTAGGGGTTAATATTGCATCCACTGACACCAATGTCGGGGTTTATTTTTGCGTCCACTGACACCAATGCTGAGGGTTATTGTGTCCAGTGACACCAATGCTGGGGATTATTATTGCATCCACTGACACCAACAGTGGGGGCTATTATTGCATCCACTGATATCAATGTTAGGGGTTATTGCGTCCACTGACACCAATGCCGGGGGTTATCATTGCGTCCACTGACACCAATGCCGGGGGGTTATCATTGCGTCCACTGACACAAATGCCGGGGGTTATCATTGCGTCCACTGACACCAATGCCGGGGGTTATCATTGCGTCCACTGACACCAATGCCGGGGGTTATCATTGCATCAACTGACACCAATGCCGGGGGTTATCATTGCGTCCATTGACACCAATGCCGGGGGTTATCATTGCGTCCACTGACACCAATGCTGGGGGTTATCATTGCGTCCACTGACACCAATGCTGGGGGTTATCATTGCGTCCACTGACACCAATGCCGGGGGTTATCATTGCGTCCACTGACACCAATGCCGGGGGTTATGATTGCGTCCACTGACACCAATGCCGGGGGTTATCATTGCGTCCACTGACACCAATGCCGGGGGTTATGATTGCGTCCACTGACACCAATGCCGGGGGTTATCATTGCGTCCACTGAAATCAATACTAGGGGTTAGGGGTGCAACGGATCGTCACCGATCCGTGATCCGAACGGGCCAGGCTGTTCGGATCGGCACACCCGCGATCTGCGGAGCGCTTCGCGGCCTCGGGTTTTAGGAAAGGCCGCGGCTTCGGCCTAGCTCCGGAGCCACGGCCATCTTGGTACACCCGGCGGCGCTCAGCTGCGTGCTGACGTCATCACCCTGCCCTCAACTCGTGGGTCCGGCGGCTGGCTTGGCGGCGCCGGCTTCTCTTAACTCTAAGGTCAGACTAACAGCACTGTAATGTATACAGTGCGGGGGGACATGTGGCTGAATTACAGTGGAGGGGGGGGGCGTGTGGATGTATTACAGTGGGGGGGGGGAATGTGGATGTATTACAGTGGAGGGGGGGGGCGTGTGGCTGTATTACAGTGGGGGGGGGGGCGTGTGGCTGTATTACAGTGGGGGGGGCATGTGGATGTATTACAATGGGGGGGAGACATGTGGATGTATTACAATGGGGGGGACATGTGGATGTATTACAGTGGGGGGGACATGTGGCTGTATTACAGTGGGGGGGGCGTGTGGCTGTATTAGAGTGGGGGGGACATGTGGATGTATTACAATGGGGGGGACATGTGGATGTATTACAGTGGGGGGGACATGTGGATGTATTACAGTGGGGGGGACATGTGGATGTATTACAATGGGGGGGACATGTGGATGTATTACAGTGGGGGGGACATGTGGATGTATTACAATGGGGGGGACATGTGGATGTATTACAGTGGGGGGGACATGTGGATGTATTACAGTGGGGGGGACATGTGGCTGTATTACAGTGGGGGGGGGGACATGTGGATGTATTACAATGGGGGGGAGACATGTGGATGTATTACAATGGGGGGGACATGTGGATGTATTACAATGGGGGGGACATGTGGATGTATTACAATGGGGGGGACATGTGGATGTATTACAGTGGGGGGGACATGTGGATGTATTACAGTGGGGGGGACATGTGGATGTATTACAATGGGGGGGACATGTGGATGTATTACAATGGGGGGGACATGTGGATGTATTACAATGGGGGGGACATGTGGATGTATTACAGTGGGGGGGGACATGTGGATGTATTACAGTGGGGGGGACATGTGGATGTATTACAGTGGGGGGACATGTGGATGTATTACAGTGGGGGGGACATGTGGATGTATTACAGTGGGGGGGACATGTGGATGTATTACAGTGGGGGGGACATGTGGATGTATTACAGTGGGGGGGACATGTGGATGTATTACAGTGGGGGGGACATGTGGATGTATTACAGTGGGGGGACATGTGGATGTATTACAGTGGGGGGGACATGTGGATGTATTACAGTGGGGGGGACATGTGGATGTATTACAGTGGGGGGGACATGTGGATGTATTACAGTGGGGGGACATGTGGATGTATTACAGTGGGGGAGATGTGGATATATTACAGTGGGGGGGGGGGGACATGTGGATGTATTACAGTGGGGGGGACATGTGGATGTATTACAGTGGGGGACATGTGGATGTATTACAGTGGGGGGGACATGTGGATGTATTACAGTGGGGGGGACATGTGGATGTATTACAGTGGGGGGGACATGTGGATGTATTACAGTGGGGGGGACATGTGGATGTATTACAGTGGGGGACATGTGGATGTATTACAGTGGGGGGGACATGTGGATGTATTACAGTGGGGGGGACATGTGGATGTATTACAGTGGGGGGGACATGTGGATGTATTACAGTGGGGGAGATGTGGATGTATTACAGTGGGGGGGGGACATGTGGATATATTACAGTGGGGGAGATGTGGATATATTTTTTTTTTGTTGATCCGAAAATGATCCGATCCGTGACTCTGATCCGAGGAACGATCCGAACCGTGAGTTTTTTGATCCGTTGCACCCCTACTAGGGGTTATTGCGTCCACTGACACCAATGCCGGGGGGTTATCATTGCGTCCACTGACACCAATGTCGGGGTTTATTTTTGCGTCCACTGACACCAATGCTGAGGGTTATTGTGTCCAGTGACACCAATGCTGGGGATTATTATTGCATCCACTGACACCAACAGTGGGGGCTATTATTGCATCCACTGATATCGATGTTAGGGGTTATTGCGTCCACTGACACCAATGCCGGGGGTTATCATTGCGTCCACTGACACCAATGCCGGGGGTTATCATTGCATCCACTGACAACAATGCCGGGGGGTTATCATTGCGTCCACTGACACCAATGCCGGGGGGTTATCATTGCATCAACTGACACCAATGCCGGGGGTTATCATTGCATCAACTGACACCAATGCCGGGGGTTATCATTGCGTCCATTGACACCAATGCCGGGGGTTATGATTGCGTCCACTGACACCAATGCTGGGGGTTATCATTGCGTCCACTGACACCAATGCCGGGGGTTATCATTGCGTCCACTGACACCAATGCCGGGGGTTATCATTGCATCAACTGACACCAATGCCGGGGGTTATCATTGCGTCCATTGACACCAATGCCGGGGGTTATCATTGCGTCCACTGACACCAATGCTGGGGGTTATCATTGCGTCCACTGACACCAATGCCGGGGGTTATCATTGCGTCCACTGACACCAATGCCGGGGGTTATGATTGCGTCCACTGACACCAATGCCGGGGGTTATCATTGCGTCCACTGACACCAATGCCGGGGGTTATCATTGCGTCCACTGACACCAATGCCGGGGGTTATCATTGCGTCCACTGAAATCAATACTAGGGGTTAGGGGTGCAACGGATCGTCACCGATCCGTGATCCGAACGGGCCAGGCTGTTCGGATCGGCACACCCGCGATCCGCGGAGCGCTTCGCGGCCTCGGGTTTTAGGAAAGGCCGCGGCTTCGGCCTAGCTCCGGAGCCACGGCCATCTTGGTACACCCGGCGGCGCTCAGCTGCGTGCTGACGTCATCACCCTGCCCTCAACTCGTGGGTCCGGCGGCTGGCTTGGCGGCGCCGGCTTCTCTTAACTCTAAGGTCAGACTAACAGCACTGTAATGTATACAGTGCGGGGGGACATGTGGCTGAATTACAGTGGAGGGGGGGGGGGCGTGTGGCTGTATTACAGTGGGGGGGGCGTGTGGCTGTATTACAATGGGGGGGAGACATGTGGATGTATTACAGTGGGGGGGACATGTGGATGTATTACAATGGGGGGGAGACATGTGGATGTATTACAATGGGGGGGACATGTGGATGTATTACAATGGGGGGGACATGTGGATGTATTACAGTGGGGGGGACATGTGGCTGTATTACAGTGGGGGGGGGACATGTGGATGTATTACAATGGGGGGGAGACATGTGGATGTATTACAATGGGGGGGACATGTGGATGTATTACAGTGGGGGGGACATGTGGATGTATTACAATGGGGGGGACATGTGGATGTATTACAATGGGGGGGACATGTGGATGTATTACAGTGGGGGGACATGTGGATGTATTACAGTGGGGGGACATGTGGATGTATTACAGTGGGGGGGGACATGTGGATGTATTACAGTGGGGGGGACATGTGGATGTATTACAGTGGGGGGAGATGTGGATGTATTACAGTGGGGGGACATGTGGATGTATTACAGTGGGGGGACATGTGGATGTATTACAGTGGGGGGACATGTGGATGTATTACAATGGGGGGGACATGTGGATGTATTACAGTGGGGGGACATGCGGATGTATTACAGTGGGGGGGACATGTGGATGTATTACAGTGGGGGGGACATGTGGATGTATTACAGTGGGGGGGGAGATGTGGATGTATTACAGTGGGGGGAGATGTGGATGTATTACAGTGGGGGGACATGTGAATGTATTACAGTGGGGGGGGAGATGTGGATGTATTACAGTGGGGGGGGAGATGTGGATGTATTACAGTGGGGGGGAGATGTGGATGTATTACAGTGGGGGGAGATGTGGATGTATTACAGTGGGGGGACATGGTGAATGTATTACAATGGGGGGGAGATGTGGATGTATTACAGTGGGGGGGAGATGTGGATGTATTACAGTGGGGGGGAGATGTGGATGTATTACAGTGGGGGGACATGTGAATGTATTACAGTGGGGGGGGAGATGTGGATGTATTACAGTGGGGGGGAGATGTGGATGTATTACAGTGGGGGGGAGATGTGGATGTATTACAGTGGGGGGACATGTGGATGTATTACAATGGGGGGGGAGATGTGGATGTATTACAGTGGGGGACATGTGGATGTATTACAGTGGGGGGGAGATGTGGATGTATTACAGTGGGGGACATGTGGATGTATTACAGTGGGGGGACATGTGAATGTATTACAGTGGGGGGGGAGATGTGGATGTATTACAGTGGGGGGAGATGTGGATGTATTACAGTGGGGGGACATGTGGATGTATTACAGTGGGGGGGACATGTGGATGTATTACAGTGGGGGGAGATGTGGATGTATTACAGTGGGGGGAGATGTGGATGTATTACAGTGGGGGACATGTGGATGTATTACAGTGGGGGGAGATGTGGATGTATTACAGTGGGGGGAGATGTGGATGTATTACAGTGGGGGGACATGTGGATGTATTACAGTGGGGGGGGACATGTGGATGTATTACAGTGGGGGGAGATGTGGATGTATTACAGTGGGGGGACATGTGGATGTATTACAGTGGGGGGACATGTGGATGTATTACAGTGGGGGGGACATGTGGATGTATTACAGTGGGGGGGACATGTGGATGTATTACAGTGGGGGGACATGTGGATGTATTACAATGGGGGGGACATGTGGATGTATTACAGTGGGGGGGACATGTGGATGTATTACAGTGGGGGGACATGTGGATGTATTACAGTGGGGGAGATGTGGATGTATTACAGTGGGGGGACATGTGGATGTATTACAATGGGGGGGACATGTGGATGTATTACAATGGGGGGGACATGTGGATGTATTACAGTGGGGGACATGTGGATGTATTACAGTGGGGGGGACATGTGGATGTATTACAGTGGGGGGGACATGTGGATGTATTACAGTGGGGGGGGACATGTGGATGTATTACAGTGGGGGACATGTGGATGTATTACAGTGGGGGGGACATGTGGATGTATTACAGTGGGGGACATGTGGATGTATTACAGTGGGGGGGACATGTGGATGTATTACAGTGGGGGGGGACATGTGGATGTATTACAGTGGGGGACATGTGGATGTATTACAGTGGGGGGGACATGTGGATGTATTACAGTGGGGGGGACATGTGGATGTATTACAGTGGGGGACATGTGGATGTATTACAGTGGGGGGGACATGTGGATGTATTACAGTGGGGGGGGACATGTGGATGTATTACAGTGGGGGGGACATGTGGATGTATTACAGTGGGGGGGGACATGTGGATGTATTACAGTGGGGGGGGACATGTGGATGTATTACAGTGGGGGGGGACATGTGGATGTATTACAGTGGGGGGAGATGTGGATGTATTACAGTGGGGGGACATGTGGATATATTACAGTGGGGGGACATGTGGATGTATAACAGGGGGGGGACATGTGGATGTATTACAGTGGGGGGGACATGTGGATGTATTACAGTGGGGGAGATGTGGATATATTACAGTGGGGGAGATGTGGATATATTACAGTGGGGGAGATGTGGATATATTTTTTTTTTGTTGATCTGAAAATGATCCGATCCGTGACTCTGATCCGAGGAACGATCCGAACCGTGAGTTTTTTGATCCGTTGCACCCCTACTAGGGGTTATTGCGTCCACTGACACCAATGCCGGGGGGTTATCATTGCGTCCACTGACACCAATGCCGGGGGGTTATCATTGCGTCCACTGACACCAATGCCGGGGGGTTATCATTGCGTCCACTGACACCAATGCCGGGGGGTTATCATTGCGTCCACTGACACCAATGCCAGGGGTTGTAATTGCGTCCACTGATACCACTGCTGGGGGGGTTATCATTGCATCCACTGACACCAACGCTGGGGGGTTATTATTGCGTCCACTGATACCACTTAATCCCCAAAAATGTCCCCAATCACAATGGCTGCCAAATCTCAACAACACGGCAGACACGACTGATCCCTCCGGTACCACCAGCCAAAGGACCGATCCCCAAGGGAAAAGTTCAGGCATTCACCCAAACAGCCAAAGTTCAGTCTGAACCTCATCCGTAGTCACCGGGACACACAGAGAGGGTGAATCTCCCCAACAGGGGACACAGACCTGACAGGGGGTCTAACCCCTCAACACTCCATCCAAAACTACAAAAAAAAAAAAAAAAAAAGAAAAAGTCTGACTTCAGATAAACTTTAAAAAATGAAAAGATTTATTCCCAGTGATATGATAAATGTAAAGCTGGGTGACACCGGAATGCCAGGAGATCTTTAAAATGAGCCCCTCCCTCTGCGTCCTGGGAAGACTCACATTATTAATACCGGATAACGGTTCTCTGCTCATCACCGCCAAGAATAACCCCGGTGAAATCTGCCGCTGGGTGCGGACAGGTGGGGAGGGGGGATGTCGGGTGGAGAAGTTTAGATGATGCATCGTGTGTGAACCCGACCGCCATTCCAGAGGAGACGTGAGAGCCCGGCGCTGCCAAACCTTCGACGCGCCTCGTTTACATTCTGGCTGCACATCTGGAAAAGAGCGAAAGATCTGAGCCATGTATACCGTCTGATGAGAGCGGAGGAGGGGGGGGGGGGAGAATGGGAGTCTGGGGACATCACTGGCTTCACTTCAAAGCAGCACTCCACCCAGAATGAATATTTCTGTATTTAGCGGCTGCTAAAGAGTTAAATCACCTGACAGATTCTTCCATCCCTGTGCTGAGTTCCCAGGTCTGTAACCTGCTGTGCCCATTATGAGGGGTTCCCACCATCCCTGTGCTGAGTTCCCGGGTCTGTACACCTGCTGTGCCCATTATGAGGGGTTCCCACCATCCCTGTGCTGAGTTCCCGGGTCTGTACACCCGCTGTGCCCATTATGAGGGGTTCTCACATCCCTGTGCTGAGTTCCCGGGTCTGTACACCCGCTGTGCCCATTATGAGGGGTTCCCACCATCCCTGTGCTGAGTTCCCAGGTCTGTACACCCGCTGTGCCCTTTATAAGGGGTTCCCCCCATCCCTGTGCTGAGTTCCCGGGTCTGTACACCCGCTGTGCCCATTATGAGGGGTTCCCACCATGCCTGTGCTGAGTTCCCGGGTCTGTACACCCGCTGTGCCCATTATGAGGGGTTCCCACCATCCCTGTGCTGAGTTCCCAGGTCTGTACACCCGCTGTGCCCATTATGAGAGGTTCCCACCATCCCTGTGCTGAGTTCCCGGGTCTGTACACCCGCTGTGCCCATTATGAGGGGTTCCCACCATCCCTGTGCTGAGTTCCCGGGTCTGTACACCTGCTGTGCCCATTATGAGGGGTTCCCACCATCTCTGTGCTGAGTTCCCGGGTCTGTACACCCACTGTGCCCATTATGAGGGGTTCCCACCATCCCTGTGCTGAGTTCCTGGGTCTGTACACCTGCTGTGCCCATTATGAGGGGTTCCCACCATCTCTGTGCTGAGTTCCCGGGTCTGTACACCCGCTGTGCCCATTATGAGAGGTTCCCACCATCCCTGTGCTGAGTTCCCGGGTCTGTACACCCACTGTGCCCATTATGAGGGGTTCCCACCATCCCTGTGCTGAGTTCTCGGGTCTGTACACCCGCTGTGCCCATTATGAGGGGTTCCCACCATCCCTGTGCTGAGTTCCCGGGTCTGTACACCCGCTGTGCCCATTATGAGGGGTTCCCACCATCCCTGTGCTGAGTTCCTGGGTCTGTACACCCGCTGTGCCCATTATGAGGGGTTCCCACCATCCCTGTGCTGAGTTCCCGGGTCTGTACACCTGCTGTGCCCATTATGAGGGGTTCCCACCATCCCTGTGCTGAGTTCCCGGGTCTGTACACCCGCTGTGCCCATTATGAGGGGTTTTCACCATCCCTGTGCTGAGTTCCCCTATTTATACAGAGGGGACAAGATCCAGGGGCCTCATTTACTTCTCTTTATTCTTTTACCAATACCTGTAAATATCTGGCTGCATAAGACTGGTGTATTTGCGTTGTACATGGTTCCTAACACCACAACCCAGAATTGTATCACAGCTGAGAAGTGCAGAGAAAGTTATATAGATAACAAAGTCACTGGAGCCAAAAATGTCCGTCACCGAGGCGTGTCTACACCGGCAATTCTCAACCATTATTCACTCATCACACACTAAAAAAGGCCCAAAAAACATAAATGTTACTTATCAATGTGAACCCCAAGCCTGGGACACAACCGCCTTCATAAATTAACTTCATGTGAGCGGTCTCCCTATAACAGCAGAGCCCCTCTTTATATCAAAAGGGCCCCCTATTACATCAACAACCCCATGACATCAGAACCCACTTTACATCAAAGGTGCCCTATGATGTCAGAGCCACCCCCCTTTATATTAGAGGTCCCCCAATCACATCAGAACCAACTTTTTTTATCAGAAATGCCCATAACATAAGAGCCCCCCCTTTATATTAGAGGCCCCCCTATCACATCAAACCCCTCCTTTATATCAGAGGTCCTCCTATGACATTGGAGTCCCCCTTTATATCAGAGGCCTCCCATTACATCAGAGGCCCCCTTTATAGAGGTTCCCCATCACATCAGAGATCCCCCAATCACATCAGAACCCCCTTTTTTTATCAGAGATCCCCATCACATAAGAGCCCCCCCCCCTTATCTATCAAATCAAACCCCTCCTTTATATCAAAGACCCTCCATTACAGCAGAGCCCCCCCCCCCCTTATGTTAGAGGTTCCCCATCACATCAGAGCCCCCCCCCCCTCTTTATATCAGAGGTCCCCCATCACATCAGAGCCCCCCTTTATATCAGATGTCCTCCAATCACATCAATAACCCCATCACATCATTCAGACAGGAGATAGAGAGATACAAAGTAACATTATTTATAAACATCATTCAGACAGGAGATAGAGAGATACAAAGTAACATTGTCTATAAACATTGATCAGACAGGATATAGAGAGATACAAAGTAACATTGTTTATAAACATCATTCAGATGGGAGGCAGAGAAATATAAAGTGACATTGTTACTTTTGAATCTAGTCTGTTCCATTCATCTGCACATCAAAGTGATGAGCTTCACTCTCCCCCTACACATCAGAGTTCCCTCATCACTGAGCAGCCATGCCAACTCTTCATTACAGAGACTGAGCAGTGCTCCTAAGCCCCTCACCAATGTCACTGGTCCTGGGGGGGGTGAATGAAATCTTGGGGGCTCACGCGGACCCAGCACCCCCCTATATCCGGCCCTGCTCTACACCACAAGATAAAAGCAGCTTCATCCTCATGCAGGCCACTTCCTGCAAAACTGTAATTGTGAATCTTTGACACAATCCGGGGACACCAAACAGAAAGCCTTAAGGGGGCTCTGCGCAGCCACCGCACACCACCAGAAACTGCTGAAATTCATTCTCAATAACTAAACTGTCTGGGGGGGGGGGGGGGACTGCCATTATCTGTATATTGGGGTCTCCAGCTGTCAGGAACAGAGGTCCCCCGCTGTGCACTTATTCACCTCCATTTCTCTTATTATATTGGGGTCCCAGTCACCAGGAATTGAGATGCAGCTGTAATCATTGAGCAGTCATTCACCTCTGTTGACATTATCTGTATATTGGGGTCCCTAGCTGCCAGATATTAAGGTGCAGCTGTATTGCTGTGCACTCATTCACTTCCATTGGCATTATTTTTTAGATTGGGGTCCCTAGATGCCAGGAACTAAGGTGCAGCTTTATCCCCACGCAGTCATTCACCTCCATTGGCATTATCTGTATATTGGGGTCCCCAGCCACCAGGAATTGAACTGCAGCTGTATCGCTGCAAAGTCATTCACCTCCATTGGCATTATCTGTATATTGGGGTCCCCAGCCACCAGGAATTGAGGTGCAACCATATCACTGCACTTTCACCCCCATTGGCATTATCCATATATTGGGGTCCCCAGCCACTAGGAATTGAGGTGCAGCTGTATCGCCACATATTCACCTCCATTGGCATTATCTGTATATTGGGGTCCCCAGCTGCCAGATATTAAGGTGCAGCTGTATCGCTGTGCACTCATTCACCTCCATTGGCATTATTTTTTAGATTGGGGTCCCCAGACGCCAGGAACTAAGGTGCAGCTTTATCCCCATGCAGTCATTCACCTCCATTGGCATTATCTGTATATTGGGGTCCCCAGCCACCAGAAACTGAGGTGCAGCTGTATCGCCACACATTCACCTCCATTGGCATTATCTGTATATTGGGGTCCCCAGCCACCAGAAACTGAGGTGCAGCTGTATCACCGCACATTCACCTCCATTGGCATTATCTGTATATTGGGGTGCCCAGCCACCAGCAATTGAGGTGCAGCTGTATCGCCTCCATTCACCTCCATTGGCATTATCCGTATATTGAGGTGCCCAGCCACCAGGAATTGAGGTGCAGCCGTATTGCTGCGAAGTCATTCATCTCTGTTGGCATCAGGTGAAGTTTTTCTGGGACACAATCTTGGATTTCACAAGCTCCAGGTAAACCCACAGCGGGGCCACCGGGGGGGGGGTTCGGGGTGTGCTTTGGAACAGCGGATCCTAATTGCCCTATTTTGCAATATTTGGAATAAAACATTAAGAGGCAATTAGGAGACCCCTCAGGACGGAGCAATTATTACCCAACCCTGCCTGACTCCACCGATAATAGCAGCTTTTGTTCTCCCCCGTCCTAAATCACCCAGAAGCCGCGCGCTCTGCAGTTTGTGCAACGCTCTGCATTCCGCACGCACGCAAGAGCCGCCAAGGAGGGTGAGACGTCTGCTTCGGCTATTACCGGATTCCTTTGTCAAGTGTAACAGCCACTTAATTCTGCAAAATCGTAAAACGTTCCCGGGAGCGAACCATTTCACTGCCGCACAGATCTGAGGAGGGACGGCCGAGCAGAGAACGGAGCCCGGTTATCATCAATGTGAAGGGGATTTCTACTCATTTCTGCACAGGAAATGAACGGTGCAACAGTGATCCCAGCATAGGGAACAAAAAACTATGCAGCCTCAGGGGGGTGTAAGAGGACACGGGGCCACACAATGAGATTGGAGGAGAAGCGGTTTAACCAGTGGCGTCGGCAGGGGGGCTGACGGTGGCTGAAGCCCCAAGTGGGTCCCCAAAAACCCCTGTGTCTCGGGTGGGCATGGTTCTATTATTAGCCCCGAGCACCGCCGCTGAGCGGGGACCGATCTGACCCGAGTGCGGCCGAGTGTAATAGCAGGTCCCGCCTTCTGGAGCCTGCAGCACTGATGGACGTTCCACTGGTCCAATGAGGAGACCACGGGAGGTGTGACATCCATCATAGGCGCTGCAGGCTCCAGAAGGCGGGAATTACAATGCGACCGCCGTGCCACTGTCAGAAGATCCTGACCCCACTCGGCGCTTGGGCGGGCGGCTCTCCTCTCCTCATCATGGCTCTGGCTCCCTGGAGTCAACTCTACTGTGATGGGTGCACCACTGAGCTGCAGGAGGACACCTGAAGTCTGGTCAGGTAGGTCAGTGTAGGTCAGTGTCAAGTAGGTCAGCGCGTGTCAGGTAGGTACTAACCCCCCCCCCCGTGCTGAAGCCCCTGGTTTTTTTGCCACCTAGCAATGCCCCCTGGGTAAGCTGCGTGGGGGGTTCGCTGTGAGGGCAATTAGAATGTGGAAAGCTCTTCCACAATTGGTGGTGTCAGTGGGGAGTATTGATAGATTTAAAAGACTCTTGGAAGTGCATCTTAAAGAACACAACATACAGCGATATGGGAAATGATTGACACCAACTAGGGATGAGCCAAACAACCTCCCCCCCCCCCCCAGTTCAGTTCATAGCAGAACATGCAAAAAGTTTGTGCGAACCCCGTTAAAGTCTATGGGACACGAACATGAAAAATCAAAAGTGCTAATTTTAAAGGCTAATATGCAAGTTATTGCCATAAAAAGTGTTTGGGGGCCCGGGTCCTGCCCCAGGGGACGTGTACCAATTCCAAAAAAGTTTTTAAAAACGACTGCTTTTTCGGGAGCAGTGATTTTAATAATGAAACAATAAAAATTTTATTTTCCATTAACTATTGTTCCTAGGGGGTGTCCTTAGTCTGCCTGTAAAGTGGCGCATCTGTCGGATGTGTTTTACAGTCCTGCAGCAAAATGATATTTCTAAAAGGAAAAAAATTGAATCCAAAATTGCTCGCGGCTGTAATGTATTGCCGGGTCCCGGCGATATAGATAAAAATCATTGGGGAAATAAAACGGCTTGGGACACCTGGGAGCCAGAAATCTTCCTGATTGATAGGGGATCAAATACTTATTTCACTCATTAAAATGCAAATCAATTTATAACTTTTTTGAAATGCGTTTTTCTTGATATTTTTGTTGTTATTCTGTCTCTCACCGTTATAATATACCAACCATTAAAATTATAGACTGATCGTTAGTTTGTCAGTGGGGCGAATGTACAAAATCAGCAGCCAAATACTTTTTTTACCCTCACTGTATGTAATGTATACAGTATAATGGGGCACAATGTGGCAAATTATCAGGGAGAAAAATCTTGCTGATTTATCCTCATCGATTGATCTGAGCGCAGGCAGAGTCACAGGTATCCTCCTCCATGCCAATCATGTGACCGCACGGCACCAACATACATGACGGAGTGTTGTGGGAAGGATTGGCGGTTGGCAGCCATGATGGCTCAGCAGGATGATTGTGGTGCAGGAAAGTCCCAGGTGTCACCATTCCGTATACAGTATCTCACAAAAGTGAACACCCCCCCCCCCCTCACATTTGTGTAAATCTTTTCTTCTATCTTTTCATGTGACAACACTGAAGAAATGACACTTTGCTACAATGTAAAGTAGTGAGTGTACAGCTTGTATAACAGTGTAAATTTGCTGTCCCCTCAAAATAACTCAACACACAGCCATTAATGTCTAAACCGCTGGCAACAAAAGTCAGTACACCCCTAAGTGAAAATCTCCAAATTGCGCCCAATTAGCCATTTTCCCTCCCCAGTGTCATGTGACTCGTTAGTGTTACAAGGTCTCAGGTGTGAATGGGGAGCAGGTGTGCTAAATTTGGTGTTATCGCTCTTACTCTCTCATACTGGTCACTGGAAGTTCAACATGGCACCTCATGGCAAAGAACTCTCTGAGGGTCTGAAAAAAAAGAATTGTTGCTCTACATAAAGATGGCCTAGGCTATAAGAAGATTGCCAAGACCCTGAAACTGAGCTGCAGCACGGTGGCCAAGACCATACAGCGGTATAACAGGACGGGTTCCACTCAGAACAGGCCTCGCCATGGTCCACCAAAGAAGTTGAGGTCACGTGCTCAGCGTCATATCCAGAGGTTGTCTTTGGGAAATAGACGTATGAGTGCTGCCAGCATTGCTGCAGAGGTTGTAGGGGTGGGGGGGTCAGCCTGTCAGTGCTCAGACCATACGCCGCACACTGCATCAAATTGGTCTGCATGGCTGTCCTCCCAAAAGGAAGCCTCTTCTAAAGATGATGCACAAGAAAGACCACAAACAGTTTGCTGAAGACAAGCAGACTAAGGGCATGGATTACTGGAACCATGTCCTGTGGTCTGATGAGACCAAGATAAACGTATTTGGTTCAGATGGTGACAAGCGTGTGTGGGGGCAACCAGATGAGGAGGACAAAGGCAAGTGTGTCTTGTCTACAGTCAAGCATGGTGGTGGGAGTGTCATGGTCTGGGGCTGCATGAGTGCTGCCGGCACTGGGGGGCTACAGATCATTGAGGGAACCATGAATGCCAACATGTACTGTGACATACTGAAGCAGAGCATGATCCCCTCCCTTCAGAGACTGGGCCGCAGGGCAGTATTCCAACATGATAACCACCCCAAACACACCTCCAAGACCACCACTGCCTTGCTAAAGAAGCTGAGGGTAAAGGTGATGGACTGGCCAAGCATGTCTCCAGACCTAAACCCTATTGATCATCTGTGGGACATCCTCAAACAGAAGGTGGAGGAGCACAAGGTCTCTAACATCCACCAGCTCTGTGATGTCATCATGGAGGAGGGGAAGAGGACTCCAGTGACAACCTGTGAAGCTCTGGTGACCTCCATGCCCAAGAGGGTTAAGGCAGTGCTGGAAAATAATGGTGACCACACAAAATATTGACACTTTGGGCCCAATTTGGACATTTTCACTTAGGGGTGTACTGACTTTTGTTGCCCAGCGGTTTAGACATTAATGGCTGTGTGTTGAGTTATTTTGAGGGGACAGCAAATTTACACTGTTATACAAGCTGTACACTCACTACTTTACATTGTAGACAAGTGTCATTTCTTCAGTGTTGTCACATGAAAAGGTAGAAGAAAAGATTTACAAAAATGTGAGGGGTGTACTTACTTTTGTGAGATATTTGAAAGCTGGAATCTGATGACAGTTGGATGTCTCACCCAGCAGAGGGGGGGGGGGGGGTCTGTAGTGATGTGTGTGGGGGGGGGGACGTCTCCATGGAGATGACTCAGTGACAGTTGGTGTGATAAGGATCAGCTGATTGATCTCAGTGACAGACAATTATACAATTTCCTGGACAAGTTTGGACCTCACAGAGAAGATGAAGATGGGAAATAACTGACACATTCCTAGCAGATCCGCCTAGAACTGATCCTCACGTTGGGGGGGGGGGGGGGAGGGGCATCACCAGAATTCTGCCCGTCTCACCTCTTCCCGTAATCTCCTCGTATTTCTGTAAATTCTGCTTTGTTTGTTTCCTCCTGTTTTTTTTTTGTTTTTTTTAATTTTCTGAAGAATTTACTCCACCCCAAACCTGGAGTCATTTTTACTCCTTTTTTTTTTACATTACTTTGAAGTTGCATTTTCACAGGACTCCCCCTGACAACGCCTTCATCTGCTTTTCTCTCCAGAAGGACGGCACCACCTTTGTTCCAGCATCATCCGGGGTCGCTGTCTACTTCCTGGACCGAGAGGCCAGCTTAGAGGATGACACATCCATATAAGCCCTGGTGCCTGTGCAGTTCTTGGCTGTGTTCACAAATGTTTTGACACAGATCAACATCTGCTGCAGCCTCTCTCACCTTGTGATTTACTACAAAGTTACAATGTACAGTCTGATCACTGGGGGAGGGGAGACTGAGGAAATGCCCCCTCCTCCTTCTACAAAGTTACAATGTACAGTCTGATCACTGGGGGAGGGGAGACTGAGGAAATGCCCCCTCCACCTTCTATAAAGTTACAATGTACAGTCTGATCACTGGGGGAGGAGAGACTGAGGAAATGCCTCCTCCTCCTTCTACAAAGTTACAATGTACAGTCTGATCACTGGGGAGGAGAGACTGAGGAAATGCTTCCCCCTCCTTCTACAAAGTTACAATGTATAGTCTGATCACTGGGGAGGGGAAACTGAGGTAATGCTTCCTCCTCCTTCTACAAAGTTACAATGTACAGTCTCATCACTGGGGGGGGGGGACTGAGGAAATGCCTCCTCCTCCTTCTACAAAGTTACAATGTACAGTCTGATCGCTGGGGGAGGGGAGACTGAGGAAATGCCACTAATTAGATTGTAAGCTCTTCTGAGCAGGGCCCTCTTAATCCTCCTGTATTTTATTGTATTATAACTATATTGTCTCCCTTTTATATTGTAAAGCGCTGTGTAAACTGTTGGCGCGATATAAATCCTGTATAATAATATTAATAATAATTATACTATTAGAAAAATGACATTCTGAATTCGGACACCATGATCGGAGGTACAGGATGTTTGTCCAACGAATGTTTGATACATGGACCCCCTCGGTTACTTCTATTCACTATTACACCAAATATAAACAATGTAACAAGTATGTTTTGGGTGTGGCTACTATTGGAGAAAGACCAACAAGATATCCGTATTGATAATAATATCCGACCATCAGCCGGCTTCTATATAAAACCATCAATGTTATCGATAAGTGATCAATCAATTATAACCGAACATTGGCAGATAGTACCCGGGGGTGACAGCGCCTCTTCCTGGTCTTTGTTATGGTCCACCAGATACTTTATTACACTTCAAGTTCATCCATCTGGAACATTTTACTGCTCCGCGTTCTCCCCGGCGTGTCTTGGAAGACATTTGGCCGCACACGATCCAGCTGCGTTTTCATGTGGGGTTGTTCGCACCGAAGATTTGATTGTCACAGTGTAACCCGCAGATACCGCCACTGGCCACGTCTGCCTCCTCTATGGTGGATTGTGGGCACATCGGCATCGCCGGCACTAATCCAATCCGGGTCTCCTACACTTATCTGTGCCGCGTCCTCCACATAACATTCAATCGGTCCTATGAGTGACGCGTCACCATTAAAGGGAGATCCAAGACACTATGGGGAGGGGGGGGTATTTTTTTTTTTATTCCTCCTGTGAAACTGCATGTACAATATCTCACAAAAGTAAGTACACCCCTCAGTCACATTTGTGTTTACACTGTTATACAAGCTGTACACTCACTACATTGTAGCAAAGTGTCATTTCTTCAGTGTTGTCACATGAAAAGATAGAAGAAAAGATTTACATAAAATGTGAGTGAGGGGTGTACTTACTTTTGTAAGATACTGTATATTTGTTGTGTTTACAAAACAAACATTAGGTTGAAAGTTCTTCATAGAGTGAATAAGGAAACGACAGCATTGTGGCCTCTAGATGGAGCCGGCGATGGTCCTACATTTCTATTTCCTATGATCATCAGCTCCATCTAGTGGCCATAATGCTGTAATTTCCTTGACAGCGATCTCTCCATAAAGAGGACCTGTCATGCTTATTTCTATTACAAGGGATGTTTACATTCCTTGTAATGGGAATAAAAGTGATAAAAAAAATAAAATAAAAAAGGGACAGTGTAAAAAAAATAAATAAAAAAAGTAAAAAATAAAATATAAAGCCCATCATCCCTCTGAGCTTGTGCGCAGAAGCGAAAGCATACATAAGTCACGCCCGCATACCTAAACGGTGTTCAAACCACACGTGAGGCATAGTGTAGTTTGGCGCCATTCCACAAGTGTGCGCAATTTTAAAGCGTGACATGTTAGGTATCCATTTACTCGGCGTAACATCAGCTTTCATATAATACAAAAAAATTTGGATTTTTTTTTTTTTTTTAAATTCATGAAAGTGTATTTTCTCCCCCAAAAAAATGCATTTGAAAGACTGCTGCGCAAACACTGTGTGACCTAAAATATTGCAATGGCCGCCATTTTATTCTCTAGGGTCTCTGCTAAATATAAAATATGTTTGGGGGATCTAATTTTCTAGAAAAAATAACTCAATTTAAACTTGTAAACAAAAAGTTCCAGAAAAGGCCAGGTCAGCAAGTGGTTAAACGACAATGTATTATTTTTTTGATGAAGGTTTTTGCGAAAGCTCCATTTACAGCCTGTAACAGCAGCACAATCCTCTCTGTGTGAGCTGCAGGCTCCACTGACAACAAAGTCACTTAAAAACAAAACTTTTAAATTAAATTTTATTTAATTCTATTCCTCAAAAGGAAAGAATTGAATTTTGTGCGCACCAAATGCCGTTGTAAACCCAGATATTACCTTGTAAAAAGGTTGCAGTGACATCATCACTATGCTTTACAATGCGTGTGCAGAGAGCAGAGCTGTGGGAGGGCCCCAACGGGCTCCACCCACTACAGAAAACTACAGGAGGGGGCGGAGACAAGACCAGTTCCCCTGCACAAGGAGAGAGAGCAGAGCTGTGGGAGGGGCCAGCAGGATCCACCCACTACAGAAAACTACAGGAGGGGGCGGAGACAAGACCAGTCACCCTGTACAAGCAGAGAGCAGAGCTGTGGGAAGGACCCAGCAGGCTCCACCCAAGACAGAAAACTACAGGAGGGGACGGAGACAACAAGACCAGTTACCCTGCACAAGGAGAGAGAGCAGAGCTGTGGGAGGGCCCCAACGGGCTCCACCCACTACAGAAAACTACAGGAGAGGGCGGAGACAAGACCAGTTCCCCTGCACAAGGAGAGAGAGCAGAGCTGTGGGAGGGGCCAGCAGGATCCACCCACTACAGAAAATGACAGGAGGGGGGCGGAGACGAGACCAGTTCCCCTGCACAAGGAGAGAGAGCAGCAGTGGGCGGTCTTTATTACAGGAAGTCTCACACTGGATGCCGATGTTTTGTCAACATAATTCATGAAGATCTTCAATTCCGTCACTTCCAGTTACTGTAAAACATCAGTAATTGGAGCTTTCCACGACTTGCTGTTTTGACACAACACTGGCAACCGTATATATACTCCGGTACACGGTATTATGAGCGGATGTTGTTAGTCTGCTCCGATGTTAACCAACAAAATGGCCGCCTCCGCGGCGGCGACAGCTTTTTCCTCGTTGCCTACTGTTGTGTGAAAAAAGCAAAGTCTTCGTGTACCGGAGTGTATACCGCTTGCCGGGGTTGTGTCTAAACGGCAAGTCATCGAAATCTCCAATTACTGACAGTTTACCGTAGCCGGAAGGGACGAGATCTCGATGAATTCGCTATTTTGATAGAACAGTGGCCACAGATCTGGAAGAAGTACACAAAGATCACGAGATTCAGGAAGAAGACACACGATGAATGGACTTCTTATCCTGGAGATCAGCTTTACAATGTCCGGCAGATCTCTGTACAGCTGTCTGGCACTCACCCGGGATCATCAGTGCAGGAATTTCTGAATAGTTAATGATCATCATCAGGGTGGTACGCGCTCAGAAATCAATCAGCGCACTGATCATTTGAAGGCAACCAGGCTCCATTATTTATCATTTGGAAGCTGTTGATGGATTTTGTCACACATCAATGCAAAGATCACTTTTTTGTGCATCCAAGGAGATGTTTGTCATTCCAACAAGGAGGTTTATGCTGGTACCCCCTCCCCTCCCCCCCAGGAGCTGTCAGTTAGGTTGTTAGTAAGGAAACAATGGTGGGGGGGGGGGATCTGGTATAACACGTTTTGGATAGCAGTTACCGTCAAGAAATGATTGTTCTTCTGTCACATGAAGACACAAATCAGCCGTCTCACCTACTGGAGGTCCTGATTCCTCTATATAGATCTTTATATCACTAGAGGGGTCTCCAGCAGGAGGAAGGAGGTCCTGATTCCTCTATATAGATCTTTATATCACTAGAGGGATCACCAACAGGAGGAAGGAGGTCCTGATTCCTCTATATAGTTCTTTATATCACTAGAGGGGTCACCAGCAGGAGGAAGGAAGTCCTGATTCCTCTGTATAGATCTTTATATCACTAGAGGGGTCTCCAGCAGGAGGAAGGAGGTCCTGATTCCTCTATATAGATCTTTATATCACTAGAGGGATCACCAACAGGAGGAAGGAGGTCCTGATTCCTCTATATAGTTCTTTATATCACTAGAGGGGTCACCAGCAGGAGGAAGGAAGTCCTGATTCCTCTGTATAGATCTTTATATCACTAGAGGGGTCACCAGCAGGAGGAAGGAGGTCCTGATTCCTCTATATAGTTCTTTATATCACTAGAGGGGTCACCAGCAGGAGGAAGGAAGTCCTGATTCCTCTGTATAGATCTTTATATCACTAGAGGGATCACCAGCAGGAGGAAGGAGGTCCTGATTCCACTATATGGATCTTTATATCATTACAGGGGTCACCAGCAGGAGGAAGGGGGTCCCGATTCGTCTATATAGATCTTTATATCACTAGAGGGATCACCAGCAGGTGGAAGGAGGTCCTGATTCCTCTATATAGATCTTTATATCACTAGAGGGGTCACCAGCAGGAGGAAGGAGGTCCTGATTCCTCTATATAGATCTTTATATCACTAGAGGGATCACCAGCAGAGGAAGGAGGTCCTGATTCCTCTATATAGATCTTTATATCACTAGAGGGGTCTCCAGCAGGAGGAAGGAGGTCCTGATTCCTCTATATAGTTCTTTATATCACTAGAGGGGTCACCAGCAGGAGGAAGGAGGTCCTGATTCCTCTATATAGATCTTTATATCACTAGAGGGGTCACCAGCAGGAGGAAGGAGGTCCTGATTCCTCTATGTAGATCTTTATATCACTAGAGGGGTCACCAGCAGGAGGAAGGAGGTCCTGATTCCTCTATATAGATCTTTATATCACTAGAGGGGTCACCAGGAGGAAGGAGGTCCTGATTCCTCTATATAGATCTTTATATCACTAGAGGGATCACCAGCAGGAGGAAGGAGGTCCTGATTCCACTATATGGATCTTTATATCATTACAGGGGTCACCAGCAGGAGGAAGGGGGTCCCGATTCGTCTATATAGATCTTTATATCACTAGAGGGATCACCAGCAGGAGGAAGGAGGTCCTGATTCCTCTATATAGATCTTTATATCACTAGAGGGATCACTGGTGGGAGGAAGGAGGTCCAGATTCCTCTATATAGATCTTTATATCAGTAGAGGGGTCACCAGCAGGAGGAAGGAGGTCCCGATTCTTCTATATAGATCTTTAGTTAGACCTCATCTAGAATACTGTGTCCAGTTCTGGAGTTCTTAATTTAAAAATGATATTGATAAGATAGAACAAGTACTCAGAAGGGGCAACAAATACCTACAATGAGGTTTGACTCTCTCCCTCGTCTACCATTGGACATGCTCAGACTGCGGGAAATGTTCCTTTACACAAGTGAACTGCTGCAAGTTCTTCCTGCTCTTGTTTTGCAGATTTCCTAGATCCCAGATTTAGCAATCCCAATATTGCAGCCGTCACATAGAATTTCTGGATCAGCGCCAATAACGATAGGACAACACTGCGTTCCATTGGGACAAGACACATTTCGGTGACCTCACACCGTCCGCTATCTGAGGCCAGATGACATCAGTGTCACCTCCGCGTTCTGATGGTCACACACCGGCCGTTGCCCCCGTGGGACTGGATGACACCTTGTAGCAGATCGATTTCCTGCTGGGAATTCTGTCCGTTACGACATTGCCTATCACACAGAATGAAGAAGACGTGTAATGACACCCTGCCACCCTACAATAGAGAGGTGACACCGGAGCCTGCACTGTCTACTGCACATCAATCATTAACCAGTGAGGGGCCACTGACAGACACTGACACCGCGTTCAGAGGGACCCGCACTCCTCTGGTTGTCATGGGAGATTTCGATACAATGTTCTTCGTATTCATAAAGCTGTGCCGATCAGTTGCTCCAGAAGTGGAAATATTTCAGCAGAAGGCGATTGCACTTAGATTTTTGGGGAAATTTTTGATTTAAAAAGTTACAAATTATCATAAAAAAGTACATTTTTACTAATTTTATTCTACATAAAAACTCAGAGTCCTCCGTGATATCCCACGGGGGGAAATTTCCTCCAAGTCGGCTTTTTTTTTTCCTTTGCCCTGTGAACAGGAACTTTTAATAAAAGAAGGATTTACCTAGGAAAAGGTTGTGTGGCTCCGCCCCCCCCCCCCCCCCCAGCTTCCTATTGCACAGTAGGGTCACCCATCATAAATGACAGGCCAATAGGAAGGTGCGGAAGAGGCGGCTAGCTGTGGATCTGGCATATCAGAGCCTCCCCAGGATTCCGGGTGTTTTGGGGAAAACTTCAAAAAGGAAGAAGCATGGCACTGACGACCCACGCTCCATGCTCCGGCCACGGAGACAAGTAATACATCTTTCTGGTACAATGTTTTTATTGAAAAAAAAAAAGAAGGGAGAAACCCCAGATAACGAATTCCCACGCAGGGGATATGTACAAAAACATAAAGAAGAGGTTTACATAACGGTACATAATGAAACATATTTTAAGAGTGTATTATATCAACTGACATTGACCTACCAGACAGGGCCGGAGGTCAGTGCGCTATGTCCAGGCCATGGGGCCCAGGAGCTGAGGCAGACAAGGGTGAGCAGAGTTGTCCGCAAAACAGGGAAGAGGGTGACAGACAAACACGAGGGGAGAAAAAAAAAGGGAGAAAAGAGAAGGGGGAAAGGAGAAGAAGGGAAGAACACATATACTATTACGGGGGGGGGGGGTTAAGTGTAGGGTAGAACGTCGGGCGAAGGGCCCAGGAAGAGAGGAAATGGGAGGAGGGGGGAAGGGGGTCCCCCAGGCTGGAGGTTAGTTCAAAATGAATTTACAAACCTAGGCTAGTTGGATTTAGGTTGGGGAGTGTGTAGGACCACCACGGGGCCCATACCTTAATAAATTTTGCATGGGAGTCGTGAAGGATGCTGGACATTTTCTCGTGAATCATGAGGGTCGTCAATGAAGTCTTCACCTCTGCGAATGAGACAGAGGGTTTTTTCCAAGCCCTCGCTATTGTTCGTTTGGCGGCGATAAATAAGTATGTAGCTAGTTTCTGTTGATGAGAGAAAAGGCCCGGGAGCGGGCAATGAAGTAATGCAAATTTGGGGTCTTTGCGAAAATGGACATGAAATAGGGAGGAAAGTAGACCAAAGACCCTTGACCAGAAGCCTACAAGGCGAGGGCAAGACCACCATGTGTGCAGTTCATCTCCCCTTTGACCACAACCTCGGAAGCATCTATCATTGCAAGATGGGTTTGATTTGGCGATGCGGGCTGGAACCCAGTACCAGCGCAGGAGGACCTTATAGGCCGCCTCCAGGGTGGCAGTGTTGAATGAGCATTTTGCTATGCTGGACCAGAGTAATACATCTTTCAAGATCCAAGTCCAAACCAAGTCCAAAGCACGCCAAAAGGAAAACCCGGTATCAAAGTTAACCCTCTCCTTCCCAACTGGGGCGGCATTAACCTCTACCTGCCTACAGGCATGCCATAAGTGTGTGCAGGGGGTTTGCCGGGTGTGCCTGGGCACACCCTAAATTACTACATGCAGTACAGATTCCCCCCACTGCTCGGGTTCCCCCACCTCGCAGTGCTGATGGCTTCCCTCCCCTCCCCTCCCCTCCCCTCCTCTCCTCTCCTCTCCTCTCCCCCCAGCTGCTGCAGGGGATGTTTCAATGGAGAGTGGGGGAAGGGGCTAGTACAGTGGCGGCTGCTCCATACGGGGTGCAGGGGAGCCGCCCCCTAATCCATGTGCCTAGCCCCTAATCTACATGCAGGGTGCCGGACGCATGGATTCCAATGGGTTTTATTTTTTTTTTTTGAAGCACATGATTAGAGCCAGAGGATCCAATTGGCTTCAATTTTTTTTTATATTTGCTATTGTCTTGCTGCTTCTCCTCCTGGCCAATCAGGAAGCGGGGGGTGCACAATCGTCCGAGAGGAGAAGCAATCGTATTAGCCAGTACTGGGGGGGGATGTACGTGGAGATCCGGATGATGGCCACCATCATCTCTGCATCGCAGCCACCAGCATTAGTACCACCCACGGGGGGGTCGGGTGGACTGTTTGCCCCCCAGCCGCCACTGGGCTAGCAAATATGTAATTTACCTGCGTCTTCCTTTTCTAAATGAACACACTCACTGACTGTATTCATTCATAACTGAAGCATAGTAAACTCTGTTTACAATGCTTCAGTTTGTGAATGAGCAGGAAGCCGCTCAGCACAGAACATTTCCCATTTATTCATTGTCTAGTGCAGCTGAGGCTGCAGAGAAAGGCGTGTGTGCTTGAGCTTTGGGGCGCACAAATGCAATAGGCTGCACACCCCTATGCCGCATGCACAACTTTATTCAGGGCACACCACCGCAACAAAAGTAGTGTCAACCGGCCACGCCGGAGACAAAGCATTTTGCCTTTACTTGTGGTGGAGGTGCGGTGGGACTGCTTTGACTGTTTTGTAATGTGTAAAATGTTTTTTAACAGATCAATACATTTTGTAGATAAGTAGAATTTAAAGGGGTTGTAAAGGCAGAAGGTACATTCTATGCATTAAGATAAAAAGCCTTCTGTGTGCAGCAGCCCCCCTAGTAGATGATAGGCTCAGCAATGACATGCAATGCCAAGCTGCTGCTAACAAAGCAAACAGAATATTGGCATTAAAAAGGGGATCAACTCCAGAGATAAAACGATAATTCTCCCGCTCTACAAGACTCTGGTCCGGCCGCACCTGGAGTATGCTGTCCAGTTCTGGGCACCAGTCCTCAGGAAGGATGTACTGGAAATGGAGCGAGTACAAAGAAGGGCAACAAAGCTAATAAAGGGTCTGGAGGATCTTAGTTATGAGGAAAGGTTGTGAGCACTGAACTTATTCTCTCTGGAGAAGAGACGCTTGAGAGGGGATATGATTTCATTATATAAATACCGGACTGGTGACCCCACAATATACAAATACCGGACTGGTGACCCCACAATATACAAATACCGGACTGGTGACCCCACAATATATAAATACCAGACTGGTGACCCCACAATATACAAATACCGGACTGGTGACCCCACAATATATAAATACCAGACTGGTGACCCCACAATATACAAATACCGGACTGGTGACCCCACAATATACAAATACCGGACTGGTGACCCCACAATATACAAATACCGGACTGGTAACCCCACAATATACAAATACCGGACTGGTGACCCCACAATATACAAATACCGGACTGGTGACCCCACAATATATAAATACCGGACTGGTGACCCCACAATATACAAATACCGGACTGGTGACCCCACAATATATAAATACCGGACTGGTGACCCCACAATAGGGATAAAACTTTTTAGCGGAAAGAAGTTTAACAAGACTCGTGGCCACTCATTAATATTAGAAGAAAAGAGGTTTAACCTTAAACTATGTAGAGGGTTCTTTACTGTAAGAGCAGCAAGGATGTGGAATTCCCTTCCACAGGCGGTGGTCTCAGCGGGGAGCATTGATAGCTTCAAGAAACTATTAGATAAGCACCTGAATGACCACAACATACAGGGATATGTAATGTAATACTGACACATAATCACACACATAGGTTGGACTTGATGGACTCTTTTTTTCGACCTCACCTACTATGTAACACTTACCTGAGCCCCATCTCTATCCAGAGATGTGTCACGAGTGTCTCGTCTCTCCGGGACACCCCTCCTCATTGGCTGAGACAGCAGCGTGGCGTCATTGACTCCCACTGCTGTCAATCAAAATGAGTCAGCCAATCAGGAGTGAAAGGGGGCAGGGCCGGGCTGTGGCTCCGTGTCTGAATGGACACAGGGAGCCGCGACTCGGCTTGGGTGCCCCCCCATAGCAAGCCGCTTGCTGTGGGGGCATTCAGCAGGAGATACTCTTCTCTCCAGGAGAACCGAGAAGATCCATTACAAAACCATTACACAGAGCAGGGAAGTATAACAGGTTTGTTATTTTTAAAAGCAAACAAAAAAACCACAAGACTTTACGATCACTTTAAGAGAACATATATGTAGTCCTTGGGCAACTAAAAAGTTCGTTGGCATGGTGCATATTTTGTCATTACTGGTGATGTGATGCCGTTACACACAACCCACCAAACCATGGCAAACTTAATATCCATAATGATAGCAAAAGTCCAACAAGAGGACTTAGAGATGCTCCCTGCACAGATCCTTCCATGGCCAATAGGTCACTGCCCCCGAGTACAGCTCCATGACAGGAGGCAGCAGACACACGTCAATGTCATATATACTGTATACAGCAGCCTTCCTCAACCCTGGACATGAAGGAACCCATAGATCTCAGGGAACCCCTGCCAATAGGTATTATATATACACAATTCTTTTGCAGATTTCCCAAATTTGGAGGCACTGTCCTCCTTTTGGAACCAAATACCTCTGCCCCCCACACCCTCAGTTGTCCCTCTTTTTGGACAGATGTGTAGACCTCTATAATAAATGAAATGCATACAGTTGTGCTCAAAAGTTTGCATACCCTGGCAGAAATTGTGACATTTTGGCATTAATATTGAAAATATGACTGATCATGCCAAAAAAAAATGTCTTTTATTTAAGGATAGCAATCGCATGAAGCCATTTATTATCACATAGTTTTTAAAAGGATCCAATAATCATAATAACAGAAATCACCCAACTGGCCCTGAGGAAAAGTTTCCATACCCTGGAAGGTTTGGCCTTGGTACAGACACAGAAGGTGGCACACACAGGTTAAAATGGCAATTAAAAGGTTAATTTGCCACATTTGTGGCTTTTTAAATCGCAATTAGTGTGTGTGTGTAAATAGTCAATGAGTTTGTTAGCTCTCACATGGATGCGCTAAGCAGGCTAGACACTGAGCCATGGGGGAGGTAGAAAAGAACAGTCAAAAGACCTGCGTAACAAGGCGATGGAACTTTACAAAGATGGCAAAAGGATATAAAAAGATATCCAAAGCCTTGAATATGCCAGTCAGTACTGTTCAATCACTTATTAAGAAGTGGAAAATTCAGGGCTCTTTTGATACCAAGCCAAGGTCAGGTAGACCAAGAGAGATTGCAGCCACAACTGGTGGAAGAATTGCCCAGGGTACAAAGAAAAACCCCACACAGGTAACCGCAGGAGAAATACAGGCTGCTTTCCAAAAAGACGGTGTGGTTGTTTTTTAGGAGCACAATTCAACGATACTTGAACAAAAAAGAGCTGCATGGTTGAGCTGCCAGAAGGAGGCCTTTACTGCGCCAATGCCACAAAAAAGCCCAATGAGGCATGTCAAGGTGTTGTTGGGCATATTGTAACCGGGCTTTTTTTGTGGAACTTCTACAATAAAGGCTTTTTTTTGGCAACGTGACCATGCCGCTCATCTTTGTTCAGGTATCATCGTATTGTGCTCCTTAAAAACAACCACATCATCTTTTTCCAGAGCAGCCTGTATTTCTCCTGAGGTTACCTGTGTGGGGTTTTTCTTTGCATCTCAAACAGTTCCTGTGGCAGTTGTGGCTGAAATCTTTCTTGATACCAAGCCAAATTCAGGTAGACCAAGAGATCCCCAAATTTTTCACTTCTTATTAAGTGATTGAACAGTACTGACTGGCATTTTCAAGGCTTTGGATATCTTTTTATATCCTTTTCCATCCTTGTAAACTTTCATTACCTTGTTACGCAGGTCTTTTTGACTGTTCTTTTCTACCTCCTCATGGCTCAGTGTCTAGCCTGCTTAGTGCATCCACGTGAGAGCTAACAAACTCATTGACTATTTACACACAGACACCAATTGGGATTTAAAAAGCCACACATGTGGACAATTTACCTTTATTTGCCATTTTAACCTGTGTGTGCCCCCTTCTGTGTCTGTACCAAGGCCAAACATTCCAGGGTATGTAAACTTTTTATCAGGGTCATTTGGGCGATTCTGTTATTATGATTTAAAAAGGATCCAAAAAACTATTTGATAATAAATGGCTTCATGTGATTACTAGTCTTAAATAAAAGACAGTTTTTTGGCATGATCAGTCATATTTTCAATATTAATGGCAAAATTTCACAATTTCTGCCAGGTTATGCAAACACTAAACCTCTTCCACAGACCTTTCTATGATCACATTCTTATTTTATACACTGGGCGTGAAGGAAACACAGCGATGGAAAAAGCACTTGTAAGTTTAGACGATTTTTTTTTTTTTGCTTGATAATTCTTTATGGTCCACGTAACTGGGGGCGTGGTAGGGGGTGTATCTTCTACCTTCACACTCTGTGCCCCCTCTTCCCCTCTCAGAAAGTTGGGAGGTAAGCATTAGCATGAAAAACAAAACCAAAGAAAATTCCCAGCTCAACTCACCAGCCAGTCTGCAACCAACCGAAATATCCTAGCATTGTGCGTTATAAACAAGGGGTTTAGTTTGCACACGTTTGCAAACATATATACGTAAGCTACAGAGCTCTTCCATGGCACTCCAATATTATCTGCAGTCCTAAATCTTGTAGAGCCTTCCATAGTAGAAGCACATGCATTTTAATGGATAGATAGAGGATAAGTGAGCATGGAGGGAGCCCAATCCTCAAAGGCACACTGGGCACCCAGCATATAGCACAATGGCAGCAAAGGTATCCAGTGTGCCCCCTCACCAATATTACATCAGTGATGGTGATCAGTGAGAAGAATGTTCCTTACATTGGTGATCAGTGAGAAGAATGTTCCTTACATTGGTGATCAGTGGGAAGAATGTTCCTTACATTGGGGATCAGTGGGAAGAATGTTCCTTACATTGGTGATCAGTGAGAAAAATGTTCCTTACATTGGTGATCAGTGGGAAAAATGTCCCTTACATTGGTGATCAGTGAGAAGAATGTTCCTTACATTGGTGATCAGTGGAAAGAATGTCCCTTACATTGGTGATCAGTGAGAAGAATGTTCCTTACATTGGTGATCAGTGAGAAGAATGTCCCTTACATTGGTGATCAGTGGGAAGAATGTTCCTTACATTGGGGATCAGTGGGAAGAATGTTCCTTACATTGGAGATCAGTGAGAAGAATGTTCCTTACATTGGTGATTAGTGGGAAGAATGTTCCTTACATTGGTGATCAGTGGGAAGAATGTCCCTTACATTGGTGATCAGTGAGAAGAATGTTCCTTACATTGGTGATCAGTGAGAAGAATGTTCCTTACATTGGTGATCAGTGAGAAGAATGTCCCTTACATTGGTGATCAGTGAGAAGAATGTTCCTTACATTGGTGATCAGTGGGAAGAATGTTCCTTACATTGGTGATCAGTGAGAAGAATGCTCCTTACATTGGTGATCAGTGGGAAGAATGTCCCTTACATTGGTGATCAGTGAGAAGAATGTTCCTTACATTGGTGATCAGTTGGAAGAATGTTCCTTACATTGGTGATCAGTGAGAAGAATGTTCCTTACATTGGTGATCAGTGAGAAGAATGTTCCTTACATTGGTGATCAGTGAGAAGAATGCTCCTTACATTGGTGATCAGTGGGAAGAATATTCCTTACATTGGTGATCAGTGAGAAGAATGTTCCTTACATTGGTGATCAGTGTGAAGAATGTTCCTTACATTGGTGATCAGTGGGAAGAATGTTCCTTACATTGGTGATCAGTGAGAAGAATGTTCCTTACATTGGTGATCAGTGAGAAGAATGTTCCTTACATTGGTGATCAGTGGGAAGAATGTTCCTTACATTGGTGATCAGTGAGAAGAATGTTCCTTACATTGGTGATCAGTGGAAAGAATGTTCCTTACATTGGTGATCAGTGAGAAGAATGTTCCTTACATTGGTGATCAGTGGGAAGAATGTTCCTTACATTGGTGATCAGTGGAAAGAATGTTCCTTACATTGGTGATCAGTGAGAAGAATGTTCCTTACATTGGTGATCAGTGAGAAGAATGTTCCTTACATTGGTGATCAGTGAGAAGAATGTTCCTTACATTGGTGATCAGTGAGAAGAATGTTCCTTACATTGGTGATCAGTGAGAAGAATGTCCCTTACATTGGTGATCAGTGGGAAGAATGTTCCTTACATTGGTGATCAGTGAGAAGAATGTCCCTTACATTGGTGATCAGTGAGAAGAATGTTCCTTACATTGGTGATCAGTGAGAAGAATGTTCCTTACATTGGTGATCAGTGAGAAGAATGCTCCTTACATTGGTGATCAGTGGAAAGAATGTTCCTTACATTGGTGATCAGTGAGAAGAATGTTCCTTACATTGGTGATCAGTGAGAAGAATGTTCCTTACATTGGTGATCAGTGAGAAGAATGTCCCTTACATTGGTGATCAGTGAGAAGAATGTTCCTTACATTGGTGATCAGTGAGAAGAATGTTCCTTACATTGGTGATCAGTGAGAAGAATGTCCCTTACATTGGTGATCAGTGAGAAGAATGTTCCTTACATTGGTGATCAGTGAGAAGAATGTTCCTTACATTGGTGATCAGTGAGAAGAATGTCCCTTACATTGGTGATCAGTGAGAAGAATGTTCCTTACATTGGTGATCAGTGAGAAGAATGTTCCTTACATTGGTGATCAGTGAGAAGAATGTTCCTTACATTGGTGATCAGTGAGAAGAATGCTCCTTACATTGGTGATCAGTGAGAAGAATGTTCCTTACATTGGTGATCAGTGAGAAGAATGTTCCTTACATTGGTGATCAGTGAGAAGAATGTCCCTTACATTGGTGATCAGTGAGAAGAATGTTCCTTACATTGGTGATCAGTGAGAAGAATGCTCCTTACATTGGTGATCAGTGAGAAGAATGTTCCCAAAACAAGTAACTAAAAAGTTCATTGGTTACATATCTGAGAGGCAGAAACTGCTCAATGCTCAAGGAACCTCTAGCGACCCCCAGAGGTTGATAAATTTGTATAATTGTCCTCCATGCCTGGCTGAATTTGTTGGACCATTTTTTAAGAAAACATGAATGCTTAAACCATCCACACTTCTTATATTTCTAATGTCAGTTTAAACTATTGGGCATCAAAGAATAGGAAAATCTGTTAAATTATAGCAATAAAAGGAAATAATGAAATCACCCTGTTCAGAGATTTTCATATTATTATGGTATGTTGTCCCCTATAGCATCAATGACAGCTTGCGGTCTTCTGGGTCAGCTGTGAATGAGGCCCTTTATGTTCGGTTATAATCCTCCAGGTCCAGGTTATCCGGCATGGACTGCATGTTAGAGATTTCCTCAAAGTGGTGTAAAGATGTAGACATCAGGAGACTGTGATGGCCACTCTAGAATTTCTTCCAATAGTAAAAGGTTATTAAAGTCTTATAATGCAGAAAATTGGAGTAAGTCAGTCTGGATTGCAACAGGGCTGCATGGAATCCTAGGGTACCTCAAGAGGTTCATAGGGATTACTTGAGTTGTGACTAACTGACCTTCCATCTGATGGTGTCTGCATAGTTCCAGGACCAAGTGCCACTTGGCAGAGCCAGAAGCATGACTGTAAGGATAGCATCCTGTCCACCACTATAAAGGGGGAATTTTTCCCATTGACCACGAACATTGTAAGGGGCATTTGCTCAATGACTCCTAATTAACTATCTAAACAGGGGTTCCCGGATATTCGCTTTTTTTTTTTTTTTTCATGGTTCCTCTGGGTATAAAGGTTGGGAAAGGCTGGTGTAGAGTATAATGAAGTTCAGTTTTCACATGAACATGAAATTATACATACGTATCCAGTAACAGGAAGACGGTTGATTGGATAGACTTATAGGACTATTGGGAAGGGTGCATCAGGCCCTGTTATTGAAAACTTGGCCAGGAGACAAAGGGGGGTCCTCCAGAGGGAACATAGGTGAGGCATAGGGTAGAGAGGGATCAAGAGATAAGGTAAAGAAGGTGAGATATCAAGGGAAGGTAGGGAGATAGGGTACAGTCTGGACAGGGGAGGTCCTACATTCCAACCAATGTAGGGTATTATCAAGAACCTAGGAGATTTCAGTCCTATGCAGGGCCTGTGGAACCCTAGGGTTCCTCAAGAGGTGGCTAGGGGTTCCTTCAACAGTTACTTACTTACCTCCCATCAGATGGTGCCTGCATAGTTCCAGGACCAATGCCACATGGCAGGGCCAGAAGCATGAATGCAAGTACGGCATTCTGGCCACCACTGCAAGGGGGCATTCTTCCCATTGACCACTACCAACGTAAGGGGTATTTGCTCAATGACCCCCAACTGACTAATCTCAACAGGGGTTCCTGGAGATTTGAACATTTCCACGGGTTCCTCTAGGGTTAAAAAGTTTGGGAAGGCCTGGTATAGAGTATAATGAAGTCCAGATTTCACATGAACCTGACATGATGCATACGTATCCAGTTCCAGGAAGATGGTTGATTTGATAGACTTATAGGACTGCTGAGACGGGTGCATCAGGCCCTGTGTTGGAAAACTTGTCTGTTTGACCAGGGGGGATCCTTCAGAGGGAACATAGGTGAGGGATAGGGTAGGGAGGGGGTCAAAAGATAATGGGGGGGGTCTCAAGAAAAGAAATGGAGGAGATGGGGTAGAGCCCAGACAGGGGAGATTAGGCATCCCAACAAATGTAGGGCATTATTAAGAAGCTGAGAGAGATCTCAGACCCGTGCAGGGCCCAAAAAAGAGATATTAGCCAGATATTGCATCAGGTTTTAGGACTATCATTCATGGAGACGTGAGAAATACTCCATATGTTGTATATGTGCAAATTCTTGCAGTCACATTGAGACAGCCGGAGCCCATGGAGATTTGCAGTGACAAGAGCTTATACTGCGTGCCACAGATCTTTTTTGTGACTCAACACAGAAGGTCAACTTGGCCTTATGTTCCCAATCATTGTCATGTTGGAAAGGTCAAGTGCAAACCATGAGCAGGATCCAGGCTGATGAATGTAAATTTTCTGCCAATATTCTCTGAAAATATGCTGAAAATATTTACTAAATTCCTTCCGAAAACAGCAGCAATCCGCCACCATGCTTCACAGTAGGGATGGTCTGCCACTTTTAATAGGCCTTGGTGACTCCTCTCCAAACAGGCTCTGGCCATTAAATTTAATGTTGGTCTCATTACTCCAATTAACTGTAAGAGGGCTGCTTTTTGTCATTGTTGCAGCAAAATTGGCAACACCGAATTCTGCCATGGGTGTGTAAACTTATGAGCACAACTGTATCCACACCTGTATATACCTTCTGAAGAAAATCACCCAATTTCCTATTGTTTGCTGTCGTGAGGAATATTCTTCGTCTTCACTAGCACTGACAGGAAAATTCGCAGCTCTGACTGGTTTTTATCACGGCGAGCAATTCGCTATATTTATAGTCCATGTCATATATCTGCTATCAGCCCGACACAGACACAGGAAGTCATTGTAATCACACAGCAATCAGACAAGTGGGAATCACCCGCATAGTCATCCATGGCGGGGGTGGAGAAGGGTACAGATACAAGGCCAGCTAATTAATCTACTGCATAATCAGGGAGATGGTGAGGAACTACAACCACCAGCATGACATGACAGTCTTCCCTGTGACTCCTGTTCTGCAGGTCAGAACAGGGATAGTGGGAACCCCTCATAAAGGGCACAACAGGTGTACAGACCCCGGGAACTCAGCACAGGGAACTCCTCATAATGGGCACAGTGGGTGTACAGACCCGAGAACTCAGCACAGGGATGGTGGGAACCCCTCATAATGGGCACAGCGGGTGTACAGACCCGGGAACTCAGCACAGGGATGGTGGGAACGCCTCATAATGGGCACAGCGGGTGTACAGACCCAGGAACTCAGCACAAGGATGTGGGAACCCCTCATAATGGGCACAGCGGGTGTACAGACCCGGGAACTCAGCACAGGGATGGTGGGAACGCCTCATAATGGGCACAGCGGGTGTACAGACCCAGGAACTCAGCACAAGGATGTGGGAACCCCTCATAATGGGCACAGCGGGTGTACAGACCCGGGAACTCAGCACAGGGATGGAGAGAACCCCTCATAATGGGCACAGCGGGTGTACAGACCCCGGAACTCAGCACAGGGATGGTGGGAACCCCTCATAATGGGCACAGCAGATGTACAGACTCGGGAACTCAGCACAGGGATGGTGGGAACCCCTCATAATGGGCACAGCGGGTGTACAGACCCGGGAACTCAGCACAGGGATGGTGGGAACCCCTCATAATGGGCACAGCAGATGTACAGACTCGGGAACTCAGCACAGGGATGGTGGGAACCCCTCATAATGGGCACAGCGGGTGTACAGACACGGGAACTCAGCACAGGGATGGTGGGAACCCCTCATAATGGGCACAGCGGGTGTACAGACCCGGGAACTCAGCACAGGGATGGTGGGAACTCCTCATAATGGGCACAGCGGGTATACAGACCCGGGAACTCAGCACAGGGATGGTGGGAACCCCTCATAATGGGCACAGCGGGTGTACAGACCCAGGAACTTGGCACAGGGGTGGTGGGAACTCCTCATAATGGGCGCAGCGGGTGTACAGAACTCAGAGATCTCACCAATAGAATACAGAAGAATTATAGGAAACTATTTGGTGATTTAACTCTCCAGTATCTTCTAAATTCTGACTGTTAAAGCAACAAGGGCTTTCTGGGGCTGAACAATAAATGAATGAATGACTCATTCCCATTCCCAATATATACATCTCAGCACCAGCGCAGAGCCAACAATGCGGAGTGCGGGGAGGACAGACATCAAAGTGACAACTCATCACACGCCATTCTGTGCAACAGAGACTGGGGGTCCGAGGATTAACCTCCGAGCTGCTGGAAGCTTCTGATCACCCCCCCAGTGCAGACACGGATTGGCAGTACAGAGGGGGGGACATCAAAGCTTCATCGGAAACACTGAATGCATCAATTATCATGAAATACAACCCTGCGTGATCCGGAATCATACGAGGCCGGCCAATCCCAGAGCCAATGTCACTAAAGAATGACGGAATTCGCAAAATACACGACTGTCCCCACCAGCTTCACATCCACGAGAAATGATAATAATAGTAATAATAATAATAATAATAATAATATGATAAATGATACCACATCCATGAGAAATGACATCACATCTACCATTAATGATACCGCACCGACGATAAAAGATAATTCGATGATAAATGATATCATATCCATAATCACTCATATCACATCAATGACAAAATCATACCCCATTGATGAAGAATGACGCCACATATATGATAAATGATACCACATCTACAATAAAGGATATCACATCCATGATAAATAATAATACTTTGATGATAAATGATATCACATGTGTGATAAAGGATACCACATCTACGATGAATGATATGTGATATTGAATTCATGATCAATGTATTATTATATTCATGATCATGTATTATCATTGATCATGAATTCAATATCATATATCGTACATGTGGTATCCTTTATCACGAATGTGATATCATTCATCATCAATGTATTATCATTTATCATCAATTGATGATAAATGATATCACATTTGTGATAAAGGATACCACATGTACGATAAATGATATATGATATTTAATTTAATGATAAATGAAACATCTATGATAAATGATATGACATATATGATCAATAATATTGCAGTAATAAACAAATACGACATGTATGATAAATAATATCACATATATGATATCGAAATCACTTATGATGATAAATGATATAATGTCCATAAATGATAAATAATACTACATGTGCAATAAAGAATACCACATCCATGATAAATGACACTACATGTATGATAAAAGAATACCACATCCATGATAAATGATATTGAATTCATGATAAATGATACATCTATGATAAATATCACATGTATGGTAAATGATATTGAAATCATGATAAACTATACCACATCCATTATAAACGATACAGCTGTGATAAATGATACCCACGTCAATGATAACACATGGATGATAAATGATATCACGTCTATGATAAATGATACTACGTATGAGATAAAGGATACCACAGTTACAATAAATAACATCACATTCCATGATAAATGATACATTGGTGATAAATGATATGTCATAAATGACACCACGGCTCCTGTATAATAAATACGGCATAGATGACACATTATATCACATCTACAATAAATGAAATCATATCCATGATAAATGATACCATATTAGTGATAAATAATACTATGTCTCCAGCAAGTGATACACATCTGTGATAAATGACAATATTTATTCAGAAATAGGTTTGATGTACTTAAATTTTAGCAAAAAATAAAAAAAGAAGAAGAAGAAGAAGACGAAGAAGAAGACGAAGAAGAAGACGAAGAAGGATCTCACAATATGGCGGGGAAGTTTCAGAGTGTAAATTACAAACAAGAAGAATGAATAGTAAACAAAATAAAACAAAACAAAACAAAACAACAAGAACTCCTCATCACAGCGCCCTCCACACACCTGAATGTGACACACAGAAGGAAAATTCTCTCTCTTTTAGGTGAATTTTGGGATATGATATACAAATATTGGGACGGGGGGGGGGGGGGGGTTGAGGATTGGTGGCGAGTGACATAAGGACGCAGCAGATCTATGGAAGAGATTATCATGTAAACAATGAATTAAATTAGAATCTCTGCACACAGAACAATCATTATCCAATTTCATCTGAATTTTTATCTTTCTTAAGTGCCGCAAATCTGAAATTTTTATTTTTAAAAGAAAATCCCCCATCCCCCCCCCCCCCCCTCCACCGACTATCACTGAAATATATGACGGATCGATAGTGCTCAAACCACACATTATACAATCCAATCACAATTTTAAAAAAAAGCTATTTTGTTTGAACCTATTCACATGAAATCTGTCATAAAATACAGACAACATCTGATCACTGACACACACACACACAGCAATTAATGAACAATGTGATTTATTTTAATCTAAGGGAAAACTAAAAAGATATATTTTGATTTGATTATATGTAATCAGTAAGCGTCAGGTCAGCCCTTACCTGATCTACCTGTCCATCCTGGGTCTGTCCTGTCTCTGGACTCAGACACCTGTACTGGGGGGGTAGGCAGAGCTGGGAGGGGTAGAAACAGTCCTGGGGGACTTCCTACAGCAATCAAACCTCATTCTACATAAACCCCAATGTATAGGGACCCCCCAATAATTCATACATTACCTATAACTGAACACAGAAAGATACAATAGAACTCTATAAGCCCTGTGATGGGGTGCTGCATACCTACCTTGCACCAAGAGCTTGCAATCCATCTCCCTTCTGCCCCAGTTCAGCTCCTGGCTCACCTCTCAGCAGCAGTCTAGCCCCGCCCCCCGTAGGCTGCCCCTGGGAGGGGTATCAGGGCTGCTGGGCTGTGGTTGTCTCAGAAACACAACTGTCTTGTTTAAACACAAACTGCAGCTTTGATCCTCAGCACAGCCTGCCTGCCCCCTCCAGCCACCTGCCTGGATTGCACATGCAGGGTGAGCAGGACAATGGCTGCCTGCAGGCTCCAGCAGGTGGAGGTTCCCTGCCCTGGGCTGTCCCTGTGTCCTCCCTGCAAGGTTCATGTCAGAGGAGGAGAGGAGTTCAGAGCTGAGCACAGAAAAGCTTCCCCAAAACTTTACAAAGTTTGTGCTTTGCGCGGGGCGCCACCTGCTGGCCGCTGCGGGAACTGCCGCTGCACAAATTACAATGTATCTAATAAAATGATTACATCTGATAAATTGTATCTAATAAAAATGTATCTGATAAAGTGTATCAGACAAATTGTATCTGATAAAAATGTATCTGATAATAGTGTAAATATGAAAAGTGCACCTTGTAAAAATGTGTCTGATAAAAGTGATATCTTATAAATTGTGTTTGATAATATTGTATCTCAGGGGTAGGCAACCCCCGACACGCTAAGCCTCTTTTGCCGCCACTCGACCCCCCCCCCCATCAGCAGAGTAGCGCAGGGAAGTGTCAGTGAGACAATAATGCATTTCAATTCCAGAATTCCCCACCCCGCACCTGCACTGCAGGGGAGCCACTGCGCCCCCATACATTGTAAAAGACGGGAAACATTTATCGGTTCTCTAACTTTGCCACTGCCAAAGCCAATCACAGTCCTGCTAGCCCCGCCCACCATCTGGAGGAAGATGACTTGCTTGGTTGCCACTACCAATCTCAGAAAAAAGATATTTCACTGAGACTGAGAAAATCCCAATCAGGGGACAGTTGTGGAATTACTGTTTAGCTTCTGGGAACTAGAAATTATTCCTGAAACTTTATGTCACTTACTACTGAACCCCGACACTCTGTGTCACTTACTACTGAACCCCGACACTCTGTGTCACTTACTACTGAACCCTGGCGCTCTATGTAAATTTAAGCCACAGTCGGTATTCAGTGCAATAAAAATCACACCCAACCACTTTTTCTCAGCTTCGGGGGCCCAACTTATAATCCTGCACACAGGCCCACTGCTTTCAGAAAATGCCCCTGACCGAAAATGCCCCTGACCTGAGCTCATCATTGCGCATCCATTACATATGCTTGTATATGACATCACACACATCCCATACATCCCATACATCACATTCATCCCATACATCCCATAGATCCCATACATCCATAGATCCCATAGATCCCATACATCATATTCATCGCATACATCCCATACATCACATACATCACATACATCCCATACATTCCATACATCACATTCATCCCATACATCACATAAATCCCATACATCACATTCATCCCATACATCCCATACATCCCATAGATCCCATAGATCCCATACATCCCATACATCATATTCATCGCATACATCCCATACATCATATTCATCGCATACATCCCATACATCACATACATCCCATACATCCCATACATCATATTCATTGCATACATCCCATACATCACATACATCACATACATCCCATACATCACTTACATCCCATACATCACATACATCCCATACATCATATTCATCACATACATCCCATACATCACATACATCACATACATCCCATACATCACTTACATCCCATACATCACTTACATCCCATACATCACATACAACACATGCATCCCATACATCATATTCATCACATACATCCCATACATTCCATACATCACATACATCCCATACATCCCATACATCATATTCATTGCATACATCCCATACATCACTTACATCCCATACATCATATTCATCGCATACATCTCATACATCACATACATCCCATACATCACTTACATCCCATACATCACATGCATCCCATACATTGCATACATCCCATACATCGGTTGCATCACATGCATCCCATAATTCCCATACAAGCATGTGGGCTGGATGCGAGAGGTGGATCAGCAGGATGAGTGTGCCAGGACAGGTAGATGTGTCTCATCTCTGCTTCCTTTCACCACTCTGCATATCATAGATGAGAAGAGGGTTCAGCAGTGGGACAGAAGAGCAGAGGGGTTCAGTGTTGGGGCAGAAAAGCAGGGGGTAGAGCAGTGGGGCAGATGTGAAAGGAGGTGTATTGGTGGGGCAGGAAAGCAAGGGGAACAGAGATGAGACAGATGTGCAGGAGGTACTTTGGTGGGGCAGATGAGCAGATGGGTTCAGTGTTGGGACAGATGAGAAGGTGATTCAGTAGTGAGACAGAAGAGCATGGAGATACGGCGATGGAGCAGATGTGCAGGGAGGTACCGTTGTGGGGCAGATGAGAAAAGTGGTACATTGATGGGGCAGATGAGCAGGGGGTTACAGTGGTGAGACAGAACAGCAAGGGGGTACAGTGGTGGGGCAGATGAGCAGGGGGGTTCAGTGTTGGGCCAGATGAGAAGGGGGTTACAGTGGTGGGAAAGATGAGCAGGGGGGGTTTAGTGGTGGGGCAGATGAGAAGGGGGTTACAGTTGTGGGAAAGATGAGCAGGGGGGGGGGGTTCAGTGGCGGGGCAGAGGAGAAAGGAGGTACATTGGTGGGCCAGCTGAGCAGGGGGAACAGAGGTGCAGAGGGATGCAGAGTAGAAAGGAGGTACATTGGTGGAACACATGAGCAGGGGGTTACATTGGTGGGGCAGAAGATCAGGGAGAACAGAGGTGGGACAGATGGGCAGGAGGTACAGTGGTGGGGCAGATGAGAAAGGGGGTTACAGTGGTGGTCACTGGTGGGGCAGATGAGCAGATAAGTTTATTGTTAGGACAGATGAGAAGATGGTTCAGTGGTGGAGAAGATGTGCATGGGGGTACAGTGGTGGGGCAGATGAGGAAAGGGGAACTATGGTGGGGAAGATGTACAGGGGGTTACAGTGGTGGGATAGATGAGCAGGGGGTACAGAGGTGGGGCAGATGTGCAGGGTAGTACAGTGGTGGGGCAGATATGCAGGGGGTTACAGTGTGCAGGAGGTACAGTGGTGGGGCAGATGAGAAGATGGTTCAGTGGTGGAGCAGATGTGCATGGGGTTACAGTGGTGGGGCAGATGAGAAAGGGGTACATTGATGGGACAGATGAGAAAGGGGGTACATTGGTGGGGCAGATGTACAGGGGGGTACAGTGGTGGGGTAGATGTGCAGGGTAGTAAAGTGGTGGGGCAGACGTGCAGGGGGTACAGTCCTGCTAGTCTCGCCCATCATCTGGAGGAAGATGACTCGCTTGGTTGCCACTAGCAATCTCAGAAAGAAGAGATTTCACTGTGATTGAGAAAGCCCCAATCAGGTGACAGTTTGTGGAATTATTGTTCAGCTTCTGGGAACTTTGTTGAAATTATTCCTGAACCTTTGTGTCACTTACTACTGAACCCCGACACTCTGTGTCCCTTACTACTGAACCCCGACACTCTGTGTCACTTACTACTGAACACCAGCACTCTGTTTCCCTTACTACTGAACACCGGCACTCTGTGTCACCTACTACTGAACCCGACACTCTGTGTCCCTTACTACTGAACCTCCACACTCTGTGTCCCTTACTACTGAACCCCGACACTCTGTGTCACTTACTAATGAACCCCGGAACTCTGTTTCCCTTACTACTGAACCCCGGCACTCTGTGTTACTTACTACTGAACCCCGGCACTCTGTTTCCCTTACTACTGAACCCCGACACTCTGTGTCACTTACTACTGAACCCCGGCACTCTGTTTCCCTTACTACTGAACCCCGACACTATGTGTCACTTACTACTGAACCCCAGCACTCTGTTTCCCTTACTACTGAACCCCGACTCTCTGTGTCACTAACTACTGAACCCCAAAACTCTGTGTCACTTACTACTGAACCGCAACACTCTGTGTCACTTACTACTGAACCCCGACACTCTGTGTCACTTACTACTGAACCCCGACACTCTGTGTCACTTACTACTGAACCGCGACATTCTGTGTCACTTACTACTGAACCCCGGCACTCTGTGTCACTTACTACTGAACCCCGACACTCTGTGTCACTTACTACTGAACCCCGACACTCTGTGTCACTTACTACTGAACCCCGACACTCTGTGTCACTTACTACTGAACCCCGACACTCTGTGTCACTTACTACTGAACTCCGACACTCTGTGTCACTTACTACTGAACCGCGACATTCTGTGTCACTTACTACTGAACCCCAGCACTCTGTGTCCCTTACTACTGAACACCAGCACTCTGTGTCCCTTACTACTGAACCCTGGCACTCTGTGTCACTTACTACTGAACACCGGCACTCTGTGTCACTTACTACTGAACACCGGCACTCTGTGTCCCTTACTACTGAACCCTGACACTCTGTGTCACTTACTACTGAACCCCGGCACTCTGTGTCACTTACTACTGAACCCCGACACTCTGTGTCACTTACTACTGAATCCTGACACTCTGTGTCACTTACTACTGAATCCTGACACTCTGTGTCCCTTACTACTGAACCCCGGCACTCTGTGTCCCTTACTACTGAACCCTGGCACTCTGTGTCACTTACTAATGAACCCCGACACTCTGTGTCACTAACTACGGAACCCCAAAACTCTGTGTCCCTTACTACTGAATCCCGGTACTCTGTGTCACTTACTACTGAACCCTGGCACTCTGTTTCCATTACTACTGAACCCCGGTGTTCTGACGAGAAGTGTCCTCCTATCATATAGTGTCCGCCCCCTACTGCGCAGGCGCAGCGCCTGCGCAGTACGGAGGAGAAGGAGATGCCAAAAGTGTTTCGAAGTTGATCAGCTGACCATCAGCTGTACACGGCGCTTGGGCACTTATTAGTGATGGCTGTGTAAGAGGGCCCCTCGCGGGCTCGCTTCGCTCGCCACGCTTCAGGCACGGCCTCGCTGCGCTCGGCATCTATTTATTCTTACTCTATGTCCACTTGGATAGTAGGGAATGAACCTGGACACAGGGTATTGATAAAAGCGCAGGCGCCGTGTACAGCTGACGATCAGCTGTTGAACTTCGGAGACTTTCGGCTCTCGTTTGTCCTCCGTACTGCGCCTGCGCAGTACAGGGCAGACACTTTTGGATAGGGGACTGTATTCGACAAGACACCGGCACTCTGTGTCACTTAATACTGAACCCCGACACTCTGTGTCACTTACTACTGAACCCCGACACTCTGTGTCACTTACTACTGAACCCCGGAATTCTGTTTCCCTTACTACTGAACCCGACACTCTGTTTCCCTTACTACTGAATGCACTTTGTGTCACTTATTACTGAACTTGCGTCACTTTAAGCCACAGCCGGTGTTCAGCGTATACATCCCATACATCACATACATCCCGTATACCACATACATCCCATATATTCCATATATCACATACATCCCATACATCCCATACATCACATACATCCCATACATCACATACATCCCATTCATCCCATACATCCCATACATCCCATACATCCCATACAAGCACATGGGCTGGATGCGAGAGGTGGATCAGCAGGATGAGTGTGCCAGGACAGGTAGATGTGTCTCATCTCTGCTTCCTTTCACCACTCTGCATATCACACATATCATAGATGAGAAGAGGGTTCAGCAGTGGGACAGAAGAGCAGAGGGGTTCAGTGTTGGGGCAGAAAAGCAGGGGGTGAAAGGAGGTGTGTTGATGGGGCAGGAGAGCAGGGGTTACAGAGGTGGGACAGATGTGCAGGAGGTACATTGGTGGGGTAGATGAGAAGGTGATTCAGTAGTGAGACGGAAGAGCATGGAGATACGGCGGTGGAGCAGATGTGCAGGGAGGGACAGTGGTGGGGCAGATGAGAAAAGGGGTACATTGATAGGGCAGATGAGCAGGGGGTTACAGTAGTGAGACAGATGAGCAATGGGTACAGTGGTGGGGCAGATGAGAAAGGGGGTTACAGTGGTGGCCACTGGTGGGGCAGATGAGCAGATAGGTTCAGTGTTAGGACAGATGGGAAGATGGTTCAGTGGTGGGGCAGATGAGAAAGGGGGAACATTGGTGGGGCAAATGAACAGTGGGTCACACTGGTGGGACAGATGAGCAGGGGGTACAGAGGTGGGGCAGATGTGCAGGGTAGTACAGTGGTGGGGCAGATGAGCAGGGGGTACAGTGGTGGGGCAGATGTGCAGGGTAGTACAGTGGTGGGGCAGATGTACAGGGGGTTACAGTGGTGGGGCAGATGTACAGGGGGTTACAGTGGTGGGGCAGATGAGAAAGGGTGGTACAGTGGTGGGGCAGATGAGCAGGGGGGTACAGTGGTGGGGCAGATAAGCAGGGGGGTACAGTGGTGGGGCAGATGAGCAGGGGGTACAGTGGTGGGGCAGATGAGCAGGGGGGTACAGTGGTGGGGCAGATGAGCAGGGGGGTACAGTGGTGGGGCAGATGAGCAATGGGGTACAGTGGTGGGGCAGATGTGCAGGGGGGTACAGTGGTGGGGCAGATGTGCAGGGTAGTACAGTGGTGGGGCAGATGAGCAGGGGGGTACTGTGGTGGGGCAGATGAGCAGGGGGGTACAGTGGTGGGGCAGATGTGCAGGGTAGTACAGTGGTGGGGCAGATGAGCAGGGGGTTACAGTGGTGGGGCAGATGTGCAGGGGGTACAGTGGTGGGGCAGATGAGAAAGGGGTACATTGGTAGGGCAGATGTGCAGGGGGGTACAGTGGTGGGGCAGATGTGCAGGGGGTTACAGTGGTGGGGCAGATGAGCAGGGGGTTACAGTGGTGGGGCAGATGAGAAAGGGGTACAGTGGTGGGGCAGATGTGCAGGGGGTACAGTGGTGGGGCAGATGAGCAGGGGGTACAGTGGTGGGGCAGATGAGCAGGGGGGTACAGTGGTGGGGCAGATGAGCGGGGGGTACAGTGGTGCGGCAGATGAGCAGGGGAGTACAGTGGTGGGGAAGATGTACAGGGGGGGATAGTGATCTGAGGCGTGGAGTTGCAGGATGTTAATTTCTCACTACTAAAGTAGTTTAAAGCATTTACTTTATAAAAAATCCTTTTAGTGATTGAGAGTGTGAAGTTGACATTTTTTTGTTATAAAATCGGCACTCTCAATTTCTCTAAAAACATTTTTCAGCACACTGTGCTCAGAAGGTTGCCTCCGTCTGGTGTATCCGGTAAAAATACATTCAATAAAAAAATCTAAAGATAACCAAACCTTTTTTTTCCTTTATTAGGAGTGTGGGAGGGTTATAACCCCCGCTCACATTTTATTACTGTCTCTCCGGGGGAAATTCACTGTAATGGAAGGTGATAAAAAATCCAAAAGGTTACAAATCTCGGGCCGGCCATAGACAAAGCAAATTTTTTTCTTGCAGCCTGACAGCTGCTAGCGATAATTGCATGTAAAATCAGGCTGCCCATATACAGTTCCAATCTCAGTCAGCTCCCGCTGAACTGGCCGAGATTCTGTGGACAGTTAAAGTCTTACTAAACTCAACAGTAAGACCCCTTTCACACCGGGGCCGCCTGTGCATTCGTGGTAAAGCCCCGCTTGTTTTAACTGCACTTTACCGCTGTTTAGGCAGCGCTTTAGGCCACCAGCAGGGCGCTTTTAACCCCAAAAACTCCCATGTTTTGAAGAAATGAAGAAATGAACTTGTGGCCATTAACTGGATGGTCAGTTTGGGGTTATTAATAGGCCAATTCATAGGAGTTTGAACTGGAAATGTAACCCTTGATTATGATTTTATAAAATATAAATAAAGGTTAACATTTTATCATTGTTAATAGACATGAAATTTATCTGTTGAATGTATGGATTAAAATTTTTTGTACAAACGTTTGGATAAATAAAGATATAGTAAAAAAACAAAAAACAAAAAACTCCCATGTTTTGCCGCACTTCCAAATCGCTTTTCAGGCGCTTTGGAAGCACTGCCCATTCATTGCAATGGGCAGCGGCGTTTTGGGAGCGCCGCCCCAAAGATGCCGCTTGCAGGAATTTTTCTAACGTCCCGCAAGCGCACCGCCCTGGTGTGAAAGCCCTCATTGCAATGAATGGGAGGTGGTTTTCAGGCGCTTTACAGGCGCTATTTCTAGCGTCAAAATTCCTGAAAGCTGCCTCAGTGTGAAAGGGGTCTAAAATCAGGCTGTATATGCAGTAAAGCATGCTTGTTATGCTCACTGATCCTAAGGGGTCAATCCTCTGTGTAAAAAGGCTGTTTGATCCTGACTTCTCTGATCCTCCCCTTCTTCCACTGTCCCCATAACATGTCCGGATAAGACAGAGGCAGTGGAGTCACTCTGCACATGCTCAGTTTGGTGTGTATTGCTGGAGAGTTTTTTCTTGGGAGAGGTCATGTGATCAGCACAGGGCCCATCAGCACTGTCTGGACAGAGGGTCAGGGGTCATGCACCCTTATAGGTCAGTTAGGGGAGAATGAAAACTCCTCCTACAAGCTTTAACCAGACACTGATAGGAGTCACAAGACTGCTATATACTGCTGACGAGAAAAGGTATTTACCAGTTTATATTTACTAAAACTATTGCATTTCCCTGTCCTGTGTACTGGGGGAGGTCAGATATAGTGAATGCAGGTTCCTGGGTTAAGTCACACTTTACGCCTTTCTATGAATTTTTTTTTTATAGAAGCCCTTCAAGACGGTTTTAGCTACACTTGCATCTACTTTCAGGGACCAGCACTTCATGGATATTTGTCCTCCCCTGGTGTTGCCATGTGGGGGCCCCGCATGTGCCATCTGCTGCCACAGCTCCCGGAAAAGATGCCCTTAGGGGAGCTCCCAGCTCTCAATGTTGCACTTTCTTTACATGGCGATTGTGAGTATTTTCCAGATAAGCGGATATCCCTGATCCGTACTCTTTCTTCTGTTTTTTTTTCCCTTATAAAGGAAGTGACTTATAAACTCAAATATTTAATTTCATATATACACGTCTTTGCTCCTAAAGAGTGGACAGAACTCAACGAAACGCGTCGAGCCTCTTGTACATGCAATGTTAAAACCGATCATGTGTTCAATTTTATTCATATGAATACTTTGTATATTATTATGATTATCAATAACGTTTAATGCAATGGGAAGGTCCACAGGTGGTGTGGTCTTAATTTCTCTCCACTGCCATGTATTACCATGTTCCTATATGTATATAGATGAATTATACTGTGACATTAATTTTTACTTTGTATGAACCTTATTATGAAATACATCAAATATACAATATTTTGACCCCTCAAAATTGACTGTGTGCCTCATTCAAAGTCCCGCCCTTTTCTTTTTCTCATTTATGTCTGTCTAAGGCAGTGGTCATCAACTCCTGTCCTCAGGACCCACCAACAGGCCAGCTTTGCAAGATACACATCACAGGTGATATAATACCAAGGCAATACTTAAAATCTGGCCTGTTAGTGGGTCCTGAGGACAGGAGTTGAGAACTGCTGGTCTAAAGCCTCGTACACACGATCAGATTTTTTGCAGACAAAACCTCTGACTTTTGTCCGAAGGGCGTTGGCCGGGAACTTGTCTTGCATACAAACGGCAAGGAATTGTCGGCCAACAAACACGAACGTAGTGATGTACTACATGGTTTTTCAGCTCCTTAGCGCCACCCTTTGGGCTCCTTCTGCTAATTTCGTGTTAGTAGAAGTTTGGTGAGTGTTGATTTGCGCTTTTCATTTCGCGCTTTTCATTTTACGCTTTTTGTTTCGCGCTTTTCATTTCGTTTCTTAACGGCCGTTCGTCGACCAGACATGTTGCGGAATCGGAGGAGATAACGTGTTATTTATTATTGGCCTTGGAGTTATTGCTTTGACCCAAGTCCAGTCCAGGAACAGGAGGAGGAGGAGTTCTTGGACCAAAAATTGGTTGCTTTATTATGGTGACCAATTCTCTAACATGCCTTTGCTGCGGGAGCTCCAGGAGAATAATCCGGATGATTTTCAGAATTATCTCCGGATGACGGACCCCTGCTTTCACCAACTCTTGGCACTGCTGACCCCCTAGATTAAGAAGCAGGACACATGCATGAGGCTTTTATTTATTTTATTTTTTGGTTGAAAAATAATGATTTGATTTCTATATTTTTGGATACATAGAATGCAGCGCCTGGATGTCACATCACTTCCTCAAACTCAACCTATCCAAAACCGAGCTCATGATATTTCCTCCCTCAGGTGCCACTTCCCCTGATTTCTCTGTCAATATCAATGGCTCAACTATCAACCCATCTCCCCACACCAAGGTCCTTGGTGTAATCCTGGACTCTTTTGGCCCCACATCCTATCGCTATCCAAAATTTGCCGCCTCAACCTCCGCAACATCTCCAAGATACGCCCCTTTCCTAACCAATGACACCACAAAGCTTCTAATCCACTCCCTGGTCATCTCTCGCCCCGACTCCTGCAACTCCCTCCTCATTGGCTTACCTCTAAATAGGCTCCTCCCCACTTCAGTCCATCATGAACGCTGCTGCCAGGCTCATCCACCTCACAAACCACTCAGTGTCTGCTATACCCCTCTGCCAATCCCTCCATTGGCTGCCACTCAGCCAACAAATTAAATTCAAGATACTAACTATAACTTACAAAGCCATTCACAACCTGCCCCCCCCCCCCCCCCCCAGCTACATCTCTAACCTAGTCTCAAAATACCAACCTAATCGTTCTCTTCGCTCCTCCCAAGACCTCCTGCTCTCAAACTCCCATGTCACCTCATCCCATGCTCACCTTCAGGACTTCTCCAGAGCCTCTCCCATCCTCTGGAATGCTCTACCCCAATCCGTCCGACTTTCTCCTACTTTATCCACTTTCAGACGATCCCTGAAAACTCATCTCTTCAGAGAAGCCTATCTGACCCCCACCTAACAACTGTACATTTATCTTCTCAATCAGCACATCCCCCACTGTTATTACCTCTTGTATCTCTTGACCTTCCCTCTTAGATTGTAAGCTCTAAGGAGCAGGGCCCTCTGATTCCTACTGTATTAAAGTGTATTGTATTTGTACTATCTACCCTCAAGTTGTAAAACTCTACGTAAACTGTTGGCGCTATATAAATCCTGTATAATAATAATAATGCACTTTTTGGTTAAGTTCTATTGGCAGATATCATGTCTAATTTTATTTGTTTTCTTTTTTTAATTCACAATAAAACAATTGTGTAGAATAATACTTGGCTGTGTGTTTTACTTCAAATGACAGTTTGGGAGTCGGCAGTTACATTTATAAAAATACAATGTAACATTAACAAGGGACACCAACATAGTTGTATCTTTGATCTTGTAAAATACGGGTTAATGGTGTTGTGGTAACGTGCACCAAAACAAAAGCATAATAATATTATTCTTGATATCACTAGAAAAAAAAAAAAGCCTTTTAAAATACATTTGCCATAACCCCGTCAGTATCACCAGCAAAGCAGCTTCATTATTATCCCATTAAAGAAGAAGAGAATTGTGCGCTGCATTTCCAGATTTCATAATTTGCCGCGTCACGATTCTTAATTCTCCATTACGAACGCTAGGTTTACAAGACCGACCGCTTCCGGCTCGTTCCTCGCTTCCGAGCATGCGTGTTTGTACTTTTGGACTTTTGTCCGACGGACTTGTGTACACACGCTCGGAAAATCCGACAACAGACATTTGTCCGCGGAAAATCCAAAAACAATTGTCCGATGGAGCGTACACACGGTCGGATTTTCCGCCAACAGCCTGACATCGAACGTTTCCCGTCTGAAAATCCGATCGTGTGTACGAGGCTTAAGGCTTCATTCACACGGGCGTTGAGACCTGTATATGTGAATAGGACATTGTTTGTGCGGTTGGAGAATGACAGACGCCGCATGCAGGCAGCCCATGTAAATGTATGAGGACATGAAATACATACGGCCATATGGACGGTCTTATTCTTATAACACACCTCTTCCAGCGCTGCACTACTACTGTTTATATTTTAAATATATGAGGACACATTGGCTGCATTTTTCGTGTTTTGCATGAACAAAAAAAAAAAAAAAAAAAGACTTTTGAAATTTTGAAGAAAAAAAAAATATATATTATTTACTTTCTGCTATAAAACATGCAATTAAAAAATCAATTTAGGCCAATATGTATTTTGCTACAAATTTTTTGGTAAAAAACAAAACCCCAATAAGTGTATAATGATTGGATTGCGCAGAAGTTATATTGCCTACAAACTATGGGATAGATTCATGTCCATTTTTTTTATTTTTAGCAATATTGGTAGTGATCAGCGACTTATAGCGGGACTGTGATATTGTCGGACAGTTGGGACACTAACTGATACTTTTTGGAGACCAGTGACACCAATACAGTGATCAGTGCTAAAAACATGCACTGTATATATATATATCACTGTAATTTATGGAATTTTTATTTGTTTATTTTTTTTTTTACTAGTAATGACAGCGATCGGCCACTTAAAGCGGGATTGAAACATTGCGGCGGACAAATCGGACACTAAAGCCCCATACACACTATTCGATTTTTGTCTTCAGATTTACCAAAACCATATAACATGAGGTCCAACCTCAATGCCGCATACAGGCGATCAGATTTTCCGACAACAAAAAACGGGTATTTCTTTTCTGACGGATGTTGGCTCAAACTTGTCTTGCATACACACGGTTGCACAAATGTTGTCGGAAATTCCGATCGCCAAGAACGCGGTGACGTACGACACGTACGACGAGCCGAGAAAAATGAAGTTTAATAGCCAGTGCGGCTCCTTCTGCTTGATTCTGAGCATGCGTGGCACTTTGTGCGCCGGAGTTGTGTACACACGATCGGAATTTACGACAACGGAGTTTGTTGTCGGAAAATTTGAGATCCAGCTCTCAAACATTTGTTGTCGGAAATTCCGACAGCAAATGTCCGATGGAGCCTACACGCAGTTGGAATTTCCGACAACAAGCTCCCATCGAACATTTGTTGCCGGAAATTCCGATCGTGTGTACGCGGCATGTGTTTCAATTTGCATGCCATCAGGCCGGCCATCGCACTACATGGGTTTTGGTAAATCTGAAGACGAAAATCTGCAGAAAATCTAATAGTGTGTATGGGGCTTTAGTGACACTTTTGACACTTTTTTTTGGAGACCAGTGACACCAATACAGCGATCAGTGCTAAAAAAATATGCACTGTCACTGTACTGAAGACACTGGCTGGGAAGGGGGTTACCATCAGGGGGCGATCAAAGGGTTAAATGCGTTCCTAGCCTGTGTTTTACTAAACTGTGGGAGGAGTTGCTTTTACTAGGGGAAGGCACAGATCCGTGATCTTGCTTTGCAGGAACACAGGATCAATGCCTTCCCTGCTGACCGAACGGCGATCTGCCTTTTTTTTTACATAGGCTGCCGTTCTGCCTGCGTAACCAACAATCGGCGGGTGCCGGCGGGACATCGAGTCCGAGGTGCCTGCTGATTGGCTCCTGCTGTAAATAACCACAGCGGGCGAGCGGGCCTCTGCCGGTGCGCCTGAGCGCCCCCCGAACACGGAAGTGCTGGATCACGCACTAGGTACATGATCCGGCGCAGGAGAGCCGACTTGCTGCCTTATTAATATATATATATATATATATATATATATATATATATATATATATATACAGTATACGGTCGGCAAGCGGTTAAGAAAAATAAATGGAAAGGGGTCCATCCCAAAATCGAGACCAGAAAGGGGGAAGGCAGCCGTGCCTGCCCCTGGAACTATACCAGGCCACATGACTCTAACATTAGGAGGGTATCTTGCTGGGGGTGGGGCAGGTTTGCTCCCCCCATAAGGCACCTTGCCCCCTATGTTGATACAGACAAGAGCCTCATCCCCACATCCCTGACCCAGTTGATGTGGTGAGGGGGGGGTCTGTGGGGAGGGGGAAATTATCAGGATCAGGAAGCCTCCTTTAAAATAGGGGTGACCCCAGTTATCCAAATAAATGAGTTAGGGGGTTACTCATTAAAATAAATAAATAAATAAATAAATGCACAGCAACTGTAGTAAGCCCCCCGATACCCTGTTTCCCCGAAAATAAGACCTAGCGTGATTGCCGGTGATGGCTGCAATATGAGCCCTACCCCCCAAATAAGCCCTAGTTAAAGTCCTTGTGGGTCTTATTTTCAGGGTAGGGCTTATTTTCGGGGAAACGGGGTAGGGCTTATTTGGGGGGTAGGGCTTATATTGCAGCTATCACTGACAATCACGCTAGGTCTTATTTTGGGGAAACAGGGTATAAAGACTCACTTACATCGGAACGCAGTGCGGGAAACCCCCGTTCCGTGAGCGCTTCCCACACTGAGTGAGCGATCTGCTGCAGATGTCAGCATAAATCCTAACGACACCCCAAACGCAGATCGCAAAAAACGCAGTGTGTTTGCCCAAACCGGATTACATGGTGCCAACAACCTGCGCCCCCGAGGATCCTCTCCCGCCAGGCCCCCCATCGCAAACGACCATCCCCTGCCGGGGTTGCCTGGCTGATGTCATGGACTGAATATATTTATGACCATATTTGGTCAATGACGTCACCTGGGATGCCCACCGGCTCGTTTTCAGTTTGAAACAAGCCGGACGGGTGATGTCATTGAATAGCGTTAGTCAGACCGCCATTAGTATTGGCGGCGATCAGCGACTGGTAGCGGGACTGGAACATTGCGGCAGAAAAAATCGGACACTAAGGGACACTTTTGACACTTTTTTTTGGAGACCGGTGACACCAGTACAGCAATCATTTTGATAGGGTCTTGTAATCTCATGCTCTGCTCCACCTATAGACTGTGGGCCCTATCCTTCTTGGATCTTCAGTGCTCTAATTAGTGCAATTTCCCCTTTTCTCCCTTTTTTTGATAAACATTGTATCCTCTTATAGTCATCTGTTATTGTCTTTTCCACAAATTGCAACATGTGTAGAAAACAGTGCAGCGCTAAAATATATGAAGAAAGTTGTTGGGCACAACTTACAAAAAGTGCAAATTAGTGACCATATAATGTGAACAGTGTTGCCATAAAACACATATAAAACAAGAAAACGCTAAATACTGCAAAAAAACTTGCATAAACCGCATATAAAATCGCATATAAACCAAAAAATTGACAAATACCGAAAAAAGATTTGGTGAAAAATATATAGTTAATATTTAAAGGAAGTCCATAAAAGTGACTAAAAAAATCTTCATATGAATATGTGACTTGGTGTGATTGCATGATCTCATGATACCTGTCACCTCTAGTATAAGGAAGGCTTAGCGGACCGCCAGTGACCCCCCCCCCCCCTTACTCAGGGAGGTCAAAGAGCGCGAAGGGGGTAAGGGGGGGTCGCTGGCGGTCCGGTAAGCCTTCCTTATACTAGAGGTGACGGGTATCACGAGGTCAAGCAATCACACCAAGTCACATATTCATATGAAGATATTTTTTGTCACTTTTATGGACTTCCTTTAAATATTAACTATATATTTTTCACCAATTTTTTGCACTTTTATTGTAGCACTCTCTCTCTCTCTCTCTCTCCCTCCCCCCCCCCCCCCCCCCCCTCTCTCTCTCTCTCTCTCTTCTTCCTTCTCTCTCTCTCATCTCTCTCTCTCTCTCTCTCTCCCTCTCTCTCTCTCTCTCTCTCTCTCTCTCTCTCTCTCTCTCTCTCTCTCTCTCTCTCTCTCCTATATATATATGATCTTTTGGTCTTGTATATTGCTCAGTTTTGCTTGATCAAGTTTTATTTATTTGCAGTATTTAGCAATTTTTTGGTTTGTATGCGATTTCATATGCGGTTTATGCAAGTTTTTTTGCAGTATTTAGCGTTTTCTTGTTTTATGTGTGTTTTATGGCAACACTGTTCACATTATATAGTCACTAATTTGCACTTTTTGTAAGTTGTGCCCAACAGCTTTCTTCATATATTTTAGCGCTGCACTGTTTTCTACACATTCATACCTTATATCTGGTTACCCTCTTTTTTAATTACAAATTCCGACATAACGGCAAAATTTTGTATTTTTTAGCTGTACAGGGGATGGCTGATATCTCCGTTTCTCCCTGCTCTTTCCATCCTGCCACTGGTTGACACATATCTGTCGTGTCGGCGGCTCTGTCGACGTCTGACGTCATCACTTCTAGTGACGCGGTCGAGCCCGGACGCCGCACAAGCCGGGGGATTGCCAGTGAAAAGAGTCTCAGACTATGGATGCACAGCTGTATCGCCTGGGTAATCAATGTGACTGCCCAGCCGATCACCTGTTAAACCTTTACAGTGCCTTGCAAAAGTATTCACCCCCCTTGGCATTTTTCGTGTTTTGTTGCCTCACAACCTGGAATTATCATGGATTGTTTGAGGATTTGCATCATTTAATTTACAGAACACGCCCATAACTTTGAAGATGATTATTATTTATTTATTTTTTATTGTGAAGCAAACAACAAATAGGACAAAATAACAGAAAAAGTCAATGTGCATAACTATTCACCCCCCTAAAGTCAATACTTTGTAGAGCCACCTTTTGTGGCTATCACAGCTCCAAGTCTCTTTGGATAAGTCTCTATGAGTTGCCACATCTTACCACTGGGATTTTTGCTCATTCCTCCTTGCAAAAACTGCTCCAGCTCCTTCAAGTTGGATGGTTGGCGCTTGTGAACAGAAATCTTTAAGTCTGACCACAGATTTTCTATTGGATTGAGGTCTGGGCTTTGACTAGGCCATTCCAACACATTTACAGGTTTCCCCTTAAACCACTCAAGTGTTCCTTTAGCAGTGTGTTTGGGGTCATTGTCCTGCTGGAAGGTGAACCTCCGTCCTAGCCTCAAATCACACACAGAGTGCTACAGGTTTTGCTCAGGAATATTCCTGTATTTAGCACCATCCATCTTTCCCAACTCAACTCTGACCAGTTTCCCAGTCCTGACTGCTGAAAAACATCCCCACAGCATGATGCTGCCACCACCATGTTTCACAGTGGGGATGGTGTTTTTTGGGTGATGTGATGTGTTGGGTTTGCCCCAGACATAGCATTTTCTTTGATGGCCAAAAAGTTAAATTTTAGTCTCATCAGACCAGAGCACCTTCCTCCATACATTTTGTGAGTCTCCCACGTGCCTTTTCACAAACTCAAAACCTGCCATCTTGTTTTTTGCTGAAAGTAATGTCTTTCTTCTGGCCACTCTGCCATAAAGCCCAACTCTATGGAGCGTACGGCTTATTGTGGTCCTATGTACAGATACTCCAGTCTCTGCTGTGGAACTCTGCAGCTCCTCCAGGGTTACCTTAGGTCTCTGTGCTCCTCTCTGATTAATGCCCTCCTTGCCCGGTCCGTGAGTTTTGGTGTGCGGCCGTCTCTTGGCAGGTTTGCTGTTGTGCCAGGTTCTATCCATTTGGTTATGATAGATTTGATGGCGCTCCTAGGGATCATCAAAGATTTGGATATTTTTTTTATAACCTAACCCTGACTTGTACTTCTCAACAACATTGTCCCTTACTTGTTTGGAGAGTTCCTTGGTCTTCATGGCAGTGTTTGGTTAGTGGTGCCTCTTGCTTAGGTGTTGCAGCCTCTGGGGCCTTTCACAAAGGTGTGTCTATGTAATGACAGATCATGTGACACTTAGATTGCACACAGGTGGACATCATTTCACTAATTATGTGACTTCTATCACTCACCGATATGGCACAATAGAGACATGTCAGAATTCGTTAACATACCGGATGTGGAGTTGTGGGAGTCTAGGGGAATTTACTATGTACATCATCTGCTGTTCAATGGAACTCTCAAAGCTTACGATACACTCAAAGAAGAGTTTTCTCTTCCAAACTGCATGTTTTTCAGATACCTGCAAGTAAGACATGCAACCCAAACACAATTCTTGCGGGTTGAGGCTCCCCCTGCTCTTCATCCCGTTATGGCTATTATTAAAAATACAGACCCACGTGGACTAATATCCACATTTTATAAGATGCTTCTAACTCCCACCTTGACAAAAATTGCATTTGATTTGAAGCCCCGATGGGAGAGAGAGGTAGGCCTGATGGAAAATGAGGAGTGGGAGGAAGCCCTCGAGACATGCAAAGCAGTATCACCAAAACTATCGGACAGACTCTCTCAGATTTACATAACACATAGATCATACCTCACCCCAATCCGAGTAGCCAGATATAAACGCAATCAGTCTACTTTATGCCCGATGTGCGGCCAAGAAACCGGTACGTTCTTTCATTTATTGTGGACATGCCCCAAGATCCAACAATTATGGAAACAGGTCATAACATTTCTACATGATACCATGGGCTCCCCAATAACGCTAGAACCAAAACAATGTCTACTAGGGATATTTCCAGACACAGTTGATAAATTTACCAAGGTATTCCTACACGAGACTCTATTCTCCGTCAGAAAAATTATTGCAAGAAAGTGGATGAGACCATCCCCTCCCAGTGTGACAGAGTGGAAAATAGAAGTTAACACTACCTTGCCATACAAAAAACATATTTACATTAATAGAGGATGCCCGGCCAAATATAACAAAATTTGGGATCGATGGTTGCAAGAACCTGAAACTTGTACTTAATCATAAATTCGCTCAGTAATATAACACGTGGATCTCTGTAGCTGAAACTCTATTCCAGATATATACAGAGATAGGGTAAACCAAAAGACACTACGGTTCATGTTGTCCTCCCAAAATGGTCATGTCTGTACTGAATACAATATATCCCATATAGACTTAAAGGTATATAACACATAAGAGAGCGCCACATTATGCATATACATATCACGTGTACTATAATAAAATACAATTTAAACCAAATATGTTCAACGGGGGGTGGGGGGTGGGGGGGGAGAGATAAAACTAAACATTATGATGATAGTAGTTCATAGTGGTATACATTTATTTCTGCAATAACATATATTACCCCTAATGTTGACTATATTAACAATGTATACTTTCTTTGTTTAATACGCACTTTTATGTATAAATATATACTAGTAATACTATGTATCTATATGCATCATCTTTACTTAATAAAAACTTGTTTTGATTGAAAATTATGTGACTTCTGAAGGTAATTGGTGTCACCAGAGCTTTTTATGGGCTTCATAACAAAGGGGGTGAATACATACGCACATGCCAATTATCAGTTTTTTATTTCTGAAAAATAGTTTTATGTATACATTTTTTCTAATTTTACTTCTCCAACTTAGACTATTGTGTTCTGATCCATCACATATAATTCAGATTGAACTAATGTAATGTAATGTAACAAAATAGGTAAAAAGCCAAGGGGGGTGAATACTTTTGCAAGGCACTGTATATTGAGCCAATCTTCTGGCTTCTTGCAAAACACATGTCCAGGTCATTTTGGCTTAATCTTTGTGAGCATTGATGCGCTGTGCGGTGAGGCAAACGCTGCTGCCTTTCAATACATAGACTATTCTGGTTGTGATACCTGGAGCCATTGTATCTATACTATTATATTTACTTTATATTTTGTATCATTTTGTTTTTTCTTTTGTTAATAGAAAAAACCAGAATACCTCAGATCAACCCCTGAAGAAGGAAATATATACTATACCATCCATCCGAAGCATGTCGGGTATATTACAAACACATTTTGGTCGACTACAGGTCTACACCTCATGTGTATGTTAGATAAACTCTGTGCTGTTTATATACCACCGTTTGGTGTCATTTACTAGTATTTTTATAGGTATTTCTACTTGTTGTATATTATAACTATGCTTATGTGTATTTTCAATAAATGTTTGTATATTTTTTTTTATACCTTTTTTTTATATGATCTGGTTTTACTTCTCATGCCCATACAATCCCTGGGGCATTTCCCTTTTCCCAATACAGTGATCAGTGGTAAAGAATATGCACTGTCACTGTACTAATGACACTGGCAGGAAAAGGGTTAAAATCAGGTCAAAGGGTTAAATGTGTCCCTAGAGAGTGCTTGCGAAACTGTGTGTGTGTGGGGGGGGGGGAGCTTCAACTGTGGGAAGACAGAGATCCGTGTTCCTGCTATCTTCGCCCCTAAGAGAATGGTGATCTGCCTTGTTTAGATAGGCAGCCCATCGTTCTGCCTCCCTCGGGAACAATTGGCGGGTACCAGAGGACATCGGGTCCACCAGACCTGCTGATTGGCTCCTGATATGTCCAATCACAGCGGAAGCTGGTTGCCGGCGGTGCGCACGTGTGCCGTAAACCTGGAAGCTTGGGATCACATACAGGTACATGATTTCATACAAAAGAGCCGCCGCTCCACAGTATATGTACTGGGGTGCTCAGCAAAAGGTTAAAAAACAAAAAAATAAAAAACTACTGACACCGTCCTCTGCTCTACTGACACCGTCCTCTGCTCTACTGACACCGTCCTCTGCTCCACTGACACCATCCACTGCTCTACTGACACCGTCCACTGCTCTACTGACACCGTCCACTGCTCTACTGACACCGTCCACTGCCCTACTGACACCGTCCACTGCCCTACTGACACCGTCCACTGCTCTACTGACACCATCCTCTGTTCTACTGACACCATCTACTGCCCTACTGACACCGTCCTCTGCTCTACTGACACCATCCACTGCTCTACTGACAACATCTACTGCTCTGCTGACACCGTCCACTGCTCTACTGACACCGTCCACTGCCCTACTGACACCGTCCACTGCCCTACTGACACCGTCCACTGCCCTACTGACACCGTCCACTGCCCTACTGACACCATCCTCTGCTCTACCGACACCGTCCACTGCCCTACTGACACCGTCCACTGCTCTACCGACACCGTCCACTGCTCTACCGACACCGTCCACTGCTCTACTGACACCGTCCACTGCTCTACTGACACCGTCCATGGCTCTACTGACACCGTCCACTGCGCTACTGACACCGCCCACTGCGCTACTGACACCGCCCACTGCTCTACTGACACCGTCCACTGCTCTACTGACACCGTCCACTGCTCTACTGACACCGTCCACTGCTCTACCGACACCGTCCTCTGCTCTAATGACACCGTCCCCTGCTCTACTGACACCGTCCTCTGCTCTACTGACACCGTCCACTGCTCTACTGACACCGTCCACTGCCCTACTGACACCATCCACTGCTCTACTGACACCATCCTCTGCTCTGCTGACACCGTCCACTGCTCTGCTGACACCGTCCACTGCTCTGCTGACACCGTCCTCTGCTCTACTCACACCGTCCTCTGCTCTACTGACACCGTCCACTGCTCTGCTGACACCGTCCACTGCTCTGCTGACACCGTCCACTACCCTACTGACACCATCCACTGCCCTGCTGACACCGTCCACTGCCCTGCTGACACCGTCCACTGCTCTACTGACACCGTCCACTGCTCTACTGACACCGTCCTCTGCTCTACTGACTCCGTCTACTGCTCTACTGACTCCGTCCTCTGCTCTACTGACACCGTCCTCTGCTCTACTGACACCGTCCACTGCCCTGCTGACACCGTCCACTGCCCTGCTGACACCGTCCACTGCTCTACTGACACCGTCCACTGCTCTACTGACACCGTCCACTGCCCTGCTGACACCGTCCACTGCCCTACTGACACCGTCCACTGCTCTACTGACACCGTCCACTGCCCTACTGACACCATCCACTGCTCTACTGACACCATCCTCTGCTCTGCTGACACCGTCCACTGCTCTGCTGACACCGTCCACTGCTCTGCTGACACCGTCCTCTGCTCTACTCACACCGTCCTCTGCTCTACTGACACCGTCCACTGCTCTGCTGACACCGTCCACTGCTCTGCTGACACCGTCCACTGCCCTACTGACACCATCCACTGCCCTGCTGACACCGTCCACTGCCCTGCTGACACCGTCCACTGCTCTACTGACACCGTCCACTGCTCTACTGACACCGTCCTCTGCTCTACTGACTCCGTCTACTGCTCTACTGACTCCGTCCTCTGCTCTACTGACACCGTCCTCTGCTCTACTGACACCGTCCACTGCCCTGCTGACACCGTCCACTGCCCTGCTGACACCGTCCACTGCTCTACTGACACCGTCCACTGCTCTACTGACACCGTCCACTGCCCTGCTGACACCGTCCACTGCCCTACTGACACCGTCCACTGCTCTACTGACACCGTCCACTGCTCTACTGACACCGTCCATGTTTTAATACATTTTAAAATGTGTGTTTGAGTTTTGGGGTGCATACCCTAATGCAATAAGCTGCACACACCTATGAAGGTCATCTATGTTGGCCAATGTGTCCCTGGAACGTTCTAAATCCTGATGGTCACCATACTCTATTCTGAGGTTCCCCTTCCAGTGACCTGGCAGAGCGTTGGGTCTCCTTTGTAGCCGGGAGGACAAAGTTCATGTGATAAAGGACAATGGCGGGGTGACCGCAGGCACGGCCTGTACTTCATTCTTGTGTCACACACTCTGCTGGACATACATAATGCAAACCATTACCCCCCACCCCACCCGACCCCTGCGACTCCATATTTATCCCCTCCCCCCCCCCCAGCAATGGTGACACCCCTGTCCCGGCTCTGTGTGTGATATCAGATGCACACAGTCACCTCCTCTTCTGTATTTGTAATGCATGCTGAGGTGCATTTGGTTGCAATTTTTTTCCTTTTATGTTTTAGTTAAATCTTGTTAAAAATGTTCTTCTGCTGCCATAAATCAGTTTATTAAATAGCAAAATCTGATTTTTTTCATATACAGTAAATATTTTCTGTATTTCTACACAAGCAGTAAAAATTCTCCACTTGCCAGCGCCGCGGAAGGGCGATTCGCGTTCACATGCGGTTTTTAAAGCATTATTTCACTTTTATTGCACAGCAAGGAACTTTTTTGTGTTTTAGAAAGAATGAGGATTTATTGATTTTCTTTTGAAAGAAATTACAGAAAAAATGTTCCCTCAACCAACACAAACTGTCAGAAACGGAGCAAACGGCGGCAATAACTTCAAGTAATAAGACGGTGGGGAGCGGGTCACGTCTTCAAAACTGCGCGCTCTCCCTATAGTAATTCACAGGTACATGTACAGTATCTGACAAAAGTAAGTACACCCCTCACATTGTTGTAAATCTTTTCTTCTATCTTTTCATGTGACAACACTGAAGAAATGACACTTGTCTACAATGTAAAGTAGTGAGTGTACAGCTTGTATAACAGTGTAAATTTTCTGTCCCCTCAAAATAACTCAACACACAGCCATTAATGTCTAAACCGCTGGCAACAAAAGTCAGTACACCCCTCACATTTTTGTAAATATTTTGGGCACAATTTGGAGATTTTCACTTAGGGGTGTACTGACTTTTGTTGCCAGCGGTTTAGACATTAAAGGGGTTGTAAAGGTAAAAAAAAAAGAAAAAACTTCCGACAACACCGCTGCCCCCAGCCCCCCCCCCCCCGTTTTACTTACCTGACACCTCGAAACTCAGCCGCTCGCTCCCGACATCCATTTCGCCGCTCAGCCTGCCCGCTGATTGGCTGCAGTGGATGGATTGAAAGCAGTGCAGCCATTGGCTCGCGCTGCTGTCAATCACATCCAATGACGCGGTGCGCGCGGGGGGGGGGGGGGAGGGTCGGTGCCGAGTGATACAGTAAGCGGCTATAGCCGCCTGGCTGTATCACGGGAGCGCGCCCGCAAGAACTAACCACCATGCGAGTGAGCTCACATTAAGGTGGTTAGTTCTTGCGGGGAGGAGCCGAAACAGCTGCTGAGGGACCCCAGAAGAGGATGTTCGGGGCCACTCTGTGCAGAACGAGCTGCACAGTGAAGGTAAGTATAACATGTTTGTTATTTATTTTTATTTTTTTAATTACCTTTACAACCCCTTTAATGGCTGTGTGTTGAGTTATTTTGAGGGGACAGCAAATTTACACTGTTATACAAGCTGTACACTCACTACTTTACATTGTAGACAAGTGTCATTTCTTCAGTGTTGTCACATGAAAAGATAGAAGAAAAGATTTACACACATGTCACTGAGGGGTGTACTTACTTTTGTGAGATACTATATATAAAGGTTTGTTGAAGTTGATCTCTTCGGGAACTTGGCGCTTTTAGATGAATTCACCTGCAGAGACCTTGTGTGGTGATTGGAAGAAAAGAAGAAGAAGAGAATTCAGGAAAGAAGGGGGTGTTGGGTGACGGGGTCGGGGAGGTGCACCCCCATAGTTCAAATTAAGCCGTACAGTGTCTTGAAAAAGTTTTCATACCCCTTGAACTTTCCCACACTTTGTCATGTTACAACCAAAAAACGTAAATGTATTTTATTGGGATTTTATGTGATAGACCAACACAAAGTGTCACATAATTGTGAAGTGGAAGGAAAATTATAAATGATACAAATAAATATGTGAAAAGTGTGTGTGTGTGTGTGTGGGGGGGGGGGGGGGGCATTTGTATTCAGCCCCCTTTACTCTGATACCCCTCACTAAAATTTAGTGGAACCAATTGCCTTCATCTTTAACCATGATGTTTTCCATGCTCGATATTGTTTGTCTTTTTTCATTTCTGTAAGTCTGGGTTTGATTCGTTTTTCTGTTTCAGGGTGTTTCCAAGCATTGTCTCCTTTATGCCCCCGAAGAAGGGATTTACTTCAAACATCCCGAAACGCGTCGGGTTACAGGAGAAGTGCTGTGTTGCTTTTGCTCATGTATGACACATGAAGATTGTATACTACTACTTTGTACACCACTGTCATGATAGGGTTTTTATATAATACATTTTTTTATTTTTCTAAATATTTGTATATTTTTTTCAAAAGTTCGCCCTTAAAGTCCCTTTTAGTACTGGGGGGTACTTACCTTTTTGCATACAATTGCTTCCTTCAGAAGTCACTTAATTAGTAAATAGAGGCCACCTGTGTGTAATGTAATCTCAGTATAAATACATCTGTTTTGTGAAGCCCTCAGAGGTTTGTTAGAGAACCTTAGTGAACAAACAGCATCATGAAGGCCAAGGAACACACCAGACAGGTCAGGGATAAAGTTGTGGAGAAGTATAAAGCAGGGTTAGGTTCTAAAAAAAAATCTCCCAAGCTTTGAACATCTCACGGAGCTCTGTTCAATTCATCATCGGAAAATTGAAAGAGTATGGCACAACTGCAAACCTACCAAGACATGGCCGTCCACCTAAACTGACCGGCCGGGCAAGGAGAGCATTCATCAGAGAAGAGCCAAAAGGTCCATGGTAACTCTGGAGGAGCTGCAGAGATCCAAGAAAAGGTGTCAACCCTATCTATGACAGTAGGAAAGGGGCCCACTGCAGAACATGTGAAAAGGGTCCCTCTGCAGGACCGTAATAAAGAGCCTTGCTATGGGAGTAAAGGGCCCCTGGGATCAATTGGAAGGGCCCCAGTCTCAGAGAGAAAGGGGGGGGGGGGGGGTCAGGGAGGCTCTGATGGTTCTAGTTACAGCTCTGTCCTCACCAATTATGGAAGCCATTGTCAGCACTTTTCCAGGTCCGGCAATCTATGTCCTGTCCCCAACTCCCTCCTATCCAGGGCACCAGGCCCTCTTCAGGTATTCCCAAGCTGGTGAATGCCAAATGCTGAAGGCTTTACATCTCTGCAGAAAAAGCCTCGGCAAGCCTCATGGGGGCCAGTCCTGGAGACTCGCTCATGTTCTCTCGACCCTCTGCCCAAACTCCTCCCACTCTCTAACATAACCCACTATTTATCTATGGGGAGGGTGCCATCTGGTGGCCACAATGCGAATTGTACTAACACCTCCTTACAGCTGTAAGCATTAATGGTTGGTGACCGCTGCTATGGGCTCTACCCCCAGATCTTTTGCAGACCTGGCAACGCCCCTGGGTGTCAAGAAAGTAACATGCAGGCAAAACACTGATGAATGGATACATTGTTTACATCAGAGAACATTGATATAATTGTTATTATTATTAATAAAGATATTTTGATTACGACAACAGTTTACTAAGTGCTTTATATATTGTACATTCACATCAGTCCCTGCCCCCAGGAGCTTACAATCTAAGGTCCTCATCTCACACACTAGGGCCAGTTTAGACAGGAGCCAATTATTATGCTGTATTTCAGGAAATGAACCACTAAGGATGGGCCGAACACCCCCCCTGTTCGATTTGCAGCAGAACTCCCGAACAGGGGGAAATGTTCTAACCCAATCAGCGAACCCCATTGAAGTCTATGGGAGCCGAACAGGAAAAATCAAAAGTGCCCATTTTGAAAGCTTATATGCAATTAATTGGCCATAAAAGGGGTATGGGGGGTCCGGGTACTACCCTGGGGGACATTTATCATTTTTTTAAAAAACAATTGTTTTTTTTCAGTAGCAGTGATTTTAATTATGCTTAAAGTGCAACAATAAAAATGAAAATTTCCTTTAAATATAGTGCCTGGGGGGTCCCCTTAATGTGCCTGTAAAGTGGCGCATCTGTAACATGCATAAAACATGCTGCAGAAAAGATGACAACCGAGTCAAATCCCATTTAACCACTTCAGCTCCGGAAGGATTTACCCACTTCCTGACCGGGCCATTTTTTGCGATACGGCACTGCGTCGCTTTAACTGACAATTGCGCGGTCGTGCGACATTGTACACAAACAAAATGAATGTCCCTTTTTTCCCACAATTTTGAAAAAAAAACCCCAATATTTTTTACTTTTTGCTATAATAAATATCCCCCCAAAAAATTAAAAAAACAAATTTCTTCATCAGTTCAGGCCAATACGTACTCTTCTACATATTTTTGGTTAAAAAAAATAAATCGCAATAAGCGTATATTGATTGGTTTGCACAAAAGTTATAGTGTCCACCAAATAGGGGATAGATTTATGGCATTTTTATTATTATTATTTTTTTTGACTAGCATAGGCGACGATCTGCGATTTTTAGTGGGACTGTGACATTGTGGCGGACAGATTGGACAATTTTGACACTTTTTTGGGACCAGTGACATTTATACAGCGATCAGAGCTATAAAAATGCAATGATTACTGTATGAATGTCACTGTCAGGAAAGGGGTTAAAACTAGGGGGCGATCAAGGGGTTAAATGTGTTCCCCAGGAGGTGTTTTCTAACTGTGGGGGGAGGGGACTGACTGGAGAAGGAGAGAGATCACTGTTCCTAATCCTAGGAATAGGAGATCTCTCTCTCTCCTACCCCTCAGAACTGGGATCTGTTTGTTTACATACACAGATTCCTGTTCTGGCTCTCTGTGGAGCAATCGCGGGTGGCCGGCAGACATCGCGGCCGCTGACCATGCGCAGCGGCCCTGGCATCGCATCACAGGCGAGCGTGCGCCTCCCACAGCTCTTAAAGCAGCCGACGTACACCTACAGCGGATTGCACAGCCGTGCCAACCTGCCGCTGTGTAAGGACGGCGGCTGGTCGGCAACAGGTTAAAATGTCTCGCGGTTACAATTGCCGACGCACTGGCTATTGAAAAAATAAAGAAAAAAGCGGCGTGCCCCCCCCCCCCTCCCCGTCCATACTGGATCCTTTGGGACTAGTATGGATTTGGGGGGGAACTCCAAGCCAAAATTAAAAAAAGAATGGGTGGGGCCACATGATCCCTACCAGACTCTTATTTGGGCATGCAGCCTGGCAGGTTAGGAAAAGGGGGGCGAGCAGTGCTCAGTGCATTGCAGGGTGTTCGTCGGGGGGGGGGGGCGAACACCCTGCAAATTCGGGTGTTCAGCGAACCATTCACCCATCCATATTAAACACCAGCATGTCTTTGGAGTGTGGGAGAAAACCCCTTCAGGCACAGGGGGAAAAGGGGCCAGGCACCCGAATTACAGTGGTGGGGGTGTTTTTGAAGCACCTGATTACAGAAATAGGCTATAATAGGCGTCAAAAAAGGTAAACATCTCGCAGGTCACTCAGCTGCATTAGAAAAGCGAATGAATATTCGATTTCCTAACATTGAACCACCTCTCCGCCAATCAGGTGCTCGGGTCTGTTACCAGTCACCTGATTGGCTGAAACGACAGGCGCTGTGATTGGACGCCGATGGTACAGTGGCTGCGTTTGATGGCACAGTGGCTGTGTTTGATGGGCACAGTGGCTGCGTTTGATGGGCACAGTGGCTGCGTTTGATGGCACTGTGGCTGCGCTTGATGGCACAGTGAGGCTGCGCTTGATGGCACAGTGAGGCTGCAATTGATGGGGTTTTGTTTCAAAATTTTTCAGTTTGTTTGCGCCCCCCCAAACATCTTGAGCACCAGCCGCCACAGGAGTCCAGTGAGAGACCAGGAGCTCAAGGGGCTGAAGAACTACAAGTAGAAGTTGTAGTGAAGCAAAGAGGAGTGTAAGGATTTGTGTTGGGAACTGTTAAAGGACTGTTACCATAGGAGACAGCAATCCTACAAGTGCAGATGTGGCGCCTTGCTGGGGGCCTTTCCCTGTACGGCTGTCCTCCTATTGAAGTCTCGGAGTCTGCCAGCTAAAATTGCAACTGGTTAAGGGTGTCCTGGCCCTAACCCTCTTTCCCTCTCAAAATATAAAAAGGATTGTTAAGAGAAATAAAACTTCTTTTATATCCAAGAAGTGCCTGGCGCCCAATAACTTCATCCACTTTGGACCCACTATGCCTCACAACCCACCACATACAGAAGGATGTCGGCTATCTTTGGCCCTGAAGGTTCTCATTAGACTGAAGGAGGCCGGAGATTTCGCTACATATATATATCGGGTGATTTTATACTCTGCAATACGGTTTATACTAATTTATCGTTTACAAACATATTCAATATCAGGGCTTTTTTTTCTCAGAGACTAGATGCAGGTAATCCCCCCTTCCGAGTCACCCCTTGTCTCCGCCCCCTACCCACCACCGAGCACCATGCTGTGTAAAAATGCCTTAATTGTTCGCAAACAGCCGTCACCAATAATCGCTGTAATGTGTCTAATATGTTTATTCCCTATGATCATCGTCTCCATCTAGTGGCCATATTGTGGTATTTTCCTGATTGTGGTATATCGGGGAAATGCTGCATTATGGCCACTAGATGGAGATGACGATCATAGGAAATAAATATATTAGGAAGACGATTATTTGGGGCTGTTGTGCAAATACTCCAAGCAGAATTTTTATAAATAAACCCCACAGTGTGAATGGACTCAATGTACACAAAGACCTGCAGCAGGCATGCTGGTCAGGAAAGTCACAAAGAAGTCAGCGCTCCTGAGGAGTCATTAAATGGGAAAACACAAAAGCCAGAGGATCCGCATGACAGTCCCGGAAATATTTATTTTTTTATGGGTTGTCAACAATATCAGTCTACTTCCTCAGTAGAGGACATGTGAAGGACCCCTTGTGTCACGTACTTAGTTGAGGCCAAGCTGACGGGAGGGCTTTCCCTTACACCTCCTGTTCTGTTTCTCCTGGAGGTGGAGGCAGGATATAACAGGGCACGGAGGGGCACGGAGGGGCACGGAGGGGCACGGGTGCCTGGTTGGAGATCCTGGACAGAAGGTACTTGCAGCAGATGCCGGGCAGCAGGCTTGTGGACTGGCAGATGCAGATACACGCCAACAGGTGCAGAACAGCAGGCTGACTGGTGGGCTGCAGGTGAAGGTACACAGCGGGAGGTGCAGGACAGCAGGCAGCAAACAAGCTGGTGAGCAGGCGGATGCAGGTCCTCGGGTGGTCAGGCAGGCAGAAGTCTGTAACGGCCAAGCAGCAGAGATACAGAATCGGATCCAGAGCAGAGTCAGGGCTAGGCCAGGGTCGGTATCAGGTGAGCAGAGAAGGCACCGGAACGGTAGGCAAAAGGAGTCAGGTCACAAGCCGGGTCAGCAATCAGGTATCAGGAATGAGCAGAATCAAACAGGCCGGGTATACACAGGAACAGACACAGGAAGAGACACAGGAAGAGACACAGGAACAGACACAGGAACAGACACAGGAACAGACACAGGAAGAGACACAGGAAGAGACACGGGAAGAGACACGGGAAGAGACACGGGAACAGACACGGGAACAGACACAGGAAGAGACACAGGAAGAGACACAGGAAGAGACACAGGAACAGACACAGGAACAGACACAGGAAGAGACACGAGAAGAGACACGGGAACAGACACAGGAACAGACACAGGAAGAGACATGAGAAGAGACACGGGAACAGACACAGGAACAGACACAGGAACAGACACAGGAAGAGACACAGGAAGAGACACGGGAAGAGACACGGGAACAGACACGGGAAGAGACACGGGAAGAGACACGGGAAGAGACACGGGAAGAGACACGGGAACAGACACGGGAACAGACACAGGAAGAGACACGGGAAGAGACACGGGAAGAGACACGGGAACAGACACGGGAACAGACACAGGAAGAGACACAGGAAGAGACACAGGAACAGACACAGGAACAGACACAGGAAGAGACACGAGAAGAGACACGGGAACAGACACAGGAACAGACACAGGAACAGACACAGGAAGAGACACGGGAAGAGACACGGGAAGAGACACGGGAACAGACACGGGAACAGACACGGGAAGAGACACGGGAAGAGACACGGGAACAGACACAGGAAGAGACACAGGAAGAGACACAGGAAGAGACACAGGAACAGACACAGGAAGAGACACAGGAACAGACACAGGAACAGACACACGAAGAGACACAGGAACAGACACAGGAACAGACACAGACGGGAGAAGCTGATGACCACTCTCCAATCTTCTGGTCTATGGAGCCACCTCACCATCAAATGGCAGCAGGGTGGTGCCTCTCTTGTTCTAGGACTATGTCATATGACGTCGTCCCACAGCAGCCGCTCTTGCACTCCCGCAGGGGCACGCAGCGTGGCAATCGCGGCTGCGCCGTGTTGCTAGGACACAAGTGCCAACAATTAGTGCCCATAAGTGCCAGCAATCATTGCCCACCAGTGCCAGCAATCAATGTCCAACAGTGACCACCAGTGCCAGGGACAACGCCCTTGAAGCAGCAGACGACGGAGAACAGAGTCTCCTGGTACTGTTAGACCTCAGCGCAGCATTCGATACAGTGGACCACAATACTTTACTTGTCCGCCTCGCTGAAGTTGCAGGAGCTACAGGTTCTGCTCTAAAATGGTTTACATCCTTCTTAGAGAATCGCTCCCAGACAGTGAAACTAGGAACATTCACCTCGGAAACCCAGCCAGTCTCCTGTGGAGTCCTTCAAGGCTCACCCTTGTCACCAGTGCTATTCAACATATACATCCGCCCACCTCTCAATATCATCAGGAAAACCGATCTTTGCTTCCATTCATACGCTGAGGACACCCAACTCTACCTTCGCATCAACGGACAAAAAGACTTTCATCAGCAATTACAGAAATGCCTCACTTTAATAGATGACTGGATGACCACTAGCTCCCTCAAACTCAACGGATCAAAAGCAGAACTTCTTCTCCTACAAGCTAACAAAAATTCCAAAATAAAGACTCCATGGACACCTCCCACCATCCTCGGACAGACCATCTCTCCAAGCACCAAAGCCAAGAGTCTCGGAGTCATTTTTGACTCAGGAATGACAATGGATGCACAAAAAGGGTCAGTGGTAAGCGGATCCCACCATCTCCTCCGCCAACTACATAGACTCATCCCCTTCATCCCAGAAGAGGACAAAGCGGCAGTTGTGGGAACAATCATCAATTCCCGACTCGACTACGCAAATTCGCTCTACGTAGGACTACCCCAATATCAGCTTGCGCGCTTACAACTCATCCAAAACACGGCGGCAAGACTGTTAACAGGAAAAAAACCCTGGGAATCCATCTCACCCTCCCTAAAGAGCCTACACTGGCTAACCGTGAAGAATCGGATCACATTCAAGACCCTCTGCCTCACCCACAAATGTATACAAGGAAACGCTCCGCTATATCTCCGAGAGAAAATAAAACACTACACACCGAATCGCAGTCTTCGATCAGCTAACCAAAACCTCCTTACCATTCCCAAATACCGCTACAAAGCAAAGGGAGAACGAAGATTCGCAGTCCAAGGACCTTGACTATGGAATGCTCTTCCAACCAACATCCGCATGGAAGTAAACCACCAGGCCTTCAGGAAAAAATTAAAGACCTTCCTTTTCTGAGAAGCGGACAACAGAGAATGCATCCAGCGCCTTGAGGCGAATCAGTTCGCATTTGCAGCGCTTTACAATCATTCATTCATTCATTCATTCATTCATTCATTCATTCATTCAGTGCCAGCAATCAGTGCCCACCAGTGCCAGCAATCAATGTCCACCAGTGCCCACCAGTGCCAGCAATCAGTGCCCACCAGTGCCAGCAATCAATGTCCACCAGTGCCCACAAGTGCCAGCAATCAGTGCCCACCAGTGCCAGCAACCAATGTCCACCAGTGCCCACCAGTGCCAGCGATCAATGCCCACCAGTGCCAGCAATCAATGTCCACCAGTGCCCACCAGTGCCAGCAATCAATGCCCACCAGTGCCAGCGATCAGTGCCCACCAGTGTACACCAATGCTAGCAATAAGTGCCCGCCACTGCTAGCAATGTCCACAAGTGTCCACCAGTGCCAGCAATCAGTGCCCACCAGTGCCAGCAATCAATGTCCACCAGTGCCCACCAATGCCAGCAATCAATACCCACCAGTGCCAGCAATCAATGTCCACCAGTGCCCACCAATGCCAGCAATCAATGCCCACCAGTGCCAGCGATCAGTGCCCACCAGTGTCCACCAATGCTAGCAATCAGTGCCCACCAGTGCCAGCAATGTCCACAAGTGCCCACCAGTGCCAGCAATCAGTGCCCACCAGTGCCAGCAATCAATGTCCACCAGTGCCCACCAATGCCAGCAATCAATACCCACCAGTGCCAGCAATCAATGTCCACCAGTGCCCACCAATGCCAGCAATCAATGCCCACCAGTGCCAGCGATCAGTGCCCACCAGTGTCCACCAATGCTAGCAATCAGTGCCCACCAGTGCCAGCAATGTCCACAAGTGCCCACCAGTGCCAGCAATCAGTGCCCACCAGTGCCAGCAATCAATGTCCACCAGTGCCCACCAATGCCAGCAATCAATACCCACCAGTGCCAGCAATCAATGTCCACCAGTGCCCACCAGTGCCAGCAATCAATGCCCACCAGTGCCAGCAATCAATGTCCACCAGTGCCGGCAATCAGTGCCCACCAGTGCCAGCAATCAATGCCCACCAGGGCCAGAAATCAGTGCCCACCAGTGTCCACCAATGTCAGCAATCAGTGCCCACCAGTGCCACCAATCAGTGCCCATTAGTGATGCCAGTCAGTGCTGCCCATCAATGCCGCTCATCAGTGCCGCCTATCCGTGCCGTCTATCAGTGCCCATAAGTGTGGCATATTAGTGCCTCCTCATCAATGCAGCCTCATCAGCGCACATCAGTGAAGGAGAAAAATTACTTATTTACAAAATTTACTGAGAGAAACTTATAAAAACTTTTTTTTAACATTTCTGGGCTTTTTTTTTTTTTTGTAAAAAATAAAAAACCCAGCAGTGATTAAATACCACCAAAAGAAAGCTCTAATTGTGTGTAGAAAATGATAAAAATGTCACATGGGTACAGTGTCTCATGGCCTCGCAATTGTCATTCAAAGTGTGACCTCCCTGTAGTCCCGATGGCCAGTACATGCCTGGCCACGACCTAATCTGCCCCGGATCCCGGTCATGAGTTGCCATGATGCACCGGCAGCACCATAACAACCAATTCTGGTTGAGGTGTCATTTTTTGCAATAGTGATGGCACACCTCCCAACTTTTTGAGATGGGAATGAGGGACACCTACCACGCCCCTTTAAAGGAGAATTGTACAAAAAAACAAGATTGGTTAAACTCACAAGGACTTCTTTTTTGCCATCACTATTCCTTTATTTTGGCTTTTGGAATTTACAAAATGCAGCAATTTAGAAATCAGATGAAAGGTTTAGCTCTGGAAAACACTTTTTGATAGATAAAAAGTGCATTTTATATACAACTATATAGATCAGACCGAAATGAGGGACAAATGAGGGGGAATGAGGGACAGAGGGACATTGCTCCAAATCAGGGACAGTCCCTCCAAATCAGGGACAGTTGGGAGCTATGGTGATGGTGGTGATGGTGTTGGGGGGCTCTGATGTAATAAGGAGGCGTGATGGGTGGCCTTTAATGTATATGGGGACTCCGATGTGATGGGGGACCTCTGATGTAAAGGGGGGCTCTGATGTAAAGGTGGGGTTCTGATATGATGGGGGCCTCCGATGTGATGGGGGGCTCTGATATGATAGGGGGGTTCTGATGTAAAAGGGGGCGCTGATGTAATAGGGGGAACTTTGATGTAAAGGGAGGGGCTCTGATGTGATGGGGGGGCCTGTGATGTGATAGGGGACCTCTCATGTGATAGGGGGGCTCTGATATGATGGGGGAGGGGGGTTCTGATGTAAAAGAAGGAGGTCTGATGTGATGGGGGGGCCTCAGATGTAAAGAGGGTCATTGGTGTAATGGGGTCCTCTGATGTAAAGGTGGGGTTCTGATGTGATGGGGGCCTCTAATGTGATGGGGGGGGCTCTGATATGATAGGGGGGTTCTGATGTATAAGGGAGTGCTGATGTAATAGGGGGAGCTCTGATGTAAAGGGGGGGCTCCGATGTCATGGAGGGCCTCTCATGTGATAGGGGGGCTCTGATGTGATGGGGGAGGGGGGTTCTGATGTAAAAGAAGGAGGTCTGATGTGATGGGGGGGCCTCAGATGTAAAGAGGGTCATTGGTGTAATGGGGTCCTCTGATGTAAAGGTGGGGTTCTGATGTGATGGGGGCCTCTAATGTGATGGGGGGGGCTCTGATATGATAGGGGGGTTCTGATGTATAAGGGAGTGCTGATGTAATAGGGGGAGCTCTGATGTAAAGGGGGGGCTCCGATGTCATGGAGGGCCTCTCATGTGATAGGGGGGCTCTGATGTGATGGGGGGTTTTGATGTGATGGGGGGACCTGATGTGATGGGGGGGCTCTGATGTGATTGGGGGGGGGGGGTTCTGATGTGATGGGGAGGTTCAGATGTGATGGGGGGGCTCTGATGTGATGGGGGGGTTCTGATGTGATGCGGGGGGACCTGATGTGATGGGGGGGGGGCTCTGATGTGATTGGGGGGGTTCTGATGTGATGGGGAGGTTCAGATGTGATGGGGGGTTCTGATGTGATAGGGGGGAATCTGATGTGATGGGGGGGGGCTCTGATGTGATGGGGGGGGCTCTGATGTGATGGGGGGGGCTCTGATGTAAGGTTATTTTCATCAAGGCGGCTGTGTACATCTTCCCAAGCTCAGGGCTCCCATTGATAAGTAACATTTACATTTTTTACATTTCAGACTGAACGGGGGGCTCCAGATTTTGTAGATTTTTAAGGGGTGCCACCACTGAATAAAGGTTAAGAAGCGCCAGGTTATGGTGCGCGATCAGGGAACGATTGTAATCCGCCTGCGGTCAGGGAATGATCAGAATCTGCTGGCAGTCAGGAAACTATAGGAATCCGCCGGCGGTCAGGGTACAATCGGAATTCCCCGGCAGTCAGGGTACATCCGGAATTCCCCGGCGGTCAGGGTACGATCGGAATCTGCTGGCGGTCAGGCAATGATCGGGATCCGCCGACGGTCAAGGTACGATCGGAATCCGCCGGCGGTCAGGGTACAACCGGAATCTGCCAGCTGTCAGGGTACAATCGGAATCTGCCGGCGGTCAGGGTACAATCGGAATCTGCCGGCGGTCAATGTACGATCGTAATCCGCCAACGGTCAGGGTACAATCGGAATCCGCCGGCGGTCAGGGTACAATCGGAATCTGGCGGCGGTCAGGGTACGATTGGAATCCGCTGGCGGTCAGGGTACGATCGGAATCCCCCGGCGGTCAGGGTACGATCGGAATCCGCCGGCGGTCAAGGTACGAGCGGAATCCGCCGGCGGTCAGGGTACAATCGGAATCCGCCGGCGGTCAGGGTACAATCGGAATCTGCCGGCGGTCAGGGTACGATTGGAATCCGCTGGCGGTCAGGGTACGAGCGGAATCCGCCGGCGGTCAGGGTACGATCGGAATCTGCTGGCGGTCAGGCAATGATTGGAATCTGCCTGCAGTCAGGGAACGATCGGAATCCGCCAGCAGTTAGGGTACAATCGGAATCCGCCGGCAGTCAGGGTACAATCGGAATCCGCCGGTGGTCAGGGTACAATCGGAATCCGCCGGCGGTCAGGGTACGATCGGAATCCACCGGTCGCTTTGTATCACGCAGGTCTGTCCGGCCACCGAAGAGTTACTGAGTAGTACCTCGGCACGAGACAATGGAGCGATGCATTGTAGGTGGCAGCCAACGCACACACACACACGGCAGCGCGGTGCGGCCCTTATATGGCCATATGTGCGACATGACATATTTCAGCCAGGAATGTGTTTGGGTTCTTATTTATAAACACGCCGGAGATTGCACAACCGCAACTGGCAGCCAAAACAAGAGCACAGCCAAGAAAAATCGAGTCTGACCAGAGAGCGATAAGGAGCCCGGGGGCCCGGGGCCAAACACACTTCCCCCCCAGCCTGGAACGGGGCCAAGCGGTTGGCGAGGGGTTAACAAGGGACGTATTGGATGAGGGCGGAATGTGGCGCTTGGGTTCCTCATTGTTTGTAACGTGTTCACACCTGTCCCTGGCGTGCGATGTGCGTCCCATTACCCCTCGTCTGATGAACAACGCGGTCACTTCCAGCCCCCCCCTGCAGAGTCGGGACCACCATGTCACAACCCCCCCCCCCCTCCCCAGACAGGACAAATGACTTCCTCCTAATTGAATAAACACTTTGCAAGGAATGGAAAATCCTCCATGTGTTTGTATTTCGTGTTCTCCATCTCCACCGATCCCATCCATTGGCTTAAAGGGACACTACAACGTTTCCACAGTATTTTACTTGTTTGCTGTTCCATATTTCCTCAGATTGATAAGTTCTCTCCCTCAGCTGGAAGTTTTCCTGGTTGGAGTTTCCAGATTCTGAACGTTTTATTTTAAATTAAGAAACAAAGTTGGGGGCCTATTTACATTTTTGGCAGGACGCGCGTTATGTTGTGCGTTGCATTAAGGCAGCCCATTGAAAATAATGGGATGTCAATGCGCCGAAACATCACCGGAAATCTGACCCGCCGCCAACATTTGTGACGCAATTCGCTATGGTGCGTCACGGCGCGTTGACTTGCCTGTAGTCTGCCTTAGGCTCAGTTCACATCCATACGTGTCGGGAACACGTTCAAAATCGCCGCTTTCCCGACACGCTGAGAAATGCGCTGCTCTTTACCAGACGTGCGGGGTTTCCATTCAGTCCTAATTGGAGACAGGCCTCTTTTCACGCGCAATTTTATAAAAGGATCGGTTTCGGTTACATCTTTCCCCGCATTTTTTTTTTTTGGATAACCACCCCTGTACAAAACTGTGTACACACCCCTGAGGGATCCGCCATGTTTAGGGTAGAACCGCCCCTGCACAAAACTATTTACACGCCCCTGAGGGATCCACCATGTTTAGGGGAGAACCGAACCTGCACAAAACTGTTTACACGCCCCTGAGGGATCCGCCTTGTTTAGGGGAGAACGGCCCCTGAACAAAACTGTGTACACGCCCCTGAGGGATCCAACATGTTTAGGGGAGAACGGCCCCTGCATAAAACTGTGTACACACCCCTGAGGGATCCGCCATGTTTAGGGTAGAACCGCCCCTGCACAAAACTGTTTACACGCCCCTGAGGGATCCGCCTTGTTTAGGGGAGAACGGCCCCTGAACAAAACTGTGTACACGCCCCTGAGGGATCCAACATGTTTAGGGGAGAACGGCCCCTGCATAAAACTGTGTACACGCCCCTGAGGGATCCGCCATGTTTAGGGTAGAACCGCCCCTGCACAAAACTGTGTACACGTCCCTGAGGGATCCGCCATGTTTAGGGTAGAAGCGCCCCTGCACAAAACTGTGTACACGCCCCTGAGGGATCCGCCATGTTTAGGGTAGAAGCGCCCCTGCACAAAACTGTGTACACGCCCCTAAAGGATCTGCTATGTTTAGGGGAGAACGGCCCCTGCACAAAACTGTGTACATGCCCCTGAGGGATCCACCATGTTTGAGGAAGAACCTCCCTGTGCAGAACTGTGTACACACCCCTGAGGGATCCACCATATTCAGGGGAGAACCACCCTACACAGAACTGTGTAAACACCTCCAAGGGATCTGCGATGTTCAAGGAAGAACCACCCCACACAGAACTATATGCATGCCCCTGAGGGTTCCACCATGGGAATAATCAACCCCGCACAGAACTGTGTACACACCCCTGAGGGATCCCTAAAGTCCCGAGAAAAACTACAAGCTGTGTACATGCCCCTGAGGGATCAGGGAAGAACTACCCACATAGAACTGTGTACCAACCCTGAGGGAATCCTCCATGTTTAAGGAAGACCTTTCCCAGCACAGAATTGTGTACACGCCCCCCCTCCCCCAAAGATCTGCCATGTTCAGGAAAGAACCACCCTGCACTGAACTGTGTACACATTCCTTTAAGGAATCTGCCATGTTTAGGGAGGAACTACCTCTGCAAAGAACCATGTACACGCCCCCAGAGGAGAGGGGAACCACCCTGTACAGTGCTGTATACACGCCCCTGATGGATCTGCCATGTTCAGGGGAGAACTACCCTGTACGGAGCTGTGTACACGCCCCTGAAGGATCTGCCATGATTAGAGGAGAACTACCCTGTACGGAGCTGTGTACATGTCCCTGAGGGATCTGCCATGTTCAGAGGAGAACTACCCTGTACAGAGCTGTGTACATGCCCCTGAGGGATCTGTCATGATCAGAGGTGAACTACCCTGTACGGAGCTGTGTACACGCCCCTGAGGGATCTGCCATGTTCAGAGGAGAACTACCCTGTAGAGAGCTGTGTACACGCCCCTGAGGGATCTGTCATGTTCAGAAGAGAGCTACCCTGTACAGAGCTGTGTACATGCCCCAGAGAGATCTGCCATGTTCAGAGGAGAACTACCATGTACAGAGCTGTGTACACGCCCCTGAGGGATCTGTCATGTTCAGAAGAGAGCTACCCTGTACAGAGCTGTGTACATGCCCCAGAGAGATCTGCCATGTTCAGAGGAGAACTACCATGTACAGAGCTGTGTACATGCCCCTGAAGGATCTGCCATGTTCAGAGGAGAACTACCCTGTACAGAGCTGTGTACATGCCCCTGAGGGATCCAACATGTTTGGGGAATAACCGCCCGGCAAAAACCTGTGTACCAACCCCTGAGGGATTCACCCTGTTCAAGGGAGACTCATTCAAATAGAGGATTGTGTACAGGCTCCTAAGGGATCTGCCATGTTCAGGGGAGAACCGTCCCACACAGAACTGTGTACATGCCCCTGAGGGATTCACCATGTTTATGGAAGATACAGCCACACACAGAACTGTGTACACGCCCCCCAAGAAACCCACAGTATTGAAGGAAGAATCCCCCCAGTCACAGAATTGTGTACACGCCCCTGAGGGATCCACCATGGGGAGCGTTGGGCATCCAAGGGTCAGAGGTCAGGTGTAAAAATGGGGTCACCTTCAGATCTGCTTCATCCAATGAATCCATGGAACTGGCAGAGAGAGGAAAAGGTCTATGTGGAGATATTCTTGGCGTACGGAGTGCGTTCACCAGACGTTTCTTCTCCAGGTCTCTGGACGGGGAAGACTCCGGCTCCACCTGTTTCCTATTAGATGAGGAATGACAGATATTTCATATTTAACCCAAATAAGGAGACGCTGAGGGTCTCTCGCTGCACCTGGCCAATGCAGACAGCAGAGCATGCTGGGACTTGTAGATCCTCACCAGCAGCCCAACCCCCAATCCAGATGGCCATATACAGTACAATCTGCGTGTACAAGATGTTGGTTTCAAATGCACAGAAACCAATGCAGCCAGGAATTCCTCGTCTTTTATTATATTTTTAGTGAGAGAGAAACTAAAATATTTTACATAAAGAAATGTAGCTAAAGTGGACCTGTCATCAGATCTATGTTCACATTAAGTGTAGCATTCTAAGTGTATGTTTAACACTTCGAGGTAACGATGGCAAGGCCTTCATCTGCTTTTCTCTCCAGGACGGCACCATCTTTGTTCAGTCATCATGCAGAGTCACTCACTATTTCCAGGACTGAGATGATGGTGCAGCTCCTGATCCCTGGGCAGTTCTTGGCTGTGTTCACAAATGTCTGACACAGATCAGCCCCTGCTGCAGCCTCTCACCTTGTGACTTGCTACAAAGTTACAATGTACAGTCTGATCACTGGGGGAGGGGAGACTGAGGAAATGCTTCCTCCTCCTACAAAATTACAATGTACAGTCTAATCACTGGGGGAGGGGAGACTGAGGAAATGCCTCCTCTCCTTCTACAAAGTTACAATGTACAGTCTGATCATTGGGGGGAGGGGAGACTGAAGAAATGCTTCCTCCTCCTTCTCCAAAGTTACAATGTACAGTCTGATCACTGGGGGAGGAGAGACTGAGGAAATGCCCCCTCCTGCCTGCAGCAGACTGATGACATCATCTCAGCCTAGGCACAGTCACTGAATGTAGCTCGGGGATGGCTCTAATGATAAAAGGCGGAGCTTTTCTGAAGAATGATCCTGTTGCTGTATATTGGGACATGTTCGGGATTTATTAGTTGTCCATTTTCTAGAAGTTCCACTTTAAAAGCTGTAAAAAAATATAAAATAATCTCTGAATCAATCGGCAGAATCCGCTGACAAGGAGCGAAGGGGGGAATAAAATCCTAGAATCTGCTCGGTGTCCCCCCTCCTCCGGTCTGGTTTATAGCAGAATTCTGGGCGGAATCCAAACACACAAAATATGTTTTCCATTTGGGGCGGGGCTGGGGTGCGGATCGCGGTGTTCCGAGTGCAGCGGGTCATGTCGGAATATTGGTGTCTGGAGTCAGGAAGATTCCCGATCCATCTACGTCTGGAAATCATTTGGCAGAATGTGGAGGGAATTTATAGAAAAGGTCTACTTATAAGTTCTCCACCCAAAACTAGATGTACCCCCCGGGACTGGAGCATGATGAGTCTGTGTTTACAGGGATACTCACCTTATACCTGACAGTCCTCAGCAGTCAGGTTCTGATGTCACTTCACCAGTGCAGGTGCTTTTAATGGTTTGTTATGGATGGACGGGAGGAGCCTGAGGAAAATGGCATCCAATAATAATAATAATCTTTTCACCTATGGTGACCTTCCTCACCTAGGGCCATTCTACCTTCCTTTTGGGACATTTCCCTCACCTAGGGCCATCCTATCTTCCCTAGGGACATCTCCCTCTCTTAGGGCCATCCTACCTTCCCTAGGGACATCTCCCTCACCTAGGACTGTCCTACCTTCCCTAGGGACATCTCCCTCACCTTGTGCCGTCATAACTTTCCTAGGGACATCTCCCTCACCTAGGGCCATCCTACCTTCCCTAGGGACATCACCCTCACCTTGTGCCATCCTACCTTCCCTATGGACATCTCCCTGACCTAGGGCCATCCTACCTTTCCTAGGGACATCTCCCTCACCTTGGGCTATACTACCTTTCCTAGGGACATCTAGCTCACCTAGGGCCATCCTACCTTTCCTAGGGACATCTCCCTCACCTAGGGCCATCCTACCTTCCCTAGGGACATCACCCTCACCTTGGACCATCCTACCTTTCCAAGGGACATCTCCTTCACCTTGTGCCATCCTACCTTCCCTATGGACATCTCCCTGACCTAGGGCCATCCTACCTTTCCTAGGGACATCTCCCTCACCTTGGGCTATACTACCTTTCCTAGGGACATCTAGCTCACCTAGGGCCATCCTACCTTTCCTAGGGACATCTCCCTCACCTAGGGCCATCCTACCTTCCCTAGGGACATCACCCTCACCTTGGACCATCCTACCTTTCCAAGGGACATCTCCCTCACCTTGTGCCATCCTACCTTCCCTATGGACATCTCCCTGACCTAGGGCCATCCTACCTTCCCTACAGACATCTCCCTCATCTTGTGCCATCCTACCTTTACTATGGACATCTCCCTCACCTAGGGCTGTCCTACCTTCCCTAGGGACATCTCCCTCACCTAGGGCCATCCTACCTTCCCTAGGGACATCTCCCTCACCTAGGGCCATCCTACCTTCCCTAGGGACATCTCCCTCACCTTGGGCCATCCTACCTTTTCTAAGGACATCTCTCTCACCTTGTGCCATCCTACCTTCCCTATGGACATCTGCCTCACCTAGGGCCATCCTACCTTCCCTATGGACATCTTCCTCACCTAGGGCCGTCCTACCTTACCTAGGGACATATCCCTCACCTAGGGCCACCCTACCTTCCCTAGGGACATCTACCTCACCTTGGGCCATCCTACCTTTCCTAGGGACATCTCCCTCACCGTATGCCATCCTACCTTTCCTAGGGACATCTCTCTCACCTAGAGTCATCTTCCTAGCCTGAGACAACACCAATTACCTAGGGCTACCTCTCTCACCTAGAGTCACTTTTCTAGGGCCACACCTCTCACCTTAGGTAACACCCCTTATCTAGGGTAAGACCCCTCACCTAGGGTCACCTTCCTCACCTAGGGTCACATTTCTCACCTGGAGCCACACCCCTTACCTAGGGCAATCTTTTTTTCCTATGGCCATCTCCCTCAGCTAGGGTCAACCCACTCCTCACCTAGGATCACAAATCCTTACCTAGGGTCGTCTTCCTTCTCTAGGGTCACTCCCTCACGTAATGCCACACCCCTACCTAAGGCCAGCTACCTCTCCTATGGCCACCTCCCTCAGCTAGGGTCACTCTACTATTCCTAGGGCCATCTCCCTCACATAGAGCCACCCACCTCACCTAGGGCCACGTCCCCAGTCTAGAGTCACCTTCCTACCCTGGGACTCCTAACCTAGAGCCACCTCCCTCGCTTAAAGGCACGGTCCTAGGCTGGGGGCACACCCATTACCTGGGGCCACACCTCTCAACTAGGGTCACCTTCCTTACCTAGGGTCAAACCCCTCACCTGGGGTCACACTTCTCACCTAGGGTCGCCTTCCTCACCTGGGATCACCTACCTCACCCGGGGTACCCTTCCTCACCTGGGGTCACACCCCTCACCTAGGGTCACATCCTTTACCTAGGGTCACACCCCTCACCTAGGGTCACACCCCTCACCCAGGGTCACACCCTTCACCCAGGGTCACACCCCTCACCTAGGGTCGCCTTCCTCACCTAGGCACTTCATATTTTCATTAAATCCATTTTCTGCTTTCTGAAAAAATAAAAATAAAAATTGTAATTTCATGCAACCCCAACCAACAAACACTTCCAGCATCTCTTCCTCTTCTATTCACCTTTATTCCAGATGAAATATTGAGAGTCAATCAGATCTGTACGATTGTATGATCTGTATGTCTGTGGTCACCAGACTTCCCTACAGATCCTCTGACCACAGACCGGCACTGAGGGGGTTAATCATCACCTGATTGGATGAAGTCTCATTACCCCAATCATTAGTTCTGAGTCTGTGTGCAGCGACCCTCCCACATTGTCAGGTGCGGCCTGGGCAGAGTGCTAGCTGCCATGAAAAGGAAAGGGTCTTCAAGGTCTATTTTATTTCCATCTGAATCCACCATGAAAAAACAAAACCAATCTCCAAACAGCCTGGTCTGTATTAAAGGCGGATTCTTCCTCGTCATCCTCTTCTTCTGGGTGAGAGCATTTCTCAGGATTATTATTAGGATGTGTATTATTAGGGAAAGTTCAGGCCACCAATAGGAGACCGCCATATCCGTCCTTTTCCTTCAATGGGCCTTTGTAGATTTGTAGCAGCTCCAAATCCCTCTCATTATCTTCTCTGGTGATAGAGAGTTGGGGCTGAAGATGACTACAGTGTGTCTCTCTTCTTGACTGCTAAGAATCTCTAGTGGTGTCATGGTCATCCACAGCCACACTGGATAACATGAGGGCTATCTAAAGCTGGTGAGCTCCAAAGAGGTCATTGCTGAGCTACAAATTGCTGGAATCCCTAAAGAGAGCCATCCTATAGGTGCTACTTATTCGTGTGACGTGCCCTTTAAAATGCTAGCTTCCGGCCTTTCATGATCTAGAGATATTTATTTGTTTCTTTTGCGTCACTGATTCAGAACAAAGATGGGACTCCTTAGTTCTGAGTTTTTATCTGCTGTGTGTGCTGCAGGTGGCCAGGTATCCAGCATTTTCAGAGGGAGGTCAGCAATGTTTGCCTCCATGGTTCATCTTTTGGGGGGGAGCAGTAAGAAAGATCTTTTGAAGGACAGACTGGACACTTTGTAGGTCTTATCGCATTTTTGTCTCTGTGTTCCTTTTGGGTCAAGACATACCCATGCAATGCGTTAACACGCATGGTTTGAGCGCTCAGCAGTGAAGATGAGAGCGGTGGAGGCCGAGGGGAAGGATCGGCAAAGCGGGAACGTATAGGGTTACCACCTGTCCAGGATTCACCCGGGCAGTCCGGAATCATGCGTTCAGGTTTCAGAACTCCTGAAACTCTGGCACATTATTCAGAACACACTATGGGGTTGCAGTTGTGTATGCAGAGCGTGTCTGTTACACTCTTTCACACTGACCAAAGCCAGCATTAACAATTCCCCATACACATATATACACACACACATATATACACACACACACATATATATATACACACACACATATATATATATATATATATATATATATATATATATATATATATATATATATATATATATATATACACACACATATATATATATATATATATATATATATATATATATATATATATATACACACACATATATATACATATACATATACACATATACATATACACATATACATATATACATATACATATACATATACATATACACATACACACACCTTGATCTGCTCCTCTTCCTCCCACCCCCTACCCCTCTGTGTCTGCCCACACTCCAGCAGCCTCCGCTACATCTGGATGAGAGGTGCTGACTGCCAAGGGGTGAGTGAGCTCACCATCCATGTCTGTGACTGAAGTCTACCCCCTTCTCTCTCCTGCCTCTGAGTACACTAAGGTAAATTAGCGTTCTCAGAGTTCCCCCTTACATCAGAGTCCTCTCCATATATCAGTTTCCAATGTTCCCCCTTAGATCAGGGTTCCCAGAGCATCCCTTATGTTAGAGTCCCCAGAGTTCTCTCTTACATCAGTCTCTGCCCCCCCCCCCTTACAGTGTAAGGGAACTCCGTGAGTTCAGAAGTAAATGGGGAACTCTATGGACTCTGATGTTAAGGGGGACTCTTGTGATTAACTTCATTTGATTAGAAATGTTATTTAATTGCAAAATATATGTGTAGTTCATAATTTTTTAAAAAAATTGCTGTGTACTGCTAAAGTGTTCGGATTTGACTTATAGAAAAGGTGGCAACCCCTAGGAACGTATTGGATATATACCCCTCTGCTGCCTGTGGTCAAAGGGTAGATTGCGATCGATGGCTTGCCTCTGCACTAAAAACAGGGGGATAAACCAGTTGCAGTACAGCGACTCCTTTGGCAGTAGTGCTACATTTGTATCGTTTCCATTTTGTTTCAATATATCAGATTCTATAGGTTACATTTTATCAAAGTAAGAGGGGCTCTTGGCTTTATCAGATGAAAGTACAGCAGCTCCTGTCGGGTGTACTGGCCCTTTAAGGGAAAGAATAGTATTTCCAGTCCATTTGTATGAAATTCAGATCCCCCTGACTTTGAGCAAAACTTTACATTTATTCATATTTGTGTGTTTAAACTTTTGTATGTATAAATTGTGTTGGGTGGGTGTAGACACATTTGCTCATACATAAAGCTTCTGCTATTATGGTTGCCACCTCCATCCCTTTAAACCCGAACACACGTGAATTACACGGGTTCTGTGGCTGATTAAGGTGGTAATTAAATGCACTTGGTGCCTTATCTGCATTAAATTAGAACCCGTGTAATTTAAAGGGATGAGGTGGAAACAATATCTGCAATCTGCTTTTCAGTGCAATTTAATGGTTGTCCATCGCTGCTCCTTCTTACAGTGGAAGTGTAAAAGACCGCTGACCCCAATAAAAACCATGCACTCCCTGTGTGGCTGATGTCTTATCACAGCAGCTGTAAACAGAAAAATGTGTGTGTCAAAAACACATGTTGATGCACAAGGGAAAAGCATGTTGACATCTCTACACACACTCATAGATTTAAATGGGTCCTTAAAGCGGAGTTCCACACAAAAATGGAACTTCCGCTTTTCGTAACCCTCCCCCCCTCCGGTGTCACATTTGGCACCTTTCAGGGGGGAAGGGGGTGCAGATGCCTGTCTAAGACAGGTATTTGCACCCACTTCCGGCATAGACTCGAATGGGAGTCTATGCTGTCTATTGGGAAACACACAGCTCCCAGGAGATAGCGGGGACCATCCAGATCGCACAGCGCGACTCGCGCACGCGCAGTAGGGAGCCGGGAAGTGAAGCTGCAACGCTTCACTTTCTGATTCCCACACCTAGGATGGCGGCGGCAGCTGCCGAGAACCGAGCAGGTTCTCGGCGTCGCCTGCCGACATCGCTGGACCCTGGGACAGGTAAGTGGCCATGTATTAAAAGTCAGCAGCTGCGGTATTTGTAGCTGCTGGCTTTGAATATTTTTTTTTTTTTGGTTGATGTAGGTGGACTCCCTCTTTAAAGTTTCGGTCCACCCAAAAAGTATGTCGGCACCAGATGAATGCTGGTATTGTGAGCCCTCGGCTGGGTCTTCGGGTCCCTCCAGGCCTCAGGATGAGGAGCTCCTGATTCCCCCTCCTTGCAGTACAAACTCCCAAATGTATGTACCACTGCAGCAAATTAGGATGAGCACAATAACATAACACATATTAAATTATTTCACACGTGGTGACCATGGGAGGTTCTCTTGAATCTTGCTGCAGAATAAAAGACTTAACTATGTTACAGATGGTGGCCCTGTGAGGTTACCTCTAGGATATGGCTACAGAGAGTAGCACAGAACTAAGATTACATTTAGTGACCTAGTGAGGTCCTGTCTGGAATCTGGTAACACTGAGCTCAGATTAAGGTCCATTGGGTGAACGTTTTGGTAAGTCTCCCACCATCCTGGATGGAACTCCTCCTTTTTTTTTTTTTTATATGGTTGTCCCCAGCTCTGATCTCAACCCTCTCTGTGGCAGGCGAGTGGCGTTGCTCTGATTTGTCTGGGAGCCTCGGTACAGATGAAGTTGTCGGATGTCTCTGTGGTCATCACCGAGACGTCTTCTGGAGCCCCTCTGGTCCTAACCGTTGTGGGAATGATCATCTTCTTCCTGTCTGGATTTGGCGCCGTGGCCGTGATCAAAGAAAACAACACCTTGATCAAAATCGTACGTAGTCCCTTTTTAAAGTATCGCTCGACTCATCTAGGGAGCAATGTGTGGGGTGGCCATTGATCTGCTGAGGAGCTACAAAGGGGAGTCGCCTACTTGTGCTGTTCACTGCTGGGGTGTTCACTTGTCTGTGTTCAAGCCAGGATAGCCCTATCTGATCTGTGAATGTACTGCAGCACCCTGATGTTTAGGTCAATTTACCTGCCAAGTGATCGTTGCTGATTAGTAAAGAGGTCTATTGAATTCACCCCAATTCTGGAATTGCTGCACTTCTCTCTTCTGTCACTAGATGGCCGGGTATCTGGGGTCATTAGATAAGACCAAGGGCATTGCAAGGACAGATTAGGAATAGATGGGGTGTCTCAGCCAATGGGCAAGGATTTTCTTGGGTGCCTTGGCCTACTGGGAGGGCCTATTTTATTTGGGTGAGGTAAGGTGAACGGGGGTTCTGTGCCACCTGGACGCATTAGTGTGCGCTGCCTATTTCACCCCAGAGCACAAAACGCACATGCCTGTATATCAGCAGAGCATGGATGGTGCTGGTAGTTTTTATTTTTTTTATTTTAGGAGCCCTGTTGGGGGGGCTTTGGTGAAACATCAAGGGTCATAGTTTACTATGCTGCAGTTAGGAATAAACACAGGCATGATTGGTACAGATCACTCGCTGTGTTCATTCAGAACAGAAAAAGAAGGGGCCGGTAAGTTAAACTGTTACATAGTTACATAGGTGAAGTTGAAAAAAGAATCAAGTCCAACCTATGTAATGTTTGTTAACCCCCCCCCCAAAAAAATTAAAAAGTAGATTTCCTGGTCCCTTAAAGCAGATTAAACAGCATAGCACTTGTGCTGTGTAATCTGCCCCCTCTAAACTGTAAAAAAAAAAACCTGCCACTTCCTGTATCCCCCTCTCTGTACTGACCACCGCGATCAGGGCTGCTGAGCCCTGACCACCGTGATCAGAGTGCGTCCGTCCATCATACGCAGCCCTGCTCTCAGCTCTCCTCATCACCCCTCCTCTCTGCCTGTTGTCTGTGTGTCTCCATTTCTGCCCCCCCCCCCCCCCGCCACTATTTAGTAAAATAAAACATTCTAAATGGTCCCTGCCAGTCCCTCTCTTTTAGCCTGGCATAGCACACTGCATTAGTCCTTTTCCTTCTTTTCCTTCTTTTCCTTCTTTTCCTTCTTTTTCTTCTTTTTCTTCTTTTTCTTCTTTTCCTTCTTTTCCTTCTTTTCCTTCTTTTTCTTCATTTTCCGAGCGTTGTAAATACTGATTTAGCAAGATCTTCAGACTGATCATGTGACTCTCGGACGGTTTCCAGGGCTACTGCAGGAGAAGCTGAGCGGCCATGTGATTTCCCCCCCCCCCCCCCCCCCGGCTGATGTCAGAGGGAGATCTCGGCCCCTCCTGCAGAAGCCATGTATCGGATGTATACAGCGGCCGTGAGTCATGTGACCGGCCTGAAGATCGTTCCTAATAGGTATTTACAATGCTCGTTTTTTTATGAAAGACTAATGCAGTGTGCTATGCCAGGCTCTAATAGGGGGTCTGGCAATGTTTGTGTTTATATGGGTTAACAAACACTTTAAATCTTTACAGGCCCCTTCCCCCGCTCCCCATCCTGAAACATCCCCCACAGC
>JBBGZY010003320.1:0-172500 GCA_037952925.1 Lithobates clamitans
AGTATGGCACAACTGCAAACCTACCAAGACATGGCCGTCCACCTAAACTGACCGGCCGGGCAAGGAGAGCATTCATCAGAGAAGAGCCAAGAGGTCCATGGTAACTCTGGAGGAGCTGCAGAGATCCACAGCTCAGGTGGGAGAATCTGTCCACAGGACAACTATTAGTCGTGTTCTCCACAAATCTGCCCTTTATGGAAGAGTGACAAGAAGAAAGACATTGGTGAAAGAAAGTCATAAGAAGTCCTGTTTGTAGTTTGTGAGAAGCCATGTGGAGGACACAGCAAACATGTGGAAGAAGGTGATCTGGTCACAGGAGACCAAAATTCAACTTTATGGTCTAAAAGTAAAACTCTATGTGTGGGGAAAACTAACACTGCCCATCACCCTGAACACACCATACCCACCGTGAAACATGGTGGTGGCAGCATCATGTGGTGGGGATGGTTTTCTTCAGCAGGGACAGGGAAGCTGGTCAGAGTTGATGGGAAGATGGATGGAGACAAATACAGGACAATCTTAGAAGAAAACCTGTTAGAGTCTACAAAAGACTTGAGACCGGGGCGGAGGTTCACCTTCCAGCAGGACAACGACCCGAAACATCCAGCCAGAGCTACAATGGAATGGTTTAGATCAAGGCATATTCATGTGTTAGAATGGCCCAGTCACAGTCCAGACCTAAATCACATTGAGAATCTGTGGCAAGACTTGAAAATTGCTGTTCACAGACGCTCTCCATCCAATCTGACAGAGCTTGAGATATTTTACAAAGAAGAATGGGCAGAAATGTCCTCTCTAGATGTGCAAAGCTGGTAGAGACACCCCCAAAAAGACTTGTAGAGAAAGGGGGTTCTACAAAGTATTGACTCCGGGGGGCGCCATACAAATGCCCCTCCCCCACACTTTTCACATATTTATTTGTATCATTTATCATTTTCCTTCCACTTCACAATTATGTGACACTTTGTGTTGGTCTATCACATAAAATCCCAATAAAATACATTTATGTTTTTGGTTGTCACATCACAAAATGTGGGGAATCTCAAGGGGTGTGAATACTTTTTCCAGGCACTGTATTATAATAAATCCGGGGTGGATTGTGGGAATTCTCAGACTCGGCTTCCTCAGGAGACGGGAAAGCAGCGCTGTGACCTAACATGAGAACATCTGGTTGCCATGGGTGACCGCCCCCTCCCACACATGATAAACAGCCATCGATCGCAGACCGCCATGTGAACGCGGCGCTCTCCCCGCTGAGCACCAAACGAGGTGAAACAACCAATTACCAGAATCAATGGCGGCCAAGTGCGAGCACACGATCCCCGCGCTGCACAGGCCAACCGCTTAAAGGGCCGGTACGTCCGAATTACAGCTGAAACCTTTCAGTAGATCGTTCGGGAATTATTCCGATGGGTTAAAGGAGAGCGGAGAGAAGAGCGGAGAGAAGAGCGGAGAGAAGAGCCGTCCGCACCGACGCCGGTCATTCTGATCCCTGGGCTTCAATACTGACCTACTAGAAGTATTCACTGGCTGCATGCTTGTCCCGGGTCACAGATTGTGAAGCTGTTGGGGGAGGGGAGAGCCAGGTAATCGGCATTCTTAGGACGATGTCAGCAATGTACCTCAGCGGAGGTCTCCTTTAATATTTCATTATTGGGGGGGGGGATCCTGCACACAGCTCACTTCCCTCCCTATGATCAAACACAGCCCCCCCCCCACCAGATCTTTATATCACTGCCCCTCCTCCACACATCCCGCCCTCTATCCTGGGCAGACTGGCCCTTTAAATTCCTCTGTATGCCCACCCAGGAGCCCCGCCCACAGCAGCCCCGCCCAGCATTCCCCCCCCCCCCATACACACTACAGAACTAATGAATGAGGAATCAAGAAAGAAGAGGCTGCAGTCCCCTCCGCACTCAATAGAAAACTCGGATTGCGGTGAATGACTTTGGCGCAGTTGTAGAGTTTCCTGGACCAATCACAACGTCTGATGGAAAATTGCCGACAAACCTCCCACTTCTTATCTGGATATTAAAGCATGACTCCGCCCACAAGGACAAAACGGGGAGGAGTCAGAGCCTCTGCCAGGCTTTTATTACTTGAAAAAAAAAATCAGCTCCTGTACCTTGTGACGTAACGCCGACGCCGAGCGCGCCAATGTTCTGACCTCCAAACTACACCGCGACCACAGACGCCGAGACATACGTGACATCATCAGAGTGCTCCCCGGTATCCCACGTACCCCCCCCCCCCCAAATCACCCCACTAGAACACCACATCACCTGTGTCCTCCCAGGACAGGAAGTGACAAGAAATGTCTCCAATGGGGACACAGGAAGGGAACATTCAGCAGAGCGTCTGACCCTGAACAACACGATTTGCTGTATGGGTGTCACAGAGACAGGAAGTGAGGGAAAGTTCCTCAACGGGGTCACAGACAGAAAGAAAACAAAAACCTGACAGAATCTTTAACTTTTTGTTACCTTATCCAAGGCTCTCTTTTCTCAAACAATGAGTGCAAGAACTCTCCCCCCTCTAAGTCCTACCTGGTCTCCACCCCCTACCCTCCTCCGAGGGCCCTCCCTGGTCTCCACCCCCTACCCTCCTCCGAGGGCCCTCACTGGTCTCCACCCCCTACCCTCCTCCAAGCGCAGTCCCTGGTCTCCACCCCCTACCCTCCTCCGAGGGCCCTCCCTGGTCTCCACCCCCTACCAACCTCCGAGGGCCCTGCCTGGTCTCCACCCCCTACCCTCCTCCGAGGGCCCTCACTGGTCTCCACCACCTACCCTCCTCCAAGCGCAGTCCCTGGTCTCCACCTCTACCCTCCTCTGAGCATGGGTCCCCCCTCCCCAAGTGCCCTCCCTGGGTTCCACCCCCTCTCCTTCTCCGAGCGCCATCCCTGGTCTCCACCCCCTACCCTCCTCCGAGCGCCGTCCCTGGTCTCCACCCCCTACCCTCCTCCGAGGGCCCTCCCTGGTCTCCACCCCCTACCAACCTCCGAGGGCCCTGCCTGGTCTCCACCCCCTACCCTCCTCCAAGCGCAGTCCCTGGTCTCCACCTCTACCCTCCTCTGAGCATGGGTCCCCCCTCCCCAAGTGCCCTCCCTGGGTTCCACCCCCTCCTTCTCCGAGCGCCATCCCTGGTCTCCACCCCCTACCCTCCTCCGAGCGCCGTCCCTGGTCTCCACCCCCTACCAACCTCCGAGGGCCCTCCCTGGTCTCCACCCCCTACCAACCTCCAAGGACCCTTCCTGGTCTCCACCCCCTCCCTTCCTCTGAGCATGGATCCCCTCCCTCCCCTAAGTGCCCTCCCTGGGTTCCACCCCCTCTCCTCCTCCGAGCGCCATCCCTGGTCTCCACCCCCTACCCACCTCCGAGCGCCGTCCCTGGTCTCCACCCCCTACCCTCCTCCGAGGGCCCTCCCTGGTCTCCACCCCCTACCCACCTCCGAGCGCCGTCCCTGGTCTCCACCCCCTACCCTCCTCCGAGGGCCCTCCCTGGTCTCCACCCCCTACCAACCTCCGAGGGCCCTCCCTGGTCTCCACCCCCTACCAACCTCCGAGGGCCCTCCCTGGTCTCCACCCCCTACCAACCTCCAAGGACCCTCCCTGGGTTCCACCCCCTCCCTCCCTCTGAGCATGGGTCCCCCCTCCCCTAAGTGCCCTCCCTGGGTTCCACCCCCTCTCCTTCTCCGAGCGCCATCCCTGGTCTCCACCCCCTACCCTCCTCCGAGCGCCGTCCCTGGTCTCCACCCCCTACCCTCCTCCGAGCGCCGTCCCTGGTCTCCACCCCCTACCCTCTTCCAAGGGCCCTCCCTGGTCTCCACCCCCTACCCTCCTCCGAGTGCCGTCCCTGGTCTCCACCCCCTACCCTCTTCCGAGGGCCCTCCCTGGGTTCCACCCCCCTGCCCTCCTCCGAGGGCCCTCCCTGGGTTCCACCCCCCTGCCCTCCTCCGAGGGCCCTCTCTGGGTTCCACCCCCCTGCCCTCCTCCGAGGGCCCTCCCTGGGTTCCACCCCCTCCCTGGGTTCCACCCCCTCCCTTCCTCCGAGGGCCCTCCCTGGTGTCCACCCCCTACCCTCCTCCGAGGGCCCTCCCTGGGTTCCACCCCCTCCCTTCCTCCGAGGGCCCTCCCTGCTCTTGCCCAATAGACCCCAGACCAGCAACAACAGACCGCCCCAAGGTATAATAGGTTCTCCCTCCAACAACGGACCACCCACAAAAAAAAATAATACCACCCCCAGCAACAAAAGATCCACCCCAGAAATATTATAACCCCCAGCAGCAACAACAGATCTCCAAACAACCAGCAACAACAGACCTCTCCCTCAATAGTAGACCCCTACCAGCAACATTAGACCCCTCCCCCCCAACAATAGACCCTCACACAAAACAGATCCTCACCAGTGACAATAGATCCTCCAACAGCCATCATCACTAGACCTTCCAGCACAGCCCTTCCCATTACATTCAGTGCTGGGGGCTGCATTCCCCCCGACTTTATCCAAAATCAGACAAAAACACATCATGTGACTCCTTCCGGAATCTTCTCCCAGATCTGTTCAGGAATCCAATGAGACTTCCTGTAATAAAGACCGCCCACTGCTGCTCTCTCCTTGAGTAGGGAGACTGGTCCGGTCTCCTCCCCCTCATGTAGTGGGAGGAGCCTGCTGGGTCCCTCCCACAGCTCTGCTCTCTCTCCCTGTGCAGGGTGACTGGACCTGTCTCCGCCCACTCTTGTAGCTCTCTGTAGTGGGTGGAGCCTGCTCTCAGCCTATGCCCCTCCCACAGCTCTTCGCTCTGCACAGGCTCTGTACAGCCCAGTGATGATGTCACTGCGACTCTTACCAGGTAATATCTGGGTTTGTAGAGGGATTTGGGGCTCACAGAGGATTTATGTACTTTGTATCTACTGAGGAATAGATTTTGATTTTGCTTGTGGGATTGACCTTGAAATATTCGCTCAGCATGTTGTCTTGGGACTCCCCTCCCCCGGGGAATAAATCTCCTCCCTCCATCTATAGAACACGAATCCTCCGGAGTCATGGCGGTAAATCACAGCTCAGAGCTGCAATACGGCGCTAATGTAGCGTGACGGCGGGGAGAAGACGCCATTATTCCTCCCGCTTCACATACAGAGACATCTGTTCTCCTGGAAAATCACACCAAATAAGAGCCGGAAAATGATCCCCTACCCGACCAGAGACCAGGAGAATCACTATAAACCAGACCAGCTCAGAGATAACACTATGATACAAATCCTGGTGCTGTGTTCACAAATGTCTGACACAGATCAGCCTCCTACTGCAGCCTCTCATGCTGTGACTGGATACAAAGTTACAATGTACAGTCTGATCACTGGGGGAGGGGAGACTGAGGAAATGACTCCTCCCCCTTCTACAAAGTTACAATGTACACTCTGATGACTGGGGGAGGGGAGACTGTAACTTTGTAGAAGGGGGAGGAGTTTTCCTCAGTCTCCCCTCCCCCAGTCATCAGAGTGTACATTGTAACTTTGTAGAAGGGGGAGGAGTTTTCCTCAATGTACACTCTGATGACTGGGGGAGGGGAGACTGAGGAAAACTCCTCCCCCTTCTACAAAGTTACAATGTACAGTTTGATCACTGGGGGGAGGGGAGACTGAGGAAATGACTCCTCCTCCTTCTACAAAGTTACAATGTACAGTCTGATCACTGGGGGAGGGAAGACTGAGGAAAAGACTCCTCCTCCTTCTACAAAGTTACAATGTACAGTCTGATCACTGGGGGAGGGGAGACTGAGGAAATGCTTCCTCCTGCCTGCAGCAGACCGATGACATCATCTCAGCCTAGGCACAGTCACTGACTGCAGCAGGTGGCTGAACATTTCCATGATGGGTCTCATCCTCTTCCTCCTCGAAGGTCGGAAGGTTGGACTGCGCCCATCAGGACACAACTTTCAGAAGTTTACTTTGTAGAGAGCGAGGCTGTGCCCCGCAGGGGAAGACGAGCCGCGGCGTCCTGCAATCGATACGAATGAAATTAGATCTCTTACAAGATTCATTCATCGCCGCAAACCAAGAATACAAAGTTGTCGCCAGAGAGCGCGCGGCACCGAGTCACGTCCTCCGCTAATTGTATCAACAATATCAATCTAAATGTAAATGACAATTTATCAGCGGAGGGGGGGAGGGGGCGACACATCCCCGACACCGAGCGAAGAGCTCGTCCAATCCCCGACACCGAGCGAAGAGCTCGTCCAATCCCAGACACTGAGCGAAGAGCTCGTCCAATCCCAGACACCGAGCGAAGAGCTCGTCCAATCCCAGACACCGAGCGAAGAGCTCGTCCAATCCCCGACACCGAGCGAAGAGCTCGTCCAATCCCCGACACCGAGCGAAGAGCTCGTCCAATCCCAGACACCGAGCGAAGAGCTGGTCCAATCCCCGACACCGAGCGAAGAGCTCGTCCAATCCCCGACACCGAGCGAAGAGCTCGTCCAATCCCAGACACCGAGCGAAGAGCTCGTCCAATCCCAGACACCGAGCGAAGAGCTCGTCCAATCCCAGACACCGAGCGAAGAGCTCGTCCAATCCCGACACCGAGCGAAGAGCTCGTCCAATCCCGACACCGAGCGAAAAGCTCGTCCAATCCCAACACCGAGCGAAGAGCTCGTCCAATCCCAGACACCGAGCGAAGAGCTCGTCCAATCCCGACACCGAGCGAAGAGCTCGTCCAATCCCAGACACCAAGCGAAAAGCTCGTCCAATCCCAACACAGAGCGCGGCCAGGAACGTGTTCCGGGTAATAAACGCATCAACCGCCATCAGCGCTGATTCAATAAACCTGCGGCCCCCAAACTTCAGCTCATTGGCTGCTGGAAACCGGTCCTACAATGAGAAGACACCGCGTACAGGACCCCCCCTCCCCCATACCAAGAGGAGGAGAGTCAATCACCACAGAACATTCCATCACAGGAATCAGGACCGGGACCCCTGACTACTCCCGCCGACTACAGACCCTCACACACCAACACCATCCGGTAACTATCACAAATAATACAGAGAGTCACACAAAACTGGAACATCCGATACATTGTATACAAAGATAGAGCTACAAAGTAACATTGTTTATAAACATTGATCAGACGGGGGATAGAGAGATACAAAGTAACATTGTTTATAAACATTGATCAGACAGGAGATAGAGAGATACAAAGCAACATTGTTTATAAATATTGATCAGACGGTAGATAGAGAGATACAAAGTAACATTGTTTATAAACATTGATCAGACAGGAAATAGAGAGATACAAAGTAAAACAATGTCACCAATAGGAAGTTGTGTTTGTCCTAATAAACAATCTTTGTATTCGTTTAGTTATATAAAGTAACGATAACATTATTGCAGAGTAAACCGGCCCATAGATGTAACAATTGCTCAGCTCTGTGGGGGAGGGGGGTATTTAGGTAAAATATTTGAAGCCTCTAGCTCTACACAAATGTCGCTGTCACCTGATTGGCACGTGGGGTCCTCTTGCTGACATTATACGGCACCGATATGGAGGTGATGAGGGGAGAACGGTGGGGTTTGGTGGGGTTCGGGTTTTGTTCGGTCTCATTCCATGGTTGTTCGGTCTCAGCGTTGGGCTGGAGTGACATCAATAATTCCAGCCGCCATTTGTCTGACACCGCTCACTGCTCGGTGACAGGTAGACTTCACTCCTCTTCACAAGCCTTGTAGCAGAATTCTAGGTGGATCGGAGGACATATCTCCATCGCAGGGTCTTGCGCCAATCCCGGAGGGGGGCGTAGAGGAATCCTGGGATTGGCCGCTTTGGTCGGTGACCCGGAGATAACGCAACAAATATTTCCTCTGCAGCTGGCGGATTGTGATGTGGATTTGGCCGGCTGTCTTGTAGTAAATAACGGCACTTAGCGGGTAAATTCCCGGCACCGCGTCTCATCCAACGATTAAATGGCGGCACGAGTCCATAGAGACAATCAGGGGGTGGGCTTTCAAGGTGATCACAGATCAGACGAGGGATCTGCTGCCAACACCGGATCTGATGACTCTGGACAAGTTCCCGGTTCCTCATCCACTACACATCTCCACCACCCAGTCAGATATTTTCCAGCATGCCGGCTGATCTGTACAGCACAGACCGGGGTCCGGATTTCTTTATCTCCAGTCAGACTCAAGACCCACCATAGACACAAAACACGTCATACCTTCTCCCAGTCAGTGCCGACAGAATCCACCACCAGATCTGTCCCCAAATGTCACCCGTCAGCCGTGGATGACAGTTATCAGGAAGAGCCGCTCACACCCACGAGTGAAAGAGAGCGAATTCCCTGAAGGCAACAAAACAGGTTCCTCCGGGAGGGAGAGGTCAGCAATCCGGGGACCTCACCAATCAAAGAATCTGAAATAAGAACTGTCTGTGTGCACATAACCAGCAGACTCCGCCCCCACACAGGAAAACAACACAGCAGCTGAAGGTTTAAATCCAATTGGTTGCAATGGACAATATCGGAATGTCCATTTGTTGATGACCTGGAAGAAGATTGTAGATCACGGTGGAGTCTGGAGGACATCAACAGTCAGAGATCTGACCAGTTCTGGGTGGAGAGTCACGAGAACGCTGACACCACAACACAGCAGATGAAGGTTTGAATCTAGTTGGTTGCAATGGACAATATCAGAATGTCCATTTGTTGATGACCTGGAAGAAGATTGTAGATCACGGTGGAGTCTGGAGGACATCAACAGCCAGAGATCTGACCAGTTCTGGGTGGAGAGTCACAGGAATGCTGAAACCACAACACAGCAGGTTTGAATCTGATTGGTCGTAATGGATAATATCAGAATGTCCCTTTGTTGATGACCTGGAAGAAGATTGTAGATCACGGTGGAGTCTGGAGGACATCAACAGCCAGAGATCTGACCAGTTCTGGATGGAGAGTCACGAGAACGCTGACACCACAACACAGCAGATGAAGGTTTGAATCTAGTTGGTTGCAATGGACAATATCAGAATGTCTATTTGTTGATGGCCTGGAAGAAGATTGTAGATCACGGTGGAGTCTGGAGGACATCAACAGTCAGAGATCTGACCAGTTCTGGGTGGAAAGTCATGGGAACGCTGACACCACAAAACACCAGGTGAAGGTTTGAATCCGATTGGTTGCAATGGATAATTTGTTTGTTGACCTGGAAGAGGATAGTAGATGGTGGAGGAGTGTGGTGGACATGGACAGGTCTGGGTGGAGGGGTGGTGGACATGGACAGGTCTGGGTGGAGGGGTGGTGGACATGGACAGGTCTGGGTGGAGGGGTGGTGGACATGGACAGGTCTGGGTGGAGGGGTGGTGGACATGGACAGGTTTGGGTGGAGGGATACTGGAACTCTGACACCACAACACAGCAGATCTCCTGACATTGAAGAGTTGTGGGGTCAATGTGTGGTCATGGCCTGAAGAGCTTACAATCACTCTGCTGTGTACTCCACTAGATGCATTGCAATAAGGAATGTAACACGGAGAGTGGACTCTGGAAATTGGCTGGGAGTTGTAGTTCCTCAGACACGTCCTTGCAGGTTACGGTAATGTACATTGTGTTACCTTCACCTTCGATCTGAAGAGAGACGACATCGCTGTGTCTGGGGAAACAAGACAACAACAGGGGGCGACACCATGACATCTTCCCACCCAACCACTTCTCCAATGTCTTTCCATCCTCCTTCCCTGCAGAACACAAACCATCCAATCACATCGAACGTTATATATTAGAATTCCACACGGCGCTCCATTAGAAATGAGAAAAGTCTACAAAAATAAAAAAAGACGACCAAAACCAACCGAGAAGAAATCTCACAACAAACATCAAAAAGTGTCACAGAAATACAAATTGTAACAAAAAAAAAAAGACCAAAAATGAAATAAGTAACAAAAAGTACCAGAATACTACCAATACCACCCGCCGATACCACTACAACCCCCCACAGGTCATTCTCCCTGCTGATTAGGGAGCTCTAGTATGTTGGATGTCTGCGGAGAGACCACTGCTTCCACACACAGGGGAAGATTCCTTCTCTGCAGCAGAGTGACAGAGTCAGTGAAGGGGCTCGGTGCTTTTGGTTGGACCTCAGCATAGAGACCACTGCTTCCACACAGAGGGGAAGGATAATGGTGAGTCGGTGAAGGAGCTCAGTGATTCTGGGGAACAGCCAAAGCCCAGATCCCGCCAAAACTTCAAATTCTGACTATGGTGGAGAAGGGATGAGAAATCTATCGGGGTAAGGAACTTCTGACGATGATTGCCAATCTTCCTGAAATGTGAACTCTTCCTCAGAAACAATAAAAATGACAGCAACCCCCCCCCCCCCATCCAGGAATGGCCAATCAAAGGGGGAGAAGAAAAACTTCAGCAGCAGGAAGGAGACTTTGTGAAATCTTCTCTTGGAATGTAGGTGAAGCATTGGATGTAACAAGGGGAACTGTGTACACCAGGAACATTGTGTCTATACAATCCCCAACTACAGGCGGACCAATGAAAGGAGAGAATGACTCAAAATCCTACCCATCCAATCACAGTCCCTGAGGGGTAATACTACCCATCCAACCACAGTCCCTGGGGGGTAATACTGCTCATCCAATCACGGTTCCTGGGGGGTACTACTACCCATCCAATCACGGTTCCTGGGGGGTAATACTACCCATCCAATCACAGTCCCTGGGGGGTAATACAACCCATCCAATCACTGTTCCTGGGGGGTAATACTACCCATCCAATCACTGTTCCTGGGGGGGGTAATACTACCCATCCAATCACAGTTCCTGGGGGGTAATACTACCCATCCAATCACAGTTCCTGGGGGGTAATACTACCCATCCAATCACAGTTCCTGGGGGGTAATACTACCCATCCAATCACAGTTCCTGGGGGGTAATACTACTCATCCAATCACGGTTCCTCCGCCGTAGAAAGTCACACAATAACGATCGGTAAATCACAGTGAATTTATAACCGGCGCGGCTCTCAGAGACCGGCGAGAACTTTGCGGCTCACAAAGTGCATTAGAAATAGATGAGCCGGCTCCCGGCAATAATGAGATTTCACGGAGAAATATTAGCGGTGAGAAGAGGAGCCGCGGAGCGACGACGATCGCTCAGACCGCCAACGCCAATCCTCCGAGGGGCCGCAGTCAATCGCTGGCAGTGCGGCGCTTCAGCAAATGTTACTGAATTATGGATTACAAGATAATCTTTATCAATAAAATTTACACCAAGTACACGGAGTGCGCCCCTCCCCCCCTCACCGCGCTCTGACCCCCGCTGCAATCCGTTATATAGTCTGATAGAACCCTACTAATCACTTAAAGGGCCAATTCTGAGCGGATTTATAGAGAGAACAACGGAGGGTACTATACACCGATCTACGGAGGGTACTATACACCCATCTACGGAGGGTACTATGGAGGGTACTATACACCGATCTACAGAGGGTACTATGGAGGGTACTATACACCGATCTACAGAGGGTACTATACACCGATCTATGGAGGGTACTATACACCGATCTACGGAGGGTACTATACACCGATCTACAGAGGGTACTATACACCGATCTACGGAGGGTACTATACACCGATCTACAGAGAGTACTATACACGATCTACGGAGGGTACTATACACCGATCTACAGAGGGTACTATACACCAATCTACAGAGAGTACTATACACGATCTACGGAGGGTACTATACACCAATCTACAGAGGGTACTATACACCGATCTACAGAGGGTACTATACACCAATCTACAGAGGGTACTATACACCGATCTACGGAGGGTACTATAGAGGGTACTATACACCGATCTACGGAGGGTACTATACACCGATCTACAGAGGGTACTATACACCGATCTACAGAGGGTACTATACACCGATCTACAGAGGGTACTATACACCGATCTACGGAGGGTACTATACACCGATCTACGGAGGGTACTATACACCCATCTACGAAGGGTACTATACACCCATCTACGGAGGGTACTATACACCCATCTACGAAGGGTACTATACACCGATCTACGGAGGGTACTATACACCGATCTACGGAGGGTACTATACACCGATCTACGGAGGGTACTATACACCGATCTACGGAGGGTACTATACACCGATCTACGGAGGGTACTATACACCGATCTACGGAGGGTACTATACACCGATCTACAGAGGGTACTATACACCGATCTACGGAGGGTACTATACACCGATCTACAGAGGGTACTATACACCGATCTACGGAGGGTACTATACACCCATCTACGAAGGGTACTATACACCGATCTACGGAGGGTACTATACACCGATCTACGGAGGGTACTATACACCGATCTACAGAGGGTACTATACACCGATCTACGGAGGGTACTATACACCGATCTACGGAGGGTACTATACACCCATCTACGAAGGGTACTATACACCGATCTACGGAGGGTACTATACACCGATCTACGGAGGGTACTATACACCGATCTACGGAGGGTACTATACACCGATCTACAGAGGGTACTATACACCGATCTACAGAGGGTACTATACACCGATCTACAGAGGGTACTATACACCGATCTACAGAGGGTACTATACACCCATCTACGGAGGGTACTATACACCGATCTACGGAGGGTACTATACACCCATCTACGAAGGGTACTATACACCCATCTACGGAGGGTACTATACACCCATCTACGAAGGGTACTATACACCGATCTACGGAGGGTACTATACACCGATCTACGGAGGGTACTATACACCGATCTACGGAGGGTACTATACACCGATCTACGGAGGGTACTATACACCGATCTACGGAGGGTACTATACACCGATCTACGGAGGGTACTATACACCGATCTACGGAGGGTACTATACACCGATCTACAGAGGGTACTATACACCGATCTACAGAGGGTACTATACACCGATCTACAGAGGGTACTATACACCGATCTACGGAGGGTACTATACACCCATCTACGAAGGGTACTATACACCGATCTACGGAGGGTACTATACACCGATCTACGGAGGGTACTATACACCGATCTACAGAGGGTACTATACACCGATCTACGGAGGGTACTATACACCGATCTACGGAGGGTACTATACACCGATCTACGGAGGGTACTATACACCCATCTACGAAGGGTACTATACACCGATCTACGGAGGGTACTATACACCGATCTACGGAGGGTACTATACACCGATCTACGGAGGGTACTATACACCGATCTACAGAGGGTACTATACACCGATCTACAGAGGGTACTATACACCGATCTACAGAGGGTACTATACACCGATCTACAGAGGGTACTATACACCCATCTACGGAGGGTACTATACACCGATCTACAGAGGGTACTATACACCCATCTACGGAGGGTACTATACACCGATCTACGGAGGGTACTATACACCGATCTACGGAGGGTACTATACACCGATCTACGGAGGGTACTATACACCGATCTACGGAGGGTACTATACACCGATCTACGGAGGGTACTATACACCGATCTACGGAGGGTACTATACACCGATCTACGGAGGGTACTATACACCGATCTACAGAGGGTACTATACACCGATCTACAGAGGGTACTATACACCGATCTACGGAGGGTACTATACACCGATCTACGGAGGGTGCTATACACCGATCTACGGAGGGTACTATACACCGATCTACGGAGGGTACTATACACCGATCTACGGAGGGTACTATACACCGATCTACGGAGGGTACTATACACCGATCTACGGAGGGTACTATACACCGATCTACGGAGGGTACTATACACCGATCTACGGAGGGTACTATACACCGATCTACGGAGGGTACTATACACCGATCTACGGAGGGTACTATACACCGATCTACGGAGGGTACTATACACCGATCTACGGAGGGTACTATACACCGATCTACGGAGGGTACTATACACCGATCTACGGAGGGTACTATACACCGATCTACGGAGGGTACTATACACCGATCTACGGAGGGTACTATACACCGATCTACGGAGGGTACTATACACCGATCTACGGAGGGTACTATACACCGATCTACGGAGGGTACTATACACCGATCTATGGAGGGTACTATGGAGGGTACTATACACCGATCTACGGAGGGTACTATACACCGATCTACGGAGGGTACTATACACCGATCTACGGAGGGTACTATACACCGATCTACGGAGGGTACTATACACCGATCTACGGAGGGTACTATACACCGATCTACGGAGGGTACTATACACCGATCTACGGAGGGTACTATACACCGATCTACGGAGGGTACTATACACCGATCTACGGAGGGTACTATACACCGATCTACGGAGGGTACTATACACCGATCTACGGAGGGTACTATACACCGATCTACGGAGGGTACTATACACCGATCTACGGAGGGTACTATACACCGATCTACGGAGGGTACTATACACCGATCTACGGAGGGTACTATACACCGATCTACGGAGGGTACTATACACCGATCTATGGAGGGTACTATGGAGGGTACTATACACCGATCTACGGAGGGTACTATACACCGATCTACGGAGGGTACTATACACCGATCTACGGAGGGTACTATACACCGATCTACGGAGGGTACTATACACCGATCTACGGAGGGTACTATACACCGATCTACGGAGGGTACTATACACCGATCTACGGAGGGTACTATACACCGATCTATGGAGGGTACTATACACCGATCTATGGAGGGTACTATGGAGGGTACTATACACCGATCTACGGAGGGTACTATACACCGATCTACGGAGGGTACTATACACCGATCTACGGAGGGTACTATACACCGATCTACGGAGGGTACTATACACCGATCTACGGAGGGTACTATACACCGATCTACGGAGGGTACTATACACCGATCTACGGAGGGTACTATACACCGATCTACGGAGGGTACTATACACCGATCTACGGAGGGTACTATACACCGATCTACGGAGGGTACTATACACCGATCTACGGAGGGTACTATACACCGATCTACGGAGGGTACTATACACCGATCTACGGAGGGTACTATACACCGATCTACGGAGGGTACTATACACCGATCTACGGAGGGTACTATACACCGATCTACGGAGGGTACTATACACCGATCTACGGAGGGTACTATACACCGATCTACGGAGGGTACTATACACCGATCTACGGAGGGTACTATACACCGATCTACGGAGGGTACTATACACCGATCTACGGAGGGTACTATACACCGATCTACGGAGGGTACTATACACCGATCTACGGAGGGTACTATACACCGATCTATGGAGGGTACTATGGAGGGTACTATACACCGATCTACGGAGGGTACTATACAGCGATCTACGGAGGGTACTATACACCGATCTATGGAGGGTACTATACACCGATCTATGGAGGGTACTATACACCGATCTATGGAGGGTACTATGGAGGGTACTATACACCGATCTACGGAGGGTACTATACACCGATCTACGGAGGGTACTATACACCGATCTACGGAGGGTACTATACACCGATCTATGGAGGGTACTATACACCGATCTACGGAGGGTACTATACACCGATCTATGGAGGGTACTATACACCGATCTATGGAGGGTACTATGGAGGGTACTATACACCGATCTACGGAGGGTACTATACACCGATCTACGGAGGGTACTATACACCGATCTATGGAGGGTACTATACACCGATCTATGGAGGGTACTATACACCGATCTATGGAGGGTACTATGGAGGGTACTATACACCGATCTACGGAGGGTACTATGGAGGGTACTATACACCGATCTACGGAGGGTACTATACACCGATTTATGGAGGGTACTATACACCGATCTATGGAGGGTACTATACACCGATCTATGGAGGGTACTATACACTGATCTATGGAGGGTACTATACACCGATCTATGGAGGGTACTATGGAGGGTACTATACACCGATCTACGGAGGGTACTATACACCGATTTATGGAGGGTACTATACACCGATCTATGGAGGGTACTATACACCGATCTATGGAGGGTACTATACACTGATCTATGGAGGGTACTATGGAGGGTACTATACACCGATCTACGGAGGGTACTATACACCGATCTACGGAGGGTACTATACACCGATCTATGGAGGGTACTATGGAGGGTACTATACACCGATTTATGGAGGGTACTATACACTGATCTATGGAGGGTACTATACACCGATCTATGGAGGGTACTATGGAGGGTACTATACACCGATCTACGGAGGGTACTATACACTGATCTATGGAGGGTACTATACACCGATCTATGGAGGGTACTATACACTGATCTATGGAGGGTACTATACACCGATCTATGGAGGGTACTATGGAGGGTACTATACACCGATCTATGGAGGGTACTATACACCGATCTATGGAGGGTACTATACACAAAGTGTTGGGTGGTATTGAGGATCGGGTCTGATATAAGAAGACTTCTATATAATGATTTCCCAACTAATGTATACAAAACATTGGTGACGCAACAAAACGCACACTGCACACTGTCCCCTCCCCCACATAGTAGGAGGATGTCTGGAGGGGAGATCTCGGTAGTACACGATCGATCGTACAACACAACACACTCTGATAAGTCAATCAGGTAGAAAGCCATGCACAAAGTTCAAGAACCAATGAGAAGTTGCCGTCCACCTGTCCCCCTACAGAGAGGTGGAATGTGATTGGTTGTTGGGGGAGGGCACTGTGATGCAATGACTGAGCGCCGTCCACATGGTGAAAGAATACAAAAAAAAACAGAAAAAACTTACAGAGAAATTTCCACCCGCAATACGGAGAATTCCAAACCCGGGGAAAATGCTGCGGATCCTGATCCTGGCACTGCGGTGTGATCATTAACCACCAAGAATGACGAATATCTCCGGAACGTTCTCCTTACACCTCATTCTACATTCCTGTGTGCCGGGCGTGTCACCAGAAACCAGCCCCACCCACAACCCGCACTCCTACCAGGGATACATTGTGTACAGGTGTGACCCCATATCGATTGTTACATTGTGTACAGGTGTGACCCCATATCGATTGTTACATTGTATACAGGTGTGACTTCATATAGAGGGATACATTGTGTACAGGTGTGACTCCATATCGATTGTTACATTGTGTACAGGTGTGACTCCATATAGAGGGTTACATTGTGTACAGGTGTGACTTTATATCGATTGTTACATTGTGTACAGGTGTGACCCCATATAGAGGGATACATTGTGTACAGGTGTGACCCCATATCGATTGTTACATTGTGTACAGGTGTGACCCCATATAGAGGGATACATTGTGTACAGGTGTGACCCCATATCGATTGTTACATTGTGTACAGGTGTGACCCCATATAGAGGGATACATTGTGTACAGGTGTGACCCCATATAGAGGGATACATTGTATACAGGTGTGACCCCATATCGATTGTTACATTGTGTACAGGTGTGACCCCATATAGAGGGATACATTGTGTACAGGTGTGACCCCATATAGAGGGATACATTGTGTACAGGTGTGACCCCATATCGATTGTTACATTGTGTACAGGTGTGACCCCATATAGAGGGATACATTGTGTACAGGTGTGACCCCATATCGATTGTTACATTGTGTACAGGTGTGACTCCATATAGAGGGTTACATTGTGTACAGGTGTGACTTTATATCGATTGTTACATTGTGTACAGGTGTGACCCCATATAGAGGGATACATTGTGTACAGGTGTGACCCCATATCGATTGTTACATTGTGTACAGGTGTGACCCCATATAGAGGGATACATTGTGTACAGGTGTGACCCCATATCGATTGTTACATTGTGTACAGGTGTGACCCCATATAGAGGGATACATTGTGTACAGGTGTGACTTTATATCGATTGTTACATTGTGTACAGGTGTGACCCCATATAGAGGGATACATTGTGTACAGGTGTGACTTTATATCGATTGTTACATTGTGTACAGGTGTGACCCCATATAGAGGGTTACATTGTGTACAGGTGTGACTTTATATCGATTGTTACATTGTGTACAGGTGTGACTTTATATCGATTGTTACATTGTATACAGGTGTGACTCCATATAGAGGGATACATTGTGCACAGGTGTGACCCCATATAGAGGGATACATTGTGTACAGGTGTGACCCCATATAGAGGGATACATTGTGTACAGGTGTGACCCCATATAGAGGGATACATTGTGTACAGGTGTGACCCCATATAGAGGGATACATTGTATACAGGTGTGACCCCATATAGAGGGATACATTGTGTACAGGTGTGACTCCATATAGAGGGATACATTGTATACAGGTGTGACTCCATATAGAGGGATACATTGTATACAGGTGTGACTCCATATAGAGGGATACATTGTATACAGGTGTGACTCCATATAGAGGGATACATTGTATACAGGTGTGTACGATCTGAGTGTAAAATCCATGTCTATAATCCAAGTGTAGAATACTGGGTGTAAGATTCCAGGTGTCTACGATCCGGGTGTAGGATCCAGATGTACGATCCGGGTGTAGGATCCGGGTGTAGGATCCAGATGTACGATCCGGGTGTAGGATTGGGTTTGTAGGATCCGGGTGTGTAGGATCCGGGTGTATAATCCGGGTGTAGGATCCGGGTGTAGGATCCGGGTGTAGGATCCAGATGTACGATCCGGGTGTATGATTGGGTTTGTAGGATCCGGGTGTGTAGGATCCGGGTGTGTAGGATCCGGGTGTGTAGGATCCGGTTTGTAGGATCCGGTTTGTAGGATCCGGGTGTACGATCCAGATGTAGGATTGGGTTTGTAGGATCCGGGTGTACGATCCGGGTGTATATGATCCGGGTGTACGATCCGGGTGTATATGATCCGGGTGTATATGATCCGGGTGTATATGATCCGGGTGTATATGATCCGGGTGTACGATCCGGGTGTACGATCCGGGTGTATAGGATCCGGGTGTACGATCCGGGTGTATAGGATCCGGGTGTATAGGATCCGGGTGTACGATTCTGTGTGTACGATTCTGTGTGTATGATCTAAGTCCCTCCATACAGTATTATTGGGAAGGTGATAATACGGACACACCGATCGGCGCTCTCCCCTCCCCCGCCTGGACCCGCCTTGTATTGTTCGGAATCGGATTGGAATATTCCGGCTCTTCTCATTATCTTGTTTCACACAAATTAATTAATCACCGGAGAATCCTGGGAACCGATCCGCCTAAAACCGATCACAACCCATCCCAGCCACCCGGAGATCTACACCCGATCACTTCCAATCTCATTCCCAATGTGTCTCAATCTGCAGCTTCTATTCGAACAATCCCCGGAGATCCCGCCATGGAGGTCCTTGGTCAGTCACTTCCTGTTATAGGTGACAACGCTCTGTCCATCTCCCTATTGTTCTCTGATGTTGTCACCCTGTCACATGAAGAGAAGGCTCCCACACACATCACACAGACACGCCCCCGAAATACGGAGACAGGAAGTGGCTGCAAAGAGGCTGCAGGAGATCAGCAGTGCCGAGTTGTAAGAAAAGAGGAATAATTTATGGGGGAAATGTCAATCATTTATGACACAATCTCCTGCAATGTACAAAATTCACACCCATCATATGTATCACTTTAGAAATGTCACTTCCTGCTGTCAGGTGACAACCCTCCCCCACTGACGTACAATGCGGAGGTGTTGTCACCCGAGGCTGCCGGGACATGTGTGTGCGAGTGTCTCCATTTACATCCGCACACAACTTCTGCAAAGACTGCTGGGAATGGAAGCCCGCCGACACGTCACCAGAAGACCCGCCCCCAAACCATTTGTATGTCTGTCCATCCAGTCCTGAGATTTACACAGCTCTGCCACAGAGTACAGCCAGGTCTGTCTGACAACACTTTCACTACTGCAAACTGGTCACTTCCCCTCCCCCAGCCGTTAGAGGTCAAAGAAGGATCAGAGACAGATTGATACAGTCAGCTCTCTGATCTCTCCTACTGCCAGCACGGGTGAATGGAAGACATCTGATTGGCTGAAAGTGCTACTTGTACCCGGACAGCTGATTTTGCCTTTGGTGGGTACACACAGTATGTGACAAAAGTAAGTACACCCCTCAGTGACATGTGTGTAAATCTTTTCTTCTATCTTTTCATGTGACAACACTGAAGAAATGACACTTGTCTACAATGTAAAGTAGTGAGTGTACAGCTTGTATAACAGTGTAAATTTGCTGTCCCCTCAAAATAACTCAACACACAGCCATTAATGTCTAAACCGCTGGCAACAAAAGTCAGTACACCCCTAAGTGAAAATGTCCAAATTGGGCCCAAAGTGTCCATATTTTGTGTGGTCACCATTATTTTCCAGCACTGCCTTAACCCTCTTGGGCATGGAGGTCACCAGAGCTTCACAGGTTGTGACTGGAGTCCTCTTCCCCTCCTCCATGATGACATCACAGAGCTGGTGGATGTTAGAGACCTTGCGCTCCTCCACCTTCTGTTTGAGGATGTCCCACAGATGATCAATAGGGTTTAGGTCTGGAGACATGCTTGGCCAGTCCATCACCTTTACCCTCAGCTTCTTTAGCAAGGCAGTGATGGTCTTGGAGGTGTGTTTGGGGTGGTTATCATGTTGGAATACTGCCCTGCGGTCCAGTCTCTGAAGGGAGGGGATCATGCTCTGCTTCAGTAGGTCACAGTACATGTTGGCATTCATGGTCCCCTCAATGATCTGTAGCCCCCCAGTGCCGGCAGCACTCATGTACCCCCAGACCATGACACTCCCACCACCATGCTTGACTGTAGACAAGACACACTTGTCTTTGTCCTCCTCACCTGGTTGCCCCCACACACGCTTCTCACCATCTGAACCAAATACGTTTATCTTGGTCTCATCAGACCACAGGACATGGTTCCAGTAATCCATGTCCTTAGTCTGCTTGTCTTCAGCAAACTGTTTGTGGACTTTCTTGTGCATCATCTTTAGAAGAAGCTTCCTTCTGGGAGGACAGCCATGCAGACCAATTTGATGCAGTGTGCGGCGTATGGTCTGAGCACTGACAGGCTGCCCCCCCACCCCTACAACCTCTGCAGCAATGCTGGCAGCACTCATACGTCTATTTCCCAAAGACAACCTCTGGATATGACGCTGAGCACGTGACCTCAACTTCTTTGGTGGACCATGGCGAGGCCTGTTCTGAGTGGAACCTGTCCTGTTATACCGCTGGATGGTCTTGGCCACCGTGCTGCAGCTCAGTTTCAGGGTCTTGGCAATCTTCTTATAGCCTCGGCCATCTTTATGTAGAGCAACAATTCTTTGTTTCAGATCCTCAGAGAGTTCTTTGCCATGAGGTGCCATGTTGAACTTCCAGTGACCAGTATGAGAGAGTGAGAGCGATAACACCAAATTTAACACACCTGCTCCCCATTCACACCTGAGACCTTGTAACACTAACAAGTCACATGACACCGGGGAGGGAAAATGGCTAATTGGGCCCAATTTGGAGATTTTCACTTAGGGGTGTACTGACTTTTGTTGCCAGCAGTTTAGACATTAATGGCTGTGTGTTGAGTTATTTTGAGGGGACAGCAAATTTACACTGTTATACAAGCTGTACACTCACTACTTTACATTGTAGACAAGTGTCATTTCTTCAGTGTTGTCACATGAAAAGATAGAAGAAAAGATTTACACAAATGTCACTGAGGGGTGTACTTACTTTTGTCACATACTGTAGGTAGGTCCCTCTGTATTCTCCGCAGAGGTTGTAGAAGAAGCCGCCGTCTCCTGCAATCAATAGAGGAGAAGAGAGGAGAAGAGAGGAGAAGAGAGGAGAAGAGAGGAGAAGAGAGGAGAAGAGAGGAGAATAGAGGAGAATAGAGGAGATGGTGCGGCTCCTCTGGCGGAGGTACAGCTGTTGGATGCAATGCAGATCTCTGCACAACTCACCAGACCTCAGCAATGACATGAACCCTCCTGCCAGCCCGAGACCTGTGCAGACCGAGTACACAGGAGAGTGCAGGGAGAGTATACAGGGGAGCGCAGTGACAGTATAATGGGGTGCAGTGACAGTATAATGGGGTGCAGTGACAGTATAATGGGGTGCAGTGACAGTATACGGGGATGCAGTGACAGTATATAGCAGAGTGCAGTGACAGTATATGGGGGGTGCAGTGACAGTATATAGCAGAGTGCAGTGACAGTATATAGGGGTGTAGTGACAGTATATAGCAAAGTGCAGTGACAGTATAGGGGGTGCAGTGACAGTATATAGCAAAGTGCAGTGACAGTATATAGCACAGTGCAGTGACAGTATAGGGGGTGCAGTGACAGTATAGGGGGTGCAGTGACAGTATATAGCAGAGTGCAGTGACAGTATACGGGGGTGCAGTGACAGTATATAGCACAGTGCAGTGACAGTATAGGGGGTGCAGTGACAGTATATAGCAGAGTGCAGTGACAGTATATAGCAGAGTGCAGTGACAGTATATAGGGGTGTAGTGACAGTATATAGCAAAGTGCAGTGACAGTATACAAGGGTGCAGTGACAGTATACGGGGGTGCAGTGACAGTATATAGCACAGTGCAGTGACAGTATATAGCAGAGTGCAGTGACAGTATACGGGGGTGCAGTGACAGTATATAGCAGAGTGCAGTGACAGTATACAAGGGTGCAGTGACAGTATATAGCAGAGCGCAGTGACAGTATATAAGGGTGCAGTGACAGTATACGGTGGGTGCAGTGACAGTATATAGCAGAGTGCAGTGACAGTATATAGTATAGTGCAGTGACAGTATATAGCAGAATGCAGTGACAGTATAGGGGGTGCAGTGACAGTATATAGCAGAGTGCAGTGACAGTATACAGCAGAGTGCAGTGACAGTATACAGCAGAGTGCAGTGACAGTATATAGTAGAGTGCAGTGACAGTATATAGTAGAGTGCAGTGACAGTATATAGTAGAGTGCAGTGACAGTATATAGCAGAGTGCACTGACAGTATATAGCAGAGTGCAGTGACAGTATACAGCAGAGTGCAGTGACAGTATACAGCAGAGTGCAGTGACAGTATACAGCAGAGTGCAGTGACAGTATACAGCAGAGTGCAGTGACAGTATACAGCAGAGTGCAGTGACAGTATACAGCAGAGTGCAGTGACAGTATACAGCAGAGTGCAGTGACAGTATACAGCAGAGTGCAGTGACAGTATACAGCAGAGTGCAGTGACAGTATACAGAGTGCAGTGACAGTATACAGGAGAGTGCAGTGACAGTATAGGGGGTGCAGTGACAGTATACAGGAGAGTGCAGTGACAGTATAGGGGGTGCATTGACAGTATACGGGGGTGCAGTGACAGTATACGGGGGTGCAGTGACAGTATACGGTGGGTGCAGTGACAGTATACGGTGGGTGCAGTGACAGTATACGGTGGGTGCAGTGACAGTATAGGGGGGGTGCAGTGACAGTATACAGCAGAGTGCAGTGACAGTATACAGCAGAGTGCAGTGACAGTATACGGGGGAGCAGTGACAGTATACAGCAGAGTGCAGTGACAGTATAGGGGGGAGCAGTGACAGTATACAGCAGAGTGCAGTGACAGTATACGGGGGTGCAGGTGGCAGCAGACGGCGGAAGGTAGGTCGGCTCCATACACACCTGCGAGGCACCTGGTAGATGGGATAATTCACGCGGGGGAGGGAGTTGGAGTACGCCGGCTTCCACATCCTCTCCGGGTCTCAGATCCACTTTCCAGACACGATTCCATCCAGAGCCGGGGAGATCATCTACTGCAGCGTCCACCTCCCGCACTCCACAGCCGCTCACAAAGTGGATCCCAACAGTCCAGACAGCAGACGACACTTCATCCCCATAAATCCTCCGATCACAGCGTGACAACACACATCCAGGTACGAGGCGATTCCTGCATGAGAGCCAACACACTGCTCCGTCTGAGAGCGAGCGAATGAGAGCGAATGTGAGAGAGAGAGAGCGAGAGAGAGAGAGAGAGAGAGAGAGAGAGAGAGAGAGCGCTGCCTCCTCCTGGCAACCAGCCAACAGCACAACTTATTGCCAATGCTGCGAATGGCTCCAATCAGCTAATGATGCGCCGGGCGCGCTGCAGGTGAAACGTTCTTCTCACCGTCCGCCTTCCACTGATCTATGACCTTGAGGGGTCCGCAGCGCCGAGCCCCAGAGACCCCCCACACAAAAGGATGACATCTGTCTATGGAAGGATCACTCGGCACGGGGTCACTGCAGACATTCCGGGGACAATGGAGACGGGCGCAAGTCTCAGCTTGTCAGACAAAAGACACCATCCGGGAAATGGAGCCGCGACTGCGGACCCCCGAGAACTTCCACTGGAATCCAAATATCACCACAGAATGCAATGTAGCCGTGTGATATCACAAGAAACAATGTATAACAATCTATAACAATGTATCACTATAGAATAGAACGTATCAGTGTGACATCACAAGACACAATGTATCTCCAGAGATCTCTATCATTACATGGAATGTGCGTCACCGCCTGTATCACCACAGAGTATAACAATGTATCACCATGACATCACTGTGACATCACAACCACATCTGACACATGTATCCCACATTAGAAAAAAAAAACCCACTAAATTCTGGAGAATCATGAATCAATGATCGGGTGACGGCACTCAGCTGTGCGACATAAGGCGTCATTTATCCGCAAGACGCAATGTGGACGATCAGTGAAGGTGAAGAGATCGATGCGATGAGGAATTGGGTGTAATGAGGGGGAGACAAAACATTCATTAGGAATGAGAACTATGAAAGGCTTCCAATCCACACACGACGCACGCAGGCGCAGCGCTCAGGACGCCGAGGTCGCTCTGTCTGGCAGCTGAGGAACAATCAGACGGCTCCTCAGAAGATCGCGAGTTTCCACAAAGACGCAAAATAAAAATCCCAATCTGGTGCCGTTCATGTTCAATGATATCCAATGAAACCTCACTGAGCAGCGCAACGCGACGCGACGCACTTCATTTGTGAACCATCTGTGCGAATTCCAACAATTATCACCGAACGTTCCAAATTACAGTCACATTGTTAGTCTGGCTGGAAAAAGACACAAATCCATCCAGTGCAACCAATAAAAAGGGGGGGGGAATAATCATATAATTCCATATACACAAATCCTTCACCCGCCGCTGATCCAGAGGAAGGCGAAAGCAAAGCACAATCCAATCTCCTCCAACAGGGGAAAAAATTCCTTCCTGATCCTCCGAGAGCCAATCAGATATTCCCTGGATCAACTTTACCTATAAATGTCACCCCGTTATATTCTGTACATTGAGGAAAGAATCCAGACCTTTCTTATAGAAATCTACCGAGCCGGCCAGATCCACCTCTGGAGGGAGTCTATTCCACATCCTCACAGCTCTTACTGAGAAGAAACCTTTCCGTATTTGGAGATGAAATCTCATTTACTCCTAGATGTAAAAGGTAAATGTAAATGGACGGAGGGAACCCCTCATAATGGGCACAGTGGGTGTACAGACCCGGGAACTCAGCACAGGGATAGTGGGAACCCCTCATAATGGGCACAGCGGGTGTACAGACCTGGGAACTCAGCACAGGGATGGTGGGAACCCCTCATAATGGGCACAGCGGGTGTACAGACCCGGGAACTCAGCACAGGGATGGTGGGAACCCCTCATAATGGGCACAGCGGGTGTACAGACCCAGGAACTCAGCACAGGGATGATGGGAACCCCTCATAATGGGCACAGCGGGTGTACAGACCCGGGAACTCAGCACAGGGATGGTGAGAACCCCTCATAATGGGCACAGCGGGTGTACAGACCCGGGAACTCAGCACAAGGATGGTGAGAACCCCTCATAATGGGCACAGCGGGTGTACAGACCCGGGAACTCAGCACAGGGATGGTGGGAACTCCTCATAATGGGCACAGCGGGTGTACAGACCCGGGAACTCAGCACAGGGATGGTGAGAACCCCTCATAATGGGCACAGCGGGTGTACAGACCCGGGAACTCAGCACAGGGATGGTGGGAACCCCTCATAATGGGCACAGCGGGTGTACAGACCCGGGAACTCAGCACAGGGATGGTGGGAACCCCTCATAATGGGCACAGCGGGTGTACAGACCCGGGAACTCAGCACAGGGATGGTGAGAACCCCTCATAATGGGCACAGCGGGTGTACAGACCCGGGAACTCAGCACAGGGATGGTGGGAACCCCTCATATTGTATATGTCAGAGAAGGACGATGTCTGACCCCCCTCCCCCTCCCATCACACATTCTGTCTGTCAGATAAGAATGATCGATTTGCATTCTGTGTTATGTTTTCCAGGCCGGGTTTCTGTGGGATTCTTGCAGGAGACGGAATGAGGAAACGTTGACTCCGCCAGCCACAGAATAGTTTCAGTGGGAAATCTGAAAACCTTACAGAGCAGGAACAGCAACCTGATCCCAATCATGGACAGATCTATGGGGGTGCTGTGCCCCCCCCCCCCCCCCAAAACCAACAGCCCCCCTTCTGCCTCCATGTTGTGCCCGGCCATTGAACTCCTCCTCTCAAGGCCGGAACATGGAGGGTGCAGTAGGAAGACAACGGGGGGTACACTGGGGGGCTCCCTCTTCTTCTCATAAAGGACAATCGCACAGCAATGAATCAAAGGAAACAACTTTTACTACCAACAGCCTTATTTAATCGCTGAGCCGATTATCTCCATCTCCAATCTATGAGGAACATTCACTGCACCGGCTGAAGGCAAGAAAATTGCCGGATTCCACCATCAGCACGCTCAGTGTTGGGGGAATCCCTCTTGGTGCGCTATTGTGTTCTGACAGTGGATGGTTTCCCCGCCATCAGAATCCAATTGTTACTGCTGCCACCTAGAGTCAGGGGCAGGGATCATATGAAATTACCTGCCAGGCTGGTTGTACTGAAGTCAATAGACCAACTTCAATACAACCAGCCTGCCCATAGATGGATCAAAATTCAGCCAGTTCAGCAGGAACCGGACAAATTTCAATCCATCTATGGCCGGGTTTAGAAGCACCCCCTTGCTTTCATTCTTGTTGGCTACAGTTCAGGGGGGGCTCTTGGGACCCTGGAGGTCAAGGCGAGGTTCTGGGGACCCTGAGGTAAGGCTGAGAAAACCCCAAGAACCTGATGTAAGGGGGTGGGGAGTCTCTAGGCACCCTGATGTTAGAGGGGTGACTCTGGGGACCCTGAGGTAAGACTGAGGAACCCCCAAGGACCTTGATGTAAGGGTGGAGAACTCTGGGGACCCTGGCATAAGGGGGAAGACTCTGGGACCCTGATGTTGGGGGGACGTTGGGACCCCGATGTAGGGGTGCTCTGGGGACACTGCTTGAGGGGGAACTCTGATGGGATTCTTGATGTAAGGTGGACTTGTCCTGATGCTGAACTATGTGTCATTTCGATGTTACTTAGTCCTGACCCCCCCGCACTCTCTATATTACGTGGTCCTGGCCATAGTGTTCATTGTCTTAAACAGTTGCTGGTATTAATGAAGTTTAAGGTCGGCTCAGACAAAGTGATCACTTTTAGTGTGCAGGAAGGCATACGGGATGGGAATGTTTACACTTTTAAAAATGATCCTTTGTTCTGAGGTTTATGTGTAGCTGTGAGAATGTCCCTTGTGACACAGTAAATAGTATTTTGTGGGTACAAGGACTTTGCTATATGTGTGCAAAGTATACAGCAACTAGGCACAGATTCTGTTCAATCATCCCGCTTTAGACTCCTCCCACTGTTCGGCAAAATCGGTACTCTGCGTCACTTACTACTGACCCGTCCTCCACCCTGCTGACCCCCATATACTGCCCTGCTGACCCCTGTCCTTCACCTTGCTGACCCCAGTGGACCCCCACCCCCCGCTGACCCCATACACCACCCTGCTGACCCCTGTCCTTCACCCTCCTGACCCGATGCACTACCCTGCTGACCACTGTCCTCCACCCTGCCCTACAAACTACTAACCCTATCCTCTGCCCTACTGACCCCCCCATCCTCTGCCTGCCCCCCACAGTAGATAGGCTAGATCTGGCCCTGACCCCAAAACAAGTAAAATCTAGCCGGTCACTCACCATGAACACACAGAGATCTTTGCCTGCCAATCAAAACTATATCCCATCATCACCTTTATAATGTGGACCAGAGTTTGATGTTTGTATAAAACGCTCATAAAAACGCAGGTCAGCAAGTCCATTAAACTGACAAAAATGGTACAAATGGAGAAGCAGCAAAGACCAAATGCAATGGAGGTACCTCTGTGGTGGAGGAACCATCTATACCTGACCTCCCTATGGGGGAAATGCTGAATTTGTTCACCGAGACAAAAACGAATCGCTTGGAAACCCCGTGATACCCGCTCTGCACACCTTCAACATGAGACCCCCTGTCTACATGCACCCCCCCTCTACATGCACCCCCATCTACATGAACCCCTCTTGTCTACAAGAACCCCCCTTGTGTCTACAATGACCTCCATTTACATGAACCCTCCTAGTCTACAGGACCCTCTCTCGCCTACAAGAACCCCCTTCTACATGAACACCCCTCTTCTTCAAGAACCACCATCGTCTACAAGAACCTCCATCTACATGAACTCCCTCGTCTACATGACTCCCCTTGTATACAAGAACCCCCATCCATGTCTACAAGAACCCCATCTACATGAACTCCCTCGTCTACATGACTCCCCTTGTATACAAGAACCCCCATCCATGTCTACAAGAACCCCATCTACATGAATCCCCCTCATCTATAAGCAAGAACCCCCATCTACATGAACCCTGATCTACAAGAACCGCCATCTACATAAACTCCTTTGTCTAAATGACCTCCCTTGTTTATAAGAACCCCCCTCACCTACAAGAACCCTCCTCGTCTACAAGAGCCCTCCTTATCAATAAAAGAACTCCTTCATCTACCTGAACCCCCATTGTCTAACCTGAAGGAGGAAGTGGAGACGGATCTCCTATCACAAATTGGATTAGCAGCAAGGATGGGAAGTGTTATCATAATGGGGGATTTTAATTATCCAGATATAGACTGGGCAGAGGGAACCGCGCATTCATTTAAGGCTCGCCAGTTCCTTAATGTCTTGCAGGACAATTTTATGGGTCAGATGGTAGACGCACCAACTAGAAATAAAACATTACTGGATCTACTGATTACCAACAATACAGACCTGATCACGGATGTGGAAATACGGGACAATTTAGGGAACAGCGATCACAGGTCAATTCGTTTCAGTATAAATCACACAAATAGGAAACATAAAGGGAACACAAAGACACTGAATTTCAAAAGAGCCAACTTCCCTAAACTACAAACCTTGCTAAAAGGCATAAATTGGGATAAAATATTAGGAACAAAGAATACGGAGGAGAGATGGGTTTGCTTTAAGAGCATATTAAATAAGGGCATTAGCCAATGTATCCCATTGGGTAATAAATTTAAAAGAGCAAACAAAAATCCTGGATGGCTTAACTCCAATGTAAAAAAGCATATAAAAGCAAAGGAGAAGGCCTTCAAAAAAAAAAAAAAGGTTGAGGGATCATCCTCAGCATTCAGACTTTATAAAGAATGCAATAAGAAATGTAAGGGTGCAATTAGGACGGCTAAGATAGAACATGAAAGACACATAGCGGAGGAGAGCAAAAAAAATCCCAAGAAATTCTTTAAGTATGTAAACAGTAAAAAAGGGAGGACAGACCATATTGGCCCCATAAAGAATGAGGAAGGACATCTGGTTACAAAGGATGGGGAGATGGCAAAGGTATTGAATTTATTCTTCTCAGTATTCACGAGTGAATCGGGGGGCTTCAGTAACCAAAACTGCAGTGTTTATCCTCAGGACACAACACAGGAAGCACCTACATGGTTAACAGAGGACGGAATTAAAATTAGACTTGAGAAACTTAACATTAATAAATCACCGGGACCAGATGGCTTGCATCCGAGGGTACTTAGGGAACTCAGTCAAGTAATTGCCAGACCATTGTTCCTAATTTTTACAGACAGTCTATTGACTGGAATGGTACCAGCTGATTGGAGAAAAGCCAATGTAGCACCAATATTTAAAAAGGGCCCAAAAAACATCCCTGGGAATTACAGACCAGTTAGCCTAACATCAATAGTATGTAAGCTCTTGGAGGGGATGATAAGGGACTATATACAAGATTTTAGTAATAAGAACGATATCATTAGCAGTAATCAGCATGGATTCATAAAGAATCGTTCTTGCCAAACCAATCTATTAACCTTCTATGAGGAGGTGAGTTGCCATCTAGATAAAGGAAGGCCCGTAGACGTGGTGTATCTGGATTTTGCAAAAGCATTTGACACAGTTCCCCATAAACGTTTACTGTACAAAATAAGGTGCGTTGGCATGGACCATAGGGTGAGTACATGGATTGAAAACTGGCTACAAGGGCGAGTTCAGAGGGTGGTGATAAATGGGGAGTACTCAGAATGGTCAGGGGTGGGTAGTGGGGTTCCCCGGGGTTCTGTGCTGGGACCAATCCTATTTAATTTGTTCATAAACGATCTGGAGGATGGGATAAACAGTTCCATCTCTGTATTTGCAGACGATACTAAGCTAAGCAGGGCAATAACTTCTCCGCAGGATGTGGAAACTTTGCAAAAAGACCTGAACAAATTAATGGGGGAGGGGCGACTACATGGCAAATGAGGTTCAATGTAGAAAAATGTAAAATAATGCATTTGGGTGGCAAAAATATGAATGCAATCTATAGACTGGGGGGAGAACCTCTGGGGGGATCTAGGATGGAAAAGGACCTGGGGGTCCTAGTAGATGATAGGCTCAGCAATGGCATGCAATGCCAAGCTGCTGCTAATAAGGCAAACAGAATATTGGCATTAAAAGGGGGATCAACTCCAGAGATAAAACGATAATTCTCCCGCTCTACAAGACTCTGGTCCGGCCGCACCTGGAGTATGCTGTCCAGTTCTGGGCACCAGTCCTCAGGAAGGATGTACTGGAAATGGAGCGAGTACAAAGAAGGGCAACAAAGCTAATAAAGGGTCTGGAGGATCTTAGTTATGAGGAAAGGTTGCGAGCTCTGAACTTATTCTCTCTGGAGAAGAGACGCTTGAGAGGGGATATGATTTCAATTTACAAATACTGTACTGGTGACCCCACAATATACAAATACCGGACTGGTGACCCCACAATAGGGATAAAACTTTTTCGCAGAAGAGAGTTTAATAAGACTCGGGGCCACTCATTACAATTAGAAGAAAAGAGGTTTAACCTTAAACTATGTAGAGGGTTCTTTACTGTAAGAGCGGTAAGGATGTGGAATTCCCTTCCACAGGCGGTGGTCTCAGCGGGGAGCATTGATAGCTTCAAGAAACTATTAGATAAGCACCTGAACGACCGCAACATACAGGGATATACAATGTAATACTGACACATAATTACACACATAGGTTGGACTTGATGGACTTGTGTCTTTTTTCAACCTCACCTACTATGTAACTATGTCTACAAGAACCCCCATCTACATGAACCCCCATTGTCTACAAGCAAGAACCCCCATCTTAATGAACCCTCCTGCTTATGATTGGTCCAGTGTAGTGACCGCCTCCTGGAGGGCTCCGCTCAGGCGGGATCAGACTTGGATCCAAACATGCCCGAGCTCATCCCTACTCTAATGACAGACTGATTTCAGACTGCAGCTACGAGCTAAGCCCGCCAGTCACAGATTACTTCCCCCGCTCTCAGAACCGCCACAAAAAAAAAAAAAAAAAAATCAGATTCATTGTAACAATAAATCCTCCGCAGATAATGACGATAATTGGAGAAATTGACTCATATTCCCCCCCTCCCCTGGAGGTCTGGCGGGATGAAGGATGGCGGCAGACACTCGGAGAAATGTATTGATATCTCTGACACAGACGACCGTCACGTTCAATACAGAATCATCTGGATAATTCGCTAATCGAAGTGTAATTGGCTGCAGACAAAAATGGAATTAGCGGATCCTGCGCTGCCAGGACAGCCATCACAACGCCTCCTCCAGACTGCCACCTTCACCGACATTACTAAAAGAGCCAATCATCAAATCGCCTTTCTCTGGCCTGCCATCTCATTGGCTGCCACAGGTTTTCCACCATTTCTCTAAACTGTCTAAACTGGCCAGGTCGGGGGCCACAGCCAGGAGAGGCCTCGGGCCTACGAGGAACAAAATGGCTTCATAGAGATGTGTAAACCGGGCTGACCAAACTGGTGACCCCACTGGAGACCGAAGTCTTGCAGACCAAGGAGAATGTTTAACATACGATATTATTATAGACGTGTGGAGGAGACATAAGACAAAGAAGTGACTGCTAGGAGATGTGTGAGAATAGAAGTGGAATGAACATTGGATCCAGTTGACAGTATAATAAACTCCAGTAATTGACCTGCGTTTTGCGCTAGCAGACACTGCCCCTTCATCCTCCTGGGGTACCAAACCCTTCCCCTCCATCTCCCTGGGATACCAGAACCTTCCCTTTCATCTTCCTGGGGTACCAGAACCTTCTTCTTCACCTTCCATGGGTCGAAGACCTTTCCTCTCCATCTTCCTGGGGTACCAGAACCTACCCATTCATCTTCCTGAGGTACCAAAAACCTTCTTCTTCATCCTCCTGGGGTACCAAAGTGCCCTTTACCATCCTGGGGTACCAGAAGCTTCCCCTTCACCTTTCTGGGGTACCAGAACCTGCCCTTTCATTTTCCTGGGGTATCAGAACTTTTTCCTTCAGACCTTCCCCCCTTCATCTTCCTGGAGTATCAGACGGTTCCCCTCCATCTTCTTGTAGTATGAGACCCTACCTCTCCATCTTCTTGGGGTTTGCAGAACCTTTTCTTACATCTTACTGAGGTACTAGAACCTTTCCCTTCATCTTCCCTGGGGCTCCAGAACCTGCCCCACCATCACTCCTGGGTTACCAGTCCCTTCCAGACCCTTCCCCTCCATCTTCTTGAGGCACCAGAATCTGCCCCCTCATCGCTCCTGGGGTACCAGTCCCTTCCCTTCATCTTCTTGGAGTGTCGGACCCTTCCCCTCCATCTTCTTGGGGCACCAGAATCTGTCCCATCATCGCACCTGGGGTACCAGCTCCTTCCAGTTAATTTTCTTGGGGTACAAGAACCTTCACTTCCATCTTTCTTGAGGCACCAGAACCTGCCCTCTCATTGTTAATGGGGTACCAGTCCCATCCCCTCCATCTTCTTGAAATATCAGACCTTTCCCCTCTTCTTGGGGAACGAAAACCTGTCCTATCATCGCTCCTGGGGTAACAGTCTCTTACAGTCCCTTCCTCTCCATCTTCCTTGGGTTACGGGAACCTTCACCTCCATCTACCTGAGGTACCAGAACCTTCTCCTTCATCCTCCTGGGGTACCAGAACGTACCCTTTACTATCCTGGGGTACCAGAAGATTCACCTTCACCTTTCTAGGGTATCAGAACCTTTCCTTTCAGACCTCCCCCCCCCCCTCCATCTTCCTGAGGTATCGGACCCTTCCCCAGCCATCTTCCTGAAGTATTAGACCCTTCCCCTCAATCTTCAGAACCTTCCTGTCCATCTTCTTGGGGTTACCAGAACCTTCGCTTCCATCTTACTGAGGTACTAGAACCTTTCCCTTCATCTTCCTTGGGGCACCAGAACCTGTCCCATCATCGCTCCTGGGTTACTAGTCCCTTCCAGACCCTTCCCCTCTATCTTCTTGAGGCACCAGAACCTGCCCCCTTCATTGTTCCTGAGGTACCAATCCCTTCCCCTCCATCTTCCAGGAATATCAGACTTTTTCCCTACATCTTCTTGGGGTACCAGAACCTGTACTATCATTGCATCTGGGGTACCAGTCTCTTCCAGACCCTTCCCCTCCATCTTCTTGGGGCACCAGAATCTGCCAGATCATCACTCCTGGGGTACCAGTCCCTTCCCTTCATCTTCTTGGGAGTGTCAGACCCTTCCCCTCCATCTTCTTGGGGCACCAGAATCTGTCCCATCATCGCACCTGGGGTACCAGCCCCTTCCACTTCATTTTCTTGGGGTACCAGAACCTTCACTTCCATCTTTCTTGAGGTACCAGAACCTGCCCCTTTATTGTTCCTGGGGTACCAGATGGAGTTCCTGGGGTACTCCATCTTCCTGGAGTATAAGAATCTGTTTCTCCATCTTCATGGGGTACCAGAATCTTTCCCCTTTATGTTTCCAGGGTTACCAGACCTTTCCACTTCATCTTCTCTGGGGTACCAGAACCTGCCCCTTCATTGTTCCTGGGGTACCAGTCCGTTCCATCTCCCTAAGATACCAGAATCTGTCCCTTCCTAACTGCCGACGCTACAGAATCTCAAGCAATACTCCTTGGTATGTTGAGGGTGCAAGCTGCAGATCTTGCTGGAAGACCTGCAGTTTGCCCGAGCACCCAGTGCCAGCAGCCGAGGATGACATGAGACTCCCCAGCCACTGTCCCCGGATGTGATACACCCGCAGATGAGGAAGGATCAGAATGTGCTAAATATTTATACAATGCGGCAGCACCACCAGCCTGACCGCAGATAACCGGCAGAACGAGTCTGACATGTCACCCGACAACTGATTAATGTCTGCCAGATATCAGATTACTTCAAAAGAAGAGGCGCGGCCCGGAGGATTCCGGGACACCATGAGGGATACAAAGTCATGTGATGTCCACAGAAGACGCTCTATGACATCATAACCCGAGAAATCACAAATCCAGCCACTGAGGGGTTATGTACATTACAGGTTCTCTTTATACCCTGCAGCGCCTGCACTGACAATTACACATCAGTCCCCAGCAGCTGCAGATCCGTGCAGAGGAGGGGGAGGGGGGGGGTCACATTGTGTGTAATTGTCTAACAGAAGCCAATAATACAGGAAGACATTCGCTCTCTTTCAGACGCTCATTCGCTGCCCCCCCCCCCCCGATCGTCTCTCGATTAATCCGACGGGAGAGCTCAGTGCAGCACACCGGAGGATCTCGCCGGCCGGAATTCCATTTCCCATCAATCCCGAGTCAGCCTGAGAATGGCGCTTCTTTATACGGCGCGGCTGGGACCGCAGAGAAATAATGACATCGCTGTAACCCTGTAAAACATGGCCGCCGTGGGAGGGACTCTGCAGAGCCAATCACCGCACAATTACAGGAGGAGTGATTGGATGTGAAGGAGAGATATCCGGGTCCATACTGGAGCCGGACGCACACGGCGAGATCGCGATTGGTCACAAAATGTGATAAAAGACTTTCAGTCAAATCCTATAGGAGGCGCTCCGGGGAGACAAAAACTGAGCAGCCAATCAGAATGCTTTATTTTTTTATATATTACTGATGTTTGTAGCGAATGCTTTTCATAGGTTCTCTTTACAACTCTGAAATAAAAAAAAAAGTTCCAATGTGCGGCCATCTTTATGGCGCGACATGAAACATGTTACTGTCTGAAGCCAGAATCATAAAAACGGTCAATGTTGAGAGCTCCGCCCCTCTGCTTTTATATCATTCTTTTTTGTTTCGGGGGGAAAAAAACATTTGTAACAAAAAAAAATTTAAAAAATGACATTCCCCTTTCTGTGCCTCGTTATTAACTGCCAATCAGCAGCAGCGGGAGTATGTAGAGGGGGAAGGAGTGGGTCATGTGATCTCTCAGCCACTGCCACCAGGAATAAGTCACGTGATCTCTCATCAGTTGGGACAAGGGGTGGGCAGGAGGGGCGGTGGCGCCACAAGGAGATTGGGGGGAGGGGATGTGTGTAAGGAAGGGGAATTTGGGGGGTAAGAATTGTTCTAGGAGGGGAGGGGGGGGGATGCTAAGATTGGTGATTTAGGGGGATTTGTGTTGGGAGGGGGAAGGAGATTTGTGCTAGGAGGGGGATTTGGGGACATTTGTACTGGGAGGGGGGGGGGATTTGAGGTGGGGGTGAGAAGACGTGAACCGGGAGGGGAAATTTTAGAGGTAGAGGATTTGTGCTAGCAGGGGTGAAATTTTTTTTTTTGGGATGGGGGGGGGGGGAAAGATTTGTGCTGGGGGGCAGATTTGTACTGGGGGGAGGGGGGATTTGAAATGGGGGGAGACGTGTACTGGGAGGGGAAATTTTATGGTTGGAGGATTTGTGCTAGAAGGGGGGGATTAGGGTAAATTTGCGCTAGGAGAGGGTATTTGGAGTGGGGGCAGGGGAGGGAGGGATTAGGGAAAATTTGCACTAGGAGAGGGTATTTGGAGTGGGGGCAGGGGAGGGAGGGAGGGAGAGGTGTACTAGGAGGGTGAATTTTACATTTTAGGGGGAGAAGGATTTGTGCTAGGAGGGGGTTTTTTTGGGGGGGGGGATTTGGGGGATGGGGGCAAAGATTTGTGATGAGATGGGGGATTTCAGAAGGGGGGGTGAACTTGTACTGGGGGAGGGGGAATTTATGATGAGGGGGTAAGCTTGCAGATTAGTGCTCATTGTTTTTGTGGGGGGATTCTTGCTGACACATATTGCTCATTCAGCTTTCGAGGGGGGGGGGGGGGGAGCAGTTTGGCATGTTGGCCCCCCAGGCTCCAGATGACCTTGTCCTGGCACCGGATGTAGAATTGAACTCACGTTACCATAGAGGAGGCCGAATCCCCTCCCCTCCCCCTACCAGAGCGAAGCTGAAGATTGTTACATTGTTGCAGCATCTCCACTTGGCTCCATTCACCTGACCAAAATGAAGGGAATCAGAAGACCTGGAGAAATAATAAAATGGACAACACGGCCGTCATGTGACCCGTTATACGGAATTATCCGCGTCCTTTCGGCGGCGTATTAGCGGATTTGTTGTATCAGTGCGGATGAAGCGACAGCGGAGTGTCAGTGTCCCGGCCCTGGCAGCGGCTGGCTGATAACGCCGGGGGCCACAAGGATCGCCTCTCCATATTAAGAGCTGCCGAGCCGCGTCCTGCAATCTGACACATTCCAGATAAAATAGTTCTCGGATCGCCAGCGGCCTCTCCCGGGAAGGCGACAAGGTCGCTGTAAGGACGATGTCAGGCGTTGGAGATAAGGGCGACGCAGACATAATACGACGCCCGTCTGACAAACGCAGCGACTTTTCGCCGTATGGGACAAGAACCGTCACCAGAGACGGGAAGATCCAAACTTCATCACCGATACTACACGGGAGGGTACATTGTCCAGCATGCTGGGAGATCTCCGCATCATACGACCCTCCAGATTATTATTATCTCCACAAACATGGCTTCCTCTCCAACTGTACATCACACACCGGACCCCCCAAATCCCCCTGGAAACACTGGATACAGGGGACCCCATTCCACAGGAAACCATTGTCAATGTCATTTTATAGGAGAAGATTATGAATCAGGACTTAGCAAAGGTTACCTCTTACAACTGTCACCCCTCAATCCCCAACCCTCAACACTACAACTGTCACCCCTGACCCCAACACTACACCTAACCCCTGATCCTCAACATTATGACCGTCACCCCCGATCCCCAAACACTAGGACCTTCACCCCTTACCCTCATCACTATAAACATCGCCCCCAAACCTCAATACTATGACTATCACCCCAGCCCTCCACACTACAACTGTCATCCCAGATCCCCAACGTTAGGACCATGACCCCTGACCCCCAACACTATGACTAACTCCTGATCCCCAATGATAGGACCATCACCCCTTACCCTCAACACTACGACCGTCTCCCCAATCCACCAACATTAGGACCTTCACCCCTTACCCTCATCACTATAAACATCACCCCTAACCCTCATTACTATAAACAACACCCCCAACCCTCATCACTATAAACAACACCCAAACCCTCAATACTATGACCATCAACCCAGCCCTCAACACTACAACTGTCATCCCAGATCCCCAACGATAGGACCATCAACCCCTGACCCTCAACACTACAACCATTACCCTTATGGTCCTAGCATTGGGTATCAGGGGTGACAGTCGTAGTGTTGGGGATCATCGGGGTAATGGTTGTAGTGTTTTGGGTCAGGGGTGATGGTCCTAGCTTTAGGGATCTGGGATGACAGTTTTAGTGTGGAGGGCTGGGATGATGGTCATAGTATTGAGGGTTGGGGTGATGTTTATAGTGATGAGGGTCAGAGGTGAAGGTCCTAGTGTTGGATCGGGGGTGAGGGTCAGGAATGATGGTCCTAGCATTGGGTATCCGGGGCGAAAGTCATAGTGTTGGGGATCATCACCCCTGACTCTCAACACTACAACTGTCACCCCTGGCCCAACACTACAAGTAACCCCTGATTACCAAACGCTAGGTCCATCACCACTGACCCCAACACTACAATCATCACAACTGATTTTCAACACTACGATTAACCTCTGATCTCCAAGGCTAGGACCATCACCCCTGACCAACACTACGACTGTCACCCCTGATACCCAGTGTTGGGGTCAGGTGTGATGGTCCTAGCGTTGGAGATCAGAGGTTAGTCGTAGTGTTGAGGGTCAGGGGAGATGATTGTAGTGTTGGGGGTCGGGGTGATGGTCCTAGCTTTGGGAATCAGGGGTTAGTTGTAGTGTTGGGGGTCAGGGGTGACAGTTGTAGTGTTGAGGGTCAGGGGTGATGATCCCCAACACCATGACTGTCACCCCCAATACCCAATGCTAGGACCATCATTCCTGACCCTCAACCCCCGACCTTCACCTCTGACCCTCATCACTATAAACATCACCCCCAACCCTCAATACTATGACCATCGTCCCGGCCCTCCACACTACAACTGTCATCCCAGATCCCTAACGCTAGGATCATCACACCTGATCCTCAACACCACAAACATCACCCCCGACCCTCCACATTACGACCGTCATCCCTGACCCTGAACACTATGACCATTTTTCCCAACCCTTAACAATATGACCGTTATTCCTGACCCTACACACTACGACCATCACTCCCGATCTGCAACGCTACGACCATCACTCCCGACCCTCAATACTGCGATCTTATGATCATCTCACCCAACTCTAAATACTACAACCATCACTCCCGACCCTCAATACTGCGATCTTATGATCATCTCACCCAACTCTAAATACTACAACCATCACTCCCGACCCTCAATACTACAACCATATGACCATCACCCCCAACCCTCAACCATCATTCTCAACCCTCAACACTACAACCATCAAGCTCCTTCCTCAATACCAGGAACATTACCCCCAACACATCAACCATTACCCCTAATCCTCAAAATTACATTAACCTCTGAATCTCAACCTTACAACAGTCACCCCAACTCTCTATGTTATAACTGTATGACTGTCACCCCCAACACTGCAACCATATGGCCATCACCAATGAACCTCAACACTATGACTGTACGTCTGTCACCCACTACCCTCAACTCTACGACGGCAGGAAGATCCACAATTCAAGTCTGAGTAGAGGAGAAGCGCTCCAAAAACTCGCCAATCAGAATCCAGCAATTATTGTTCTGATTGGGTTACACAGATGAAAGAAGTCGTCTGATTGGCTGGGATAAGTGACTGCACTTTATCACCACACAAATCACTAAACTGCAATCACCCAGAACAGCCAATCAGAATTCACCTAGACGACAATAAGAACATTAATTGTGGCAATTCGCAACTTCTTGACCCCAGATCCTCTCCACCATTCACATAAAATCCTTCCCACTCACCACTACCAGCAGAGGACAGAACTGTCACCGACACACTGACAATCATTCACCGAATATTCTCATCTACACAACGAACGCCACAGATCATTAATAGGAGGAAGTGAGGAGAAACAACTGTCAGATCCCAGAATCCTCTCTGTGTATCACCTGCACTGCTCCACGCCGTCCGCCATGTCTGCATCTTCCATATCACCGCTGCGTCTTCAACCACAATTACTATCCACCAGCCGCTGAGCCACCAATCCCGCACAATGAGGAGAGGCGATCGTCTGTACACCCCGGAGTGACGACCTTCTCCACTCTACAGGACTGATTGCTGAGACTTCCGAGAGACACTTATATCCCGGCCAAAAATATCCCAACCAATGGAGATAAGACGGCCCAGGAGACCAACTCAACCCACTCCCTCCGAGAGACCGCATGACTCCTAACGAATACTGCTGAGGGACCGATCCACCAACAACCAGGATTTCACTTGGATGCTGAAGAGTTAAAAACCATCAATTGTCCATCTCATGGAGAGATTCCTGCTATGCCCATTATGAGGGGTTCCCACCATCCCTGTGCTGAGTTCCCGGGTCTGTACACCCGCTGTGTCCATTATGAGGGGTTCCCACCATCCCTGTGCTGAGTTCCCGGGTCTGTACACCTGCTGTGCCCATTATGAGGGGTTCTCACCATCCCTGTGCTGAGTTCTCAGGTCTGTACACCCACTGTGCCCATTATGAGGGGTTCCCACCATCCCTGTGCTGAGTTCCTGGGTCTGTACACCCGCTGTGCCCATTATGAGGGGTTCTCACCATCCCTGTGCTGAGTTCCCAGGTCTGTACACCCGCTGTGCCCATTATGAGGGGTTCCCACCATCCCTGTGCTGAGTTCCCGGGTCTGTACACCCGCTGTGCCCATTATGAGGGGTTCCCACCATCCCTGTGCTGAGTTCCCGGGTCTGTACACCCGCTGTGCCCATTATGAGGGGTTCCCACCATCCCTGTGCTGAGTTCCCGGGTCTGTACACCCGCTGTGCCCATTATGAGGGGTTCTCACCATCCCTGTGCTGAGTTCCCGGGTCTGTACACCCGCTGTGCCCATTATGAGGGGTTAATTTTGTTTATTGAAAAATCTTACAAACAACAACTTATATACAATAAAACCATAATAAATAAATAAAACATATTTACAAAATAATTGAATATGATAATACAAAACAAGAACATTATAAATGGTACAAACCAAATTGCGCACAACACAATCCCTATGGGAGAGCCAGACTAAGGAACATCACCGTCACCATGCATGTAGCCTTTTATCAAAAATATATTTCATCTTAAAAATCTAGGGGAGTGAATCAAGAATACAAAGAAAAGCCGCACACCCCGAGATCAACAGGCAGCAGCTACAGAGTCCTGATATTCCTCCACGCCCTTATCCAGGCCTCCTGCTGCCACCTGCCTTTCTCAAGACCCCGAATCTTCCCAACCTCACCCAGAATGTCCTGCACCACCACTTCGACAGGGAGGATTTTACCCCGTAAGGATACCTGACACCGTGCACTCCACGTGAAATAACGGACTACCAGACTAACTAAAAAAAGTGTTTCCAAATCATAATCCCGACGAGTCTGGAATGCCCCATACACCCACTCTGCATAACTCATATGAGGGAGGAAGGGTATACTCAGAGCCCTCCCAACCCTCTTGTACACCTCTATATTAAAAGGGCATTGAAGTAGAAAGTGATCCATGGACTCCACCACTCCTCCACACTCCACTCTCGGGCAGCCCCGATCACTCATGGAAAGAAACTTCAAGTTGCCCTTCACATATAGTTTTCCATGAAAGGCAAGCCAAGCCTGATCCCTAAACTTCATTGGGATTCTCTCCAAATTAATCAATCGCAAACCCACCCCCAAAACCAGGCTTGGGTAATCCCTCAAGGCCAGTGGCTCGCAAAAAGCAGAGCTCATGATCCGCTTCTCAAGAAGTTTCCTTGGAAGAGATTTGACTTCTCCTGCTGTTACTTGCCACTGCCGAAGCATTTTCAAACACAGGGCAACATAAGCCAGGAGCTGTTCATGCCTGACCCTCAGGCTCTTCACTGGCCCACCATTTTCCCAGTCTCGCAGAAAAGGCCTAAACCAGGACTGGAAAATACCAACCCACCCAGGCGGTCTCTCTGCCAACATGTTACCAAGATTATACTTCACAAACATCAGAGAGAAAAAGACTACAGGGTTGACCATCCCTAGACCACCCTCCCGCCTAGGAAGGTAAGTCACATTCCTTTTGACAAGGTTTATTCTGTTCCCCCATAACAGCTGGAAGAAACAACTATAGATCCTGGTATAGAGAGAAACTGGCAAAACGCAAACAAAACTGACATACAGAAAAATCGGAATCAGGTAAGTCTTGATCAGATCAACCTTTTCCCTCAAGGAAAGCTGCCAACCTTTCCAGCTTGCCACCTTGGCATCGGCATTCTCCAGCCTGTTCACCCAATTTGCATGACCATAGTCACCTGGGCCGAATTCAATGCCTAGAACTCGAATTTTTTGTTGGGGCTCCGGGAAGTCATCCGGGAGAACAAAGCTCTCCCCTTCCACACCCATCCAGAAAGTTTCACACTTGTCCTGGTTGACCTTTGAACCAGATGCCTCTGCATACTGCCCTATCACTGAGACCACCTCCTGCGCCTCCGCAGTCCCAGAGATATTATGAGGGGTTCTCACCATCCCTGTGCTGAGTTCCCGGGTCTGTACACCCACTGTGCCCATTATGAGGGGTTCCCACCATCCCTGTGCTGAGTTCCTGGGTCTGTACACCCACTGTGCCCATTATGAGGGGTTCCCACCATCCCTGTGCTGAGTTCCCGGGTCTGTACACCCGCTGTGCCCATTATGAGGGGTTCCCACCATCCCTGTGCTGAGTTCCCGGGTCTGTACACCCGCTGTGCCCATTATGAGGGGTTCCCACCATCCCTGTGCTGAGTTCCCGGGTCTGTACACCCGCTGTGCCCATTATGAGGGGTTCTCACCATCCCTGTGCTGAGTTCCCGGGTCTGTACACCCGCTGTGCCCATTATGAGGGGTTCCCACCATCCCTGTGCTGAGTTCCCGGGTCTGTACACCCGCTGTGCCCATTATGAGGGGTTCCCACCATCCCTGTGCTGAGTTCCCGGGTCTGTACACCCGCTGTGCCCATTCTGAGGGGTTCCCACCATCCCTGTGCTGAGTTCCTGGGTCTGTACACCCAATGTGCCCATTATGAGGGGTTCCCACCATCCCTGTGCTGAGTTCCCGGGTCTGTACACCCGCTGTGCCCATTATGAGGAGTTCCCACCATCCCTGTGCTGAGTTCCTGGGTCTGTACACCCAATGTGCCCATTATGAGGGGTTCCCACCATCCCTGTGCTGAGTTCCCGGGTGTGTACACCCGCTGTGCCCATTATGAGGGGTTCCCACCATCCCTGTGCTGAGTTCCCGGGTCTGTACACCCGCTGTGCCCATTATGAGGAGTTCCCACCATCCCTGTGCTGAGTTCCCGGGTCTGTACACCCGCTGTGCTCATTATGAGGGGTTCCCATTATTCCTGTGCTGAGTTCCCGGGTCTGTACACCCGCTGTGCCCATTATGAGGAGTTCCCACCATCCCTGTGCTGAGTTCCCGGGTCTGTACACCCGCTGTGCCCCTTATGAGGGGTTCTCACCATCCCTGTGCTGAGTTCCCGGGTCTGTACACCCGCTGTGCCCATTATGAGGAGTTCCCACCATCCCTGTGCTGAGTTCCTGGGTCTGTACACCCAATGTGCCCATTATGAGGGGTTTCCATCATCCCTGTGCTGAGTTCCCGGGTCTGTACACCCGCTGTGCCCATTATGAGGGGTTCCCACCATCCCTGTGCTGAGTTCCCGGGTCTGTACACCCGCTGTGCCCATTATGAGGGGTTCCCACCATCCCTGTGCTGAGTTCCCGGGTCTGTACACCCGCTGTGCCCATTATGAGGGGTTCCCACCATCCCTGTGCTGAGTTCCCGGGTCTGTACACCCGCTGTGCCCATTATGAGGGGTTCTCACCATCCCTGTGCTGAGTTCCCGGGTCTGTACACCCGCTGTGCCCATTATGAGGGGTTCTCACCATCCCTGTGCTGAGTTCCCGGGTCTGTACACCCGCTGTGCCCATTATGAGTGGTTCCCATCATCCCTGTGCTGAGTTCCTGGGTCTGTACACCCGCTGTGCCTGTTGTATGTTGATGTACAAAAGGAAGATATACCACCCGGCTGCTGTCACCATCTCTGATTTATGAAGTTCCCTCCGCTGTCCTCGTATTGATATTTCTGGAGCGGGAAGAGGGAGGACAAGGCTGACACACAATTCTGAATTTCTAGTAAACAGATCGATGGCGGCAAATCAACCGCCCGATAAACGGCCGCCAAGGAGAAAAGAAATGTTTTTCTGACATTTATAGATATCAGATAAAACCATCAGAAGAGTGTAAATGATGGCGGAATGGGGGGAGGGGAATGGGGACTACTCTGTATATGACTGTGGGGGAGGGGACATTAGAGTGTAAGCTCCTCTGTACAGAGACTGATGTGACTGTGGGGGGAGGGGACATTAGAGTGTAAGCTCCTCTGTACAGAGACTGATGTGACTGTGGGGGAGGGGACATTAGAGTGTAAGCTCCTCTGTACAGAGACTGATGTGACTGTGGGGGAAGGGACATTAGAGTGTAAGCTCCTCTGTATAGAGACTGATGTGACTGTGGGGGAGGGGACATTAGAGTGTAAGCTCCTCTGTACAGAGACTGATGTGACTGTGGGGGGAGGGGACATTAGAGTGTAAGCTCCTCTGTACAGAGACTGATGTGACTGTGGGGGGAGGGGACATTAGAGTGTAAGCTCCTCTGTGCAGAGACTGATGTGATTGGCTCAGTGATCTCTGTACAGCACTGCGGTATATGTCAGAGCTATATAAAGGAGTTCATATTTATCTCTTGGCGCCCCCAGGGATTAGTATCCACGCTCTGACGTGCTCTGATTGGTCGGTCAGCGGCTCAATCTTCTCTAATTCAGACAATTCCGTCCTCGATGTGAAGACAGAAGACAATTGGCCTCAAATTGCCCCATAAAGCTCCTAGAAGCTGATTTATCTGCAATGTGTAAAAGCGATCGATGGAAGCTCCTCCACCAGGGAACACAAAGCAAATGGTTATTAATTTGCTCTTCTGTATAACGAGCGCCAGGCGAGGAGGACCGCATCCACCAATCAGATTCCATCTGCTGCCCTCTTAGCGCAGTGTGAACGATGGAAGGTCGCTGCGGATTGGCTGCTGAGGGTACTAAATTTTAATGCGTTTTCTAACCCTTGTACTGTACAGGATGAGTGATGGGGATTGGTGGAGAATACAAATGAGGAGATGGACGCTGCGGACCCATCGCCTGTCCTCCGATCACGCCGATAATAAGTCTTCCATGTAATCAGGGCAGTGTGGGGTCCCGGGATGATTGTACATCGGGATCAGTAAATTGGATGCAGAGAAGACAACGAGGAGCTCCGGGATATATGATGGAGGTTCACGTCAGCGATTGTATAGAAAATAACAGACGCCGCGTGAAACCTCGCACATTTATAATTGATCCCGAAATTCCCATCCGCTCTCTGCGGCCGATCTCTGCGCAAAAAATATCAAAATGAGTTTTTTTTTATTTCATTCGTCATTTCCCATCAAATGTTTTTATATCTATCTATATATACACACACACACACAATATATATATATATATATATATATATATATATATATATATATATATATATATATATATATACATACATACATATATATATATATATATATATATATATATATATATATATACACATATACATACATATATACATACACACACATACACCATCTGACAAAAGTAAGTACACCCCTCAGTGACATTTGTGTAAATCTTTTCTTCTATCTTTTCATGTGACAACACTGAAGAAATGACACTTGTCTACAATGTAAAGTAGTGAGTGTACAGCTTGTATAACAGTGTAAATTTGCTGTCCCCTCAAAATAACTCAACACACAGCCATTAATGTCTAAACCGCTGGCAACAAAAGAGAGTACACCCCTAAGTGAAAATCTCCAAATTGGGCCCAAAGTGTCAATATTTTGTGTGGCCGCCATTATTTTCCAGCACTGCCTTAACCCTCTTGGGCATCGAGGTCACCAGAGCTTCACAGGTTGTCACTGGAGTCTTCTTCCCCTCCCCCATGATGACATCACAGAGCTGGTGGATGTTAGAGACCTTGCGCTCCTCCACCTTCCGTTTGAGGATGTCCCATAGATGATCAATAGGGTTTAGGTCTGGAGACATGCTTGGCCAGTCCATCACCTTTACCCTCAGCTTCTTTATCAAGGCAGTGGTGGTCTTGGAGGTGTGTTTGGGGTGGTTATCATGTTGGAATACTGCCCTGCGGCCCAGTCTCTGAAGGGAGGGGGATCATGCTCTGCTTCAGTATGTCACAGTACATGTTGGCATTCATGGTTCCCTCAATGATCTGTAGCCCCCCAGTGCCGGCAGCACTCATGCAGCCCCAGACCAAGACACTCCCACCACCATGCTTGACTGTAGACAAGACAAACTTGGCAAGGTCCATAAAGACATGGATAAGCAAGTTTGGGGTGGAGGAACGTGACTGGCCTACACAGAGTCCTGGCCTCAACCCGATTGAACACCTTTGGGATGAATTAGAGCGGAGACTGTGAGACAGGCCTTCCTATTCAACATCAGTCCCTGACCTCACAAATGCGCTTCTGGAAGAATGGGTCAAACATTCCCATAGACACCCTCCTAAACCTTGTGGACGGCCTTCCCAGAAGAGTTGAAGCTGTTATAGCTGCAAAGGGCAGAGCCAACTCAATATTGAACCCTCCAGACTAAAACTGGGATGTCACTAAAGTTCCTGTGTGTGTAAAGGTAGGCGTCCCAATACTTTTGGCTATATACACACACTTTTTATTTGTTTATACTGTATAATCAGACCTGATATGGATCGGTTATTGATCAGGAGAAAACACTTTTTTTTTTTACTGACAGTCTACTGACTGGAAAAAAGCCAATGTAGCACCAATATGTAAAAAAGGGCCCAATATACATCCCTGGGTATTACAGACCAGTTAGCCTAACATCAATAGTATGTAAACTCTTGGAGGGGATGATAAGGGACTATATACAAGATTTTAGTAATAAGAATGATATCATTAGCAGTAATCAGCATGGATTCATGAAGAATCGTTCTTGCCAAACCAATCTATTAACCTTCTATGAGGAGGTGAGTTGCCATCTAGATAAAGGAAGGCCCGTAGACGTGGTGTATCTGGATTTTGCAAAAGCATTTGACACAGTTCCCCATAAATGTTTACTGTACAAAATAAGGTGCGTTGGCATGGACCATAGGGTGAGTACATGGATTGAAAACTGGCTACAAGGGCGAGTTCAGAGGGTGGTGATAAATGGGGAGTACTCAGAATGGTCAGGGGTGGGTAGTGGGGTCCCCCAGGGTTCTGTGCTGGGACCAATCCTATTTAATTTGTTCATAAACGACCTGGAGGATGGGATAAACAGTTCAATCTCTGTATTTGCAGACGATACTAAGCTAAGCAGGGCAATAACTTCTCCGCAGGATGTGGAAACCTTGCAAAAAGACCTGAACAAATTAAAGTGGTTTTAAACCCTTACAATCCACTTTTTGCTACAGGTAAGCCTATAATAAGGACTATAATAAGGTTTACCTGTAGCTACCTCGGATATCTCCTAAACCTGCACGTATCACCTGTATCTGCTGTGCCAACGTCAATGGCACATGCGCACTGAAGCAATGGCGTACGTGCCATTTGCTTCAGTGAGTGTGCCGTTACCGGCGGCTCCCATGCGCATGAGTGACATCATCGTGGCTCCGGCCAATCACAGCGCCGGAGCCCCGATACCCAGAAGTAACTCCGGGGAGAAATGTTGCCGGCCGGTGCTGTGTACGGGGGGCTTCGATCTCAGGTGAGTATTACATAATGAGCTAGTATGCTATGAATACTAGCACATTACGCCTTTGTCTTGCAGATCTTTTTTTTTTCATGTGGGTTTACAACCACTTTAATGGGGTGGGCAACTACATGGCAAATGAGGTTCAATGTAGAAAAATGTAAAATAATGCATTTGGGCGGCAAAAATCTGAATGCAATCTATAGACTGGGGGGAGAACCTCTGGGGGGATCTAGGATGGAAAAGGACCTGGGGGTCCTAGTAGATGATCGGCTCAGCAATGACATGCAATGCCAAGCTGCTGCAAACAAAGCAAACAGAATATTGGCATTAAAAAAGGGATCAACTCCAGAGATAAAACGATAATTCTCCTGCTCTACAAGACTCTGGTCCGGCCGCACCTGGAGTATGCTGTCCAGTTCTGGGCACCAGTCCTCAGGAAGGATGTACTGGAAATGGAGCGACTACAAAGAAGGGCAACAAAGCTAATAAAGGGTCTGGAGGATCTTAGTTATGAGGAAAGGTTGTGAGCTCTGAACTTATTCTCTCTGGAGAAGAGACGCTTGAGAGGGGATATGATTTCACTGTATAAATACCGGACTGGTGACCCCACAATATACAAATACCGGACTGGTGACCCCACAATATATAAATACCGGACTGGTGACCCCACAATATATATATACCGGACTGGTGACCCCACAATATATAAATACCGGACTGGTGACCCCACAATATATAAATACCGGACTGGTGACCCCACAATGTACAAATATCGGACTGGTGACCCCACAATATATAAATACCGGACTGGTGACCCCACAATATATAAATACCGGACTGGTGACCCCACAATATATAAATACCAGACTGGTGACCCCACAATATATAAATACCGGACTGGTGACCTCACAAAAGGGATAAAATGTTTCCGCGGAATGGAGTTTAATAAGACTCGTGGCCACTCATTAAAATTAGAAGAAAAGAGGTTTAACCTTAAACTATGTAGAGGGTTCTTTACTGTAATAGGGCGTACACACGGTCGGACTTTGTTCGGACATTCCAACAACAAAATCCTAGGATTTTTTCCGACGGATGTTGGCTCAAACTTGTTTTGTCTACACACGGTCGCACAAAGTTGTCGGAAAATCCGATCGTTCTAAACGCGGTGACGTAAAACATGTACGTCTGGACTATAAACGGGGCAGTGGCCAATAGCTTTCATCTCTTTATTTATTCTGAGCATGCGTGGCACTTTGTCCGTGGGATTTGTGTACACACGATCGGAATTTCTGACAACGGATTTTGTTGTCGGAAAATTTTATCTCCTGCTCTCCAACTTTGTGTGTCGGAAAATCCGATGGAAAATGTCCGATGGAGCCCACACACGGTCGGAATTTCCGACAACACGCTCTGATCGGACATTTTCCATCGGAAAATCCGACCGTGTGTAGGGGGCATAAGAGCGGCAAGGATGTGGAATTCCCTTCTACAGGCGGTGGTCTCAGCGGGGGGCATCAATCGTTTCAAAAAACTATTAGATAAGCACCTGAACGACTGCAACATACAGGGATATGTAATGTAATACTGACACATAATCACACACATAGGTTGGACTTGATGGACTTGTGTCTTTTTTCAGTCTCACCTTCTATGTAACATTTATAAAACCGTTGCATGTTTTGTCTGTGTTAGGAGTGTATTCTGGAGACGCAGACAGCTGTCATTCACTCACAAACCAATGTCTTCGCTCCGTCCTGCTGACGGTCGGTTGGTATCGGGTCACTCAGACAGAGGACAGGCGGGTACGAAGATCTTATCGGTGTGTGAATGGCGTCATCATAGATCAGATCACCTCCAGTGCGATCCTCCGCTACCAGCCATCCTCCCATTGGATAAGAGAGGAGAAGGATCGGGTCCTCAGTCCCCGGGGGCTCTAATCTTATCACTATAGGGGCCACACTACACATTTTACAGATATTCACAGGCTAGAGTCAGCCCCCATTTTACATCACAATCTCCCCTTCACATGGTCATCTTATAACAGACATCGATGTAAAGGGGTCCCTAAAGGGGTCCCCACACAGAGCTCTCCTTAGTTCATCTGCAGCGGTTTCCCCGGAACAGTCCGGCCCCGAGGAGATAATCCCATCAGATCCGATCATTAGACTCGCTTACATCCCGTCCACATTACCGCTTCACATTCCACATTACCAACCAGCCGAAAGAGCAAAACATCCAAAACTTCACCAACCGCGCAACCCAGGGGGGCAACAAGGGGGCGTCAGAGAGGATAAAGGGGGCAGAGAGGGGTATTCGATAGATGTATGGGTGGCAAGAGGTATCAGAGAAGATATAGGAACAGAGAAGGGCATCAGTTTTGTAGGGGGCAGAGATGGGCATCAGAAGGAATGTAGGGGCAGAGGGGCATCCGAGTAGATGTAAGGCTAGAGAGGGGCATAAGAACGGGTGTAGGGGGCAGAGGAGCATCAGAGAGGATGTAGGGGGCAGAGAGGATGTAGGGGGCAGAGAGGATGTAGGGGGCAGAGGGGCATCAGAGAGGATGTAGGGGGCAGAGGGGCATCAGAGAGGATGTAGGGGGCAGAGGGGCATCAGAGAGGATGTAGGGGGCAGAGGGGCATCAGAGAGGATGTAGGGGGCAGAGGGGCATCAGAGAGGATGTAGGGGGCAGAGGGGCATCAGAGAGGATGTAGGGGGCAGAGGGGCATCAGAGAGGATGTAGGGGGCAGAGGGGCATCAGAGAGGATGTAGGGGGCAGAGGGGCATCAGAGAGGATGTAGGGGGCAGAGGGGCATCAGAGAGGATGTAGGGGGCAGAGGGGCATCAGAGAGGATGTAGGGGGCAGAGGGGCATCAGAGAGGATGTAGGGGGCAGAGGGGCATCAGAGAGGATGTAGGGGGCAGGGGGGCATCAGAGAGGATGTAGGGGGCAGGGGGGCATCAGAGAGGATGTAGGGGGCAGAGGGGCATCAGAGAGGATGTAGGGGGCAGAGGGGCATCAGAGAGGATGTAGGGGGCAGAGGGGCATCAGAGAGGATGTAGGGGGCAGAGGGGCATCAGAGAGGATGTAGGGGGCAGAGGGGCATCAGAGAGGATGTAGGGGGCAGAGGGGCATCAGAGAGGATGTAGGAGGCAGAGGGGCATCAGAGAGGATGTAGGGGGCAGAGGGGCATCAGAGAGGATGTAGGGGGCAGAGGGGCATCAGAGAGGATGTAGGAGGCAGAGGGGCATCAGAGAGGATGTAGGGGGCAGAGGGGCATCAGAGAGGATGTAGGGGGCAGAGGGGCATCAGAGAGGATGTAGGGGGCAGAGGGGCATCAGAGAGGGTGTAGGGGGTAGAAAGGGGCATTAGAAAGGGTAGAGGCGGCAGATAGTGTCATCAGAGAGGGTGTAGGGGTAGAGAGGGGCATTTGAAAGGATATAGGGGGCAGAGAGGGCATCAGAGAGGATTTAGAGGTAGAGAGGGGCATCAGAGAGGCTGTAGGGGTAGAGAGGGGCATCAGAGGGGCTGTATAGGATGGACAACAGAGAGGATGTAGGGGTTGAGAGGGGAATCAGAGAGGATGTAGGGGTAGAGAAGGGCATCAAAGAGGATGTATAGGGGCAGAGATGGGCATTAGAGAGGATGTAGGAGTAGAGAGGGGCATCAGAGAGGATGTAGGAGTAGAGAGGGGCATCAGAGAGGATGTAGGGGGCAGAGATGGGCATCAGAGAGGATGTAGGGGGCAGAGAGGGGCATCAGAGGGGATGTAGGGGGCAGAGAGGGGCATCAGAGGGGATGTATAGGGGGCAGAGATGGGCATCAGAGAGGATGTATAGGGGGCAGAGATGGGCATCAGAGAGGATGTAGGGGGCAGAGAGGGGCATCAGAGGGGATGTATAGGGGGCAGAGAGGGGTATCAGAGAGGATGTAGGGGGCAGAGAGGGGCATCAGGGTGGATGTGGAGGCATAAAAGAAGATGCAGTGGACAATTAGAGATAAAAAAGAAGATGTCAGGGAAAAGGGTATCAAAACAAATATCAGGATAGATGTTGAGGTAGAAAGGGGTATTAAGGGGCATCAGTGAATGCAGAAGGCAGCAAAGGGCATCAGATGGTTTTCCTCAGCAACCAGCCGAGAAGTTGGCGGACCACCATCACCCCTTCAGGACATGGTGTACCCCGCCCCCGTGCTCCGGTTGGGAAGAAGGAACTCTCCTGTACAGGATGTGGATGATCTCCGGCACACCGGCACCAACCTCATACAAGGGGGAACTCCGCAGTGCGATTTCTCTGCCATCCGAGGACAGGAGATTATCAGACAATTCATCATTATCCGAACTGAAGAGGAATAAAACAGATTAAGAAAACCGCCGACGGCAAAGACGTTCCTGGAAGAGACGTGACGGTTCCACCAGAAATCAGCAATGTGGAGAAGTTTATTACAGTCATGACTGCAGCAAATCCTCCCCCACACAGATGGGGGGTGGGGGGGGGGGGAATGTACAAGTAGAGTTCCCCCTCACAGGAGAGGATCGGCAGGTGGGGCCCCCAATAACGAGGAGCAGAGACTTCATTTCACATCTGAGAATCTCATCACAGAGACAACAGACCGGCCGATCGATCGCTGGACAGGTCCTCTTTATATCGCCATAGGACCCGTCTGATGGTGGTCAGGAGAGGAGAGCCCCATACAAGCGCAGCAAAGTTCCATTTTATTTTCCGCAATAAGACACAAAAGTGTCCGATGCATTTCAGGGGTTCGCCAGTCCTTCGTCAGGGTCATCAGAGTCCATGGTCGGCGAACGCATTAGAAGAACGCAGACAGTGATCGGGTCGTCAGAAAACAAAATTCTCCCAATAAGATGGCGGCGGGTGAAGTAATCATAACTCATTATCATAACTCATTATAAAATGCCGCCATCTTATTAGGAGAATGGCGCGGCGCGGACGCAGAGATGTCATCTATCTGAGATGAGCGCAGCGTGTCCGGGGATTTAATAAGGAGGCCGATGAACTGTCACTAAAAAGGAAATATTCCCCTCATCTCCGGAGCCCGCCGCAGCGCAGGACGCCAAGCAGAGACGCCGCAGGTAGACGTCTCTCCATTTCACAGACATTTGTTGGAAGTAATTGGGGAGCGGGCGCTCCGGAGGAACATCTGCTGCCACTCCGGGGGGGGGGGGGGGTGAGCGGCGTCGCAGCGTGTCGCAGAGAGCGCCAGTCTGGTTAGAGTTTTGTCATTTTCCCGTATTCATTACAGGTGGAGATTAAATCCTCATTAGAGAGAATGGCGCTCAGTGCGACCGAGGATGACGTGTGCGGGGTGACGGATGGTGGTAGCGTGAGCGGTGACTAATGCGGCCAGACCTCGGATGAACCCGAACCTGCAAATCACACACCAGAGAGGAAAATAGATTGTGACCTCAGCAATCCGTGAGAGAAAAAGGGGGACTCCCTGCAGAATAATGGGGTTCACCGGATCACCGGATCCAGGGGCAGAAGACAGTACCCCCTTGTACCCGGAAAGCCCACAAAACAAAAAATGTGCTGATCAATCCCTCCGCCCATCAAGAGGAGAGCGAATGTAATCTGCTACACCAACAGATCACCGGATCCCCCTTCTGTGGTCACCGGATCCCCCTTCTGCGGTCACCGGATCCCCCTTCTGCGGTCACCGGATCCCCCTTCTGCGGTCACCGCATCCCCCTTCTGTGGTCACCGGATCCCCCTTCTGCGGTCACCGGATCCCCCTTCTGCGGTCATCGCATTCCCCTTCTGTGGTCACCGGATCCCCCTTCTGTGGTCACCGGATCCCCCTTCTGTGGTCACCGGATCCCCCTTCTGTGGTCACCGGATCCTTCTTCTGCGGTCACCGGATCCCCCTTCTGTGGTCACCGGATCCCCCTTCTGCGGTCACCGGATCCCCCTTCTGTGGTCACTGGATCCTCCTTCTGCGGTCACCGGATCCCCCTTCTGTGGTCACCGGATCCCCCTTCTGTGGTCACCGGATCCCCCTTCTGTGGTCACCGGATCCTCCTTCTGCGATCATCGCATTCCCCTTCTGCGATCACCGGATCCCCCTTCTGCGATCATCGCATTCCCCTTCTGTGGTCACCGGATTCTCCTTCTGTGGTCACCGGATCCCCCTTCTATGGTCAACGGATCCTCCTTCTGCGATCATCGCATTCCCCTTCTGTGGTCACCGGATCCACCTTCTGTGGTCACCGGATCCTCCTTCTGTGGTCACCGGATCCCCCTTCTATGGTCAACGGATCCTCCTTCTGCGATCATCGCATTCCCCTTCTGTGGTCACCGGATCCCCCTTCTGCGATCATCGCATTCCCCTTCTGTGGTCACCGGATCCCCCTTCTGTGGTCACCGGATCCCCCTTCTGTGGTCACCGGATCCCCCTTCTGCGATCATCGCATTCCCCTTCTGCGGTCATCGCATTCCCCTTCTGTGGTCATCGCATTCCCCTTCTGTGGTCACCGGATCCCCCTTCTGTGGTCACCGGATCCCCCTTCTGCGGTCACCGGATCCCCCTTCTGTGGTCACCGGATCCCCCTTCTGCGGTCACCGGATCCCCCTTCTGTGGTCACTGGATCCTCCTTCTGCGGTCACCGGATCCCCCTTCTGCGGTCACCGGATCCCCCTTCTGCGGTCACCGGATCCCCCTTCTGTGGTCACCGGATCCCCCTTCTGTGGTCATCGCATTCCCCTTCTGTGGTCACCGGATCCTCCTTCTGTGGTCACCGGATCCCCCTTCTGTGGTCATCGCATTCCCCTTCTGTGGTCACCGGATCCCCCTTCTGTGGTCACCGGATCCTCCTTCTGCGATCATCGCATTCCCCTTCTGCGATCACCGGATCCCCCTTCTGCGATCATCGCATTCCCCTTCTGTGGTCACCGGATCCTCCTTCTGTGGTCACCGGATCCTCCTTCTGTGGTCACCGGATCCCCCTTCTATGGTCAACGGATCCTCCTTCTGCGATCATCGCATTCCCCTTCTGTGGTCACCGGATCCCCCTTCTGCGATCATCGCATTCCCCTTCTGTGGTCACCGGATCCCCCTTCTGTGGTCACCGGATCCCCCTTCTGCGATCATCGCATTCCCCTTCTGTGATCACCGGATCCTCCTTCTGTGGTCACCGGATCCCCCTTCTGCGATCATCGCATTCCCCTTCTGTGATCATCGCATTCCCCTTCTGTGATCCCCGGATCCATGGGGGTGAAGACGGCGCCCCGTGTACCAGGAGAGAATCCAGAGCGCCCAAAAAACAAACATTTGCCATTCCGTGTAGCACACCACGGCACCACGCACGCTGTACTGCACCAACTTTCCCCCCCATCAGCTGAATGGTAACCCCCCCCCCTCATCCCCCAAAGGGAATTCTTATTTCTTCTATATAAAGTAATCTGCGATTTTATTTCTTCAATAAATGGTGCCGTCAGCCCGGCCATGAAACAAATGGCGGTTTTATATTCCACAGATGGCGGGCCGAGTCCTGAGAAGACGTCACTTCTATCCACTTCATGGGAAATTTATTCTGGCAGATTCCGGCAAGATGGACCTTAATGGAGGCCGTCCCCTCCCCCCCCCCATTCATTGTCTGCAGATAAATCGCCGCTCTGCGATCCGTTCACCGCCATACATCCCATTACTGCAAATAAACGCCAAATAATTCCAATTCAGAGCCGCCATCCGTCATCAGCATGGCGCCAGGGCACACCGACCAAGGATCCTCCATGTGTGGGGGTATATAATGGGGTCCAGGGCCCCCCAAGTGTCAGGGTGTCATTGTTCTGGACCCCCAAGTGTCAGGGTGTCATTGTTCTGGGACCCCAAGTGTCAGGGTGTCATTGTTCTGGACCCCCAAGTGTCAGGGTGTCATTGTTCTGGACCCCCAAGTGTCAGGGTGTCATTGTTCTGGGACCCCCAAGTGTCAGGGTGTCATTGTTCTGGGACCCCCAAGTGTCAGGGTGTCATTGTTCTGGACCCCCAAGTGTCAGGGTGTCATTGTTCTGGGACCCCCAAGTGTCAGGGTGTCATTGTTCTGGGACCCCCAAGTGTCAGGGTGTCATTGTTCTGGACCCCCAAGTGTCAGGGTGTCATTGTTCTGGGGACCCCCAAGTGTCAGTGTGTCATTGTTCTGAGGACCCCCAAGTGTCAGGGTGTCATTGTTCTGGACCCCCAAGTGTCAGGGTGAAATGTCGGGGTGATGGGAAGGATTAGAGGTGAAATGCCTGGGTGATGGGGGGGATTAGAGGTGAAATGTTGGGGTGATGGGGGGGATTAGAGGTGAAATGTCGGGGTGATGGGAAGGATTAGAGGTGAAATGTCGGGGTGATGGGAAGGATTAGAGGTGAAATGTTGGGGTGATGGGGAGGATTAGAGGTGAAATGTCGGGGTGATGGGGGGGATTAGAGGTGAAATGTCGGGGTGATGGGAAGGATTAGAGGTGAAATGTCGGGGTGATGGGAAGGATTAGAGGTGAAATGTTGGGGTGATGGGGAGGATTAGAGGTGAAATGTTGGGGTGATGGGAAGGATTAGAGGTGAAATGTCGGGGTGATGGGGAGGATTAGAGGTGAAATGTCGGGGTGATGGGGAGGATTAGAGGTGAAATGTTGGGGTGATGGGAAGGATTAGAGGTAAAATGTCGGGGTGATGGGGGGGATTAGGAGGTGAAATGTCGGGGTGATGGGAAGGATTAGAGGTGAAATGTCGGGGTGATGGGAAGGATTAGAGGTAAAATGTCGGGGTGATGGGGGGGGATTAGAGGTGAAATGTCGGGGTGATGGGAAGGATTAGAGGTGAAGTGTCGGGGTGATGGGAAGGATTAGAGGTGAAGTGTCGGGGTGATGGGAAGAATTAGAGGTGAAGTGTCGGGGTGATGGGGAGGATTAGAGGTGAAATGTCGGGGTGATGGGGGGATTAGAGGTGAAATGTCGGGGTGATGGGGGGATTAGAGGTGAAATGTTGGGGTGATGGGAAGGATTAGAGGTGAAATGTCGGGGTGATGGGGGGGATTAGAGGTGAAATGTTGGGGTGATGGGGAGGATTAGAGGTGAAATGTTGGGGTGATGGGAAGGATTAGAGGTGAAATGTCGGGGTGATGGGGGGGATTAGAGGTGAAATGTTGGGGTGATGGGGAGGATTAGAGGTGAAATGTCGGGGTGATGGGGGGGATTAGAGGTGAAATGTTGGGGTGATGGGAAGGATTAGAGGTAAAATGTCGGGGTGATGGGAAGGATTAGAGGGGAAGTGTCGGGGTGATGGGGGGGGATTAGAGGTGAAATGTTGGGGTGATGGGAAGGATTAGAGGGGAAGTGTCGGGGTGATGGGAAGGATTTGGCGATAATCACTCCTACAAATGGTGAATAATGCGGCGTCATGCCCGGACGCGATCCCGGCTGCGTCTCCTTTAAGCGCGGAGTGACAATGACGGGGAATTAAGCGATTTGCTGCGGTAATTATGACACAAATCTCTCCATTTATCACCAATTAGAGGAGAAGAGAAAACGAGGTTTTTATTCCTCCCACACAGCGCTGATTGCTCGCACGTCACCTTCCCCGCGCCGCGCTCTGCATTGTGCCGCGTTCCTGACGCCAGCGCTCCCAGCCGACAAGTGTTCTGGCAAACGCCCAGCAGGTTCTCATCCGCCCACGGGCCGTCATTATCTCTCTGTATACAATATTATGGAATATGGGGGGGGGGTGGAGGGGGACCCCACTGAGTGAGAGAACTTCTCAAACTTCTCTAACACCGAACAATGGAATTTACACAACGCCGGAAACTGCGAGCGCCAAATACAGAACTCAGCAATCATACACCGGGGGAGGGGGGATAAATCCGACAATTCTCTAGATGCATTCAACAAGTGAGAGAGTCCCAGGTGTCACAATCACTCATAGGGGGTCCCCTGGGGGGGAAATAATTCATTGTATTCCCATGGGGGTCACCTGGGAGGAATGGCTCATTGTCTTCCCATGGGGGTCACCTGGGAGGAATGGCTCATTGTCTTCCCAGGGGGTCACCTGGAGGAATGGCTCATTGTCTTCCCAGGGGGTCACCTGGGAGGAATGGCTCATTGTCTTCCCAGGGGGTCACCTGGAGGAATGGCTCATTGTCTTCCCAGGGGGTCACCTGGAGGAATGGCTCATTGTCGTCCCAGGGGGTCACCTGGGAGGAAGGGCTCATTGTGTTCCCAGGGGGTCACCTGGGAGGAATGGCTCATTGTCTTACCAGGGGGTCACCTGGGAGGAAGGGCTCATTGTGTTCCCAGGGGGTCACCTGGGAGGAATGGCTCATTGTCTTTCTATGGGGGTCACCTGGGAGGAATGGCTCATTGTCTTCCCATGGGGGTCACCTGGGAGGAATGGCTCATTGTCTTCCCAGGGGGTCACCTGGAGGAATGGCTCATTGTCTTCCCAGGGGGTCACCTGGAGGAATGGCTCATTGTCAGCCCCTGGGGATCACCTGGAGGAATGGCTCATTGTCAGCCCCTGGGGATCACCTGGAGGAATGGCTCATTGTCTTCCCAGGGGATCACCTGGAGGAATGGCTCATTGTCTTTCTATGGGGGTCACCTGGAGGAATGGCTCATTGTCGTCCCAGGGGGTCACCTGGGAGGAAGGGCTCATTGTGTTCCCAGGGGGTCACCTGGGAGGAATGGCTCATTGTCTTACCAGGGGGTCACCTGGGAGGAAGGGCTCATTGTGTTCCCAGGGGGTCACCTGGGAGGAATGGCTCATTGTCTTTCTATGGGGGTCACCTGGGAGGAATGGCTCATTGTCTTCCCATGGGGGTCACCTGCGAGGAATGGCTCATTGTCTTTCTATGGGGGTCACCTGGGAGGAATGGCTCATTGTCTTTCTATGGGGGTCACCTGGGAGGAATGGCTCATTGTCTTCCCCTGGGGGTCATCTGGAGGAATGGCTCATTGTCTTCCCCTGGGGGTCACCTGGGAGGAATGGCTCATTGTCTTCCCCTGGGGGTCACCTGGGAGGAATGGCTCATTGTCTTTCTATGGGGGGTCATCTGGGAGGAATGGCTCATTGTTGTCCCCTGGGGGTCATCTGGAGGAATGGCTCATTGTTGTCCCCTGGGGGTCACCTGGGCTGAATGGCTCATTGTCTTCCCCTGGGGGTCACCTGGGAGGAGTGGCGCATTGTCTTCCCCTAGGAGTCATCTGGAGAAATGGCTCATTGTCGGCCCCTGGGGGTCACTTGGGGGAATTACTCATTGTTATCCCCTAGGGGTAACGGCTTATTGTTGGTCCCCAGGGGGTCACTGGGAGGAAAAAAAAAAAAAAAAAACGCTCATTGTCATCCCCTGGGGGTCATTGAGGGAATTACTCTTTGTGGGCTCCTGGGAGTCACTAGGGGGAATTGTTCACTCTCAGCCCCTGGGGGGGGGGTCACTGGGAGGGAGGGGGGAGGGGGGATATTGGGCAATCTGTGGCTCCATAACAAAGAGAGGAGCAGCAAAGCACAATCACTACAACACAGGAACATCGACACACAATGAGAAGATCCATGTGATCCCTCTCCTTTTAAAACAACCCATTCCATGTAAAACAGAAATGAAAGTTAAAACATTTGTATAAAAACATAAAATACCTTTTTATGATCATTTTTGCGAAGTGATCACAATCTCTGTTCTCAGCTGCATAAGGGGCTTAAAGAGCTGGGGGAGGAGAAACAGCAGCACACTGATCTGATGGCTTTTTCAGCATAAGTCTTGGCCATTGAAGGATAGGCAGGCTGTTTCCCAGCACGGCCAGAAAACTGACCACGCTGGGAGGGGTGAGCTCTCATGCTTAGTGTGGTCAGTTAGAAATAGGAGTTACTGGCAGGATCACCGGGGATTTCACACACAGGAAGTAATACAAAGAGAACCGGATCCTCTATAAGACAATAGATGGTACGGCAGAGACAGATCAGGAATAGGAAATGTTGGGGGATTGTATTCTATGACCAATCATTTGACATCTAACTCGTTATACGATCCCCCTCCCCCCAATCGTTTGCGGCAAATGTCTCAGAAATCGCGGCGACACCGAGAGGGCAAGACAAAACCTCCCAATGACCCGGCGCAGACCACTGCCAAATCCGCCACCTTCTTATCTGGAGTTATAATTAAACTCTGTGATGATTCTGAGAGAGTCCAGAGAGCGAAGCGCGCCGAGTACAAAGCTGACATCACAGAGGAAAAATGTCAGTCATGTGCGCAAGAAAACCGCGCCAACGCCGAATAATACGGAACCCACCTATAAAACCGGTAATATGGAGATCACCAAAATAACCTGGGGGGGTTCAGTGTGGGGAGCTGGGGGATGGGCAGTGTGGGGAGCTGGGGGATGGGCAGTGTGGGAATGAATGGATTTGGGGGTGCAGAGTGGGGGGGGTTCAGTGTGGGGAGCTGGGGGGATGGGCAGTATGGGAATGTATGGATTTGGGGGTGCAGTGCAGAGTGGGGGGGTTCAGTGTGGGGAGCTGGGGGATGGGCAGTGTGGGAATGAATGGATTTAGAGGTGCAGAGTGGGGGGGTTCGGTGCAGATGGATTTGGGGGTGCAGTGCAGAGTGGGGGGTTCAGGGTGGGGAGCTGGGGGATGGGCAGTGTGGGAATGTATGGATTTGGGGGTGCAGAGTGGGGGGGGTCAGTGTGGGGAGCTGGGGGATGGGCAGTGTGGGAATGAATGGATTTGGGGGTGCAGAGTGGGGGGGGTTCAGTGTGGGGAGCTGGGGGGGTGGGCAGTGTGGGAATGAATGGATTTGGGGGTGCAGTGCAGAGTGGGGGGGGTTCAGTGTGGGAGCTGGGGGATGGGCAGTGTGGGAATGAATGGATTTGGGGGTGCAGAGTGGGGAGCTGGGGGGATGGGCAGTGTGGGAATGAATGGATTTGGGGTGCAGAGTGGGGGGGTTCAGTGTGGGGAGCTGGGGGGATGGGCAGTATGGGAATGTATGGATTTGGGGGTGCAGTGCAGAGTGGGGGGGGGTCAGTGTGGGGAGCTGGGGGATGGGCAGTGTAGGAATGTATGGATTTGGGGGTGCAGAGTGGGGGGGGGGGGTCAGTGTGGGGAGCTGGGGGATGGGCAGTGTGGGAATGAATGGATTTGGGGGTGCAGAGTGGGGAGCTGGGGGGATGGGCAGTGTGGGAATGTATGGATTTGGGGTGCAGTGCAGAGTGGGGGGGTTCAGTGTGGGGAGCTGGGGGATGGGCAGTGTGGGAATGAATGGATTTAGAGGTGCAGAGTGGGGGGGTTCGGTGCAGATGGATTTGGGGGTGCAGTGCAGAGTGGGGGTTCAGGGTGGGGAGCTGGGGGATGGGCAGTGTGGGAATGTATGGATTTGGGGGTGCAGAGTGGGGGGGTCAGTGTGGGGAGCTGGGGGATGGGCAGTGTGGGAATGAATGGATTTGGGGGTGCAGAGTGGGGAGCTGGGGGGATGGGCAGTGTGGGAATGAATGGATTTGGGGGTGCAGAGTGGGGGGGTTCAGTGTGGGGAGCTGGGGGGATGGGCAGTATGGGAATGTATGGATTTGGGGGTGCAGTGCAGAGTGGGGGGGGGTCAGTGTGGGGAGCTGGGGGATGGGCAGTGTAGGAATGTATGGATTTGGGGGTGCAGAGTGGGGGGGGGGGTCAGTGTGGGGAGCTGGGGATGGGCAGTGTGGGAATGAATGGATTTGGGGGTGCAGAGTGGGGAGCTGGGGGGATGGGCAGTGTGGGAATGAATGGATTTGGGGGTGCAGAGTGGGGAGCTGGGGGGATGGGCAGTGTGGGAATGTATGGATTTGGGGGTGCAGTGCAGAGTGGGGGGGTTCAGTGTGGGGAGCTGGGGGATGGGCAGTGTGGGAATGAATGGATTTAGAGGTGCAGAGTGGGGGGGTTCAGTGCAGATGGATTTGGGGGTGCAGTGCAGAGTGGGGGGGGTTCAGGGTGGGGAGCTGGGGGATGGGCAGTGTGGGAATGTATGGATTTGGAGGTGCAGTGCATAGTGGGGGGGGGGGTTCAGGGTGGGAATGAATGGATTCGGCCTCTGATGAAGTATTGCCATCTAGGGGTTAAGGTTGGTATTACAGGTCCCCAGGGGGATAAAGAGAACCGGTCACAGGACTGAAGACGTATCAGGCGAAGTGCAATCACCGGGAGGGACAGGCTTATCCAATAACATGCAGGAACTCGGGATTACTTGCCGGCATGGCAGGAGATCATGTTATCTGCAGTAGCAATGCATTGTGGGAACTGATGTCATTTCATTCACCTGCAGACTAATCAGTGACATCATCAGTGTCTGAGCACACGGCTGCCATGGCATTCAGTCACATGACCCAGAACACTGATTATGGTAGTCAGGTACACGTATAATTCCCCCTCAACACACAATGTGTCTAATGATAAATTCTCCATCTACAGCCGGCCATATACCATACAATCTGATTGTACAATCTGTGATGTCGGAATCCAGGTCTATCCCATCCGGTATCGGCAGTGCAGCCGTGGCAAAAAGGTTCGGGAATGACACAAATATTAATTGTCAAAGTCTGCCGCCTCTGAGTTCATGATGGTAATTTGCATATAGTGCAGAATGTTATGAAGAGCGATCAGAGGAATGAAGTCGCTCTTTGCAATGAAAATGAACTTAATCCCTAAAAAACATTTCCATTGTATTTGTAAAGAAGCTTCAGGAAGGGCGCCTAAGAAAGTTCAGCAAGCGCCAGGAACGATTCAGCTGCTGGACTGGGGCACCACCAGTGCAGAGGGGGGGATGGGGGCACCACCAGTGCAGAGGGGGGATGGGGGCATCACCAGTGCAGAGGGGGGGATGGGGGCACCACCAGTGTAGAGGGGGGGATGGGGGCATCCCCAGTGCAGAGGGGGGGGGATGGGGGCACCACCAGTGTAGAGGGGGGGATGGGGGCATCACCAGTGCAGAGGGGGGGATGGGGGCATCACCAGTGCAGAGGGGGGGGATGGGGGCACCACCAGTGCAGAGGGGGGGATGGGGGCATCACCAGTGCAGAGGGGGGGATGGGGGCATCACCAGTGCAGAGGGGGGGGGATGGGGGCACCACCAGTGTAGAGGGGGGGATGGGGGCATCACCAGTGCAGAGGGGGGGATGGGGGCATCACCAGTGCAGAGGGGGGGGGATGGGGGCACCACCAGTGTAGAGGGTGGATGGGGGCACCACCAGTGCAGAGGGGGGATGGGGGCACCACCAGTGCAGAGGGGGGGGGCACCACCAGTGCAGAGGGGGGGTGGGGGCGCCACCAATGCAGAGGGGGGGGGGCACCACCAGTGCAGAGGGGGGATGGGGGCATCACCAGTGCAGAGGGGGGGGGATGGGGGCACCACCAGTGCAGAGGGGGGGATGGGGGCATCACCAGTGCAGAGGGGGGGATGGGGGCATCACCAGTGCAGAGGGGGGGGGATGGGGGCACCACCAGTGTAGAGGGGGGGATGGGGGCATCACCAGTGCAGAGGGGGGATGGGGCATCACCAGTGCAGAGGGGGGGGGATGGGGGCACCACCAGTGTAGAGGGTGGATGGGGGCACCACCAGTGCAGAGGGGGGATGGGGGCACCACCAGTGCAGAGGGGGGGGGCACCACCAGTGCAGAGGGGGGGTGGGGGCGCCACCAATGCAGAGGGGGGGGGGGCACCACCAGTGCAGAGGGGGGATGGGGGCATCACCAGTGCAGAGGGGGGGATGGGGGCATCACCAGTGCAGAGGGGGGGGATGGGGGCATCACCAGTGCAGAGGGGGGGATGGGGGCATCACCAGTGCAGAGGGGGGGGATGGGGGCATCACCAGTGCAGAGGGGGGATGGGGGCATCACCAGTGCAGAGGGGGGGATGGGGGCACCACCAGTGTAGAGGGGGGGATGGGGGCATCACCAGTGCAGAGGGGGGGGATGGGGGCACCACCAGTGTAGAGGGGGGGATGGGGGCATCACCAGTGCAGAGGGGGGGATGGGGGCACCACCAGTGCAGAGGGGGGATGGGGGCACCACCAGTGCAGAGGGGGGATGGGGGCATCACCAGTGCAGAGGGGGGGATGGGGGCATCACCAGTGCAGAGGGGGGGGGATGGGGCACCACCAGTGCAGAGGGGGGATGGGGGCATCACCAGTGCAGAGGGGGGGATGGGGGCATCACCAGTGCAGAGGGGGGGGGATGGGGCACCACCAGTGTAGAGGGTGGATGGGGGCACCACCAGTGCAGAGGGGGGATGGGGGCACCACCAGTGCAGAGGGGGGGGGCACCACCAGTGCAGAGGGGGGGTGGGGGCGCCACCAATGCAGAGGGGGGGGGGCACCACCAGTGCAGAGGGGGGATGGGGGCATCACCAGTGCAGAGGGGGGGGATGGGGGCATCACCAGTGCAGAGGGGGGGATGGGGGCATCACCAGTGCAGAGGGGGGGATGGGGGCATCACCAGTGCAGAGGGGGGGATGGGGGCATCACCAGTGCAGAGGGGGGGATGGGGGCATCACCAGTGCAGAGGGGGGGATGGGGGGCACCACCAGTGTAGAGGGGGGATGGGGGCATCACCAGTGCAGAGGGGGGGGATGGGGGCACCAGTGTAGAGGGGGGGATGGGGGCATCACCAGTGCAGAGGGGGGGGATGGGGGCACCACCAGTGCAGAGGGGGGGATGGGGGCATCACCAGTGCAGAGGGGGGGATGGGGGCACCACCAGTGCAGGGGGGGGATGGGGGCACCACCAGTGCAGAGGGGGGGATGGGGGCACCACCAGTGCAGAGGGGGGATGGGGGCACCACCAGTGCAGAGGGGGGGGCACCACCAGTGCAGAGGGGGGGTGGGGGCACCACCAGTGCAGAGGGGGGATGGGGGCACCACCAGTGCAGAGGGGGATGGGGGCACCACCAGTGGCAGAGGGGGGATGGGGGCACCACCAGTGCAGAGGGGGGGTGGGGGCACCACCAGTGCAGAGGGGGGATGGGGGCACCACCAGTGCAGAGGGGGGATGGGGGCACCACCAGTGCAGAGGGGGGATGGGGGCACCACCAGTGCAGAGGGGGGGTGGGGGCACCACCAGTGCAGAGGGGGGATGGGGGCACCACCAGTGCAGAGGGGGGATGGGGGCACCACCAGTGCAGAGGGGGGATGGGGGCACCACCAGTGCAGAGGGGGGATGGGGGCACCACCAGTGCAGAGGGGGGGGGGGGGAGTCTCGCTCACTATCCCCCCTACTCTTCTACCTTCAGACGATCCCTGAAAACTCATCTCTTCAGGAAAGCCGATCACGTCTCCAACTAATCTCCTCCCACTTCCACCAGCTCATTCCCCACAGTTACAACCTTTTGTACCACCTGCCCCACCCTATTAGAGTGTAAGCTCTTCTGATCAGGGCCCTCCACATCCCCTTGTATTTTATTGTATTGTCTCCCTTTTATATTGTAAAGCGCTGTGTAAACTGTTGGCACCACATAAATCCTGTATAATAATAATAATAAATAATGGAGCACCTTGCCATAAGGCAAAAGTCATAACCAAGTTGTTTGGGGAACAAAATATGGAAATTTTGGGTCCATGGCCAGAAAACTCCCCAGACATTAATCCCCTTGAGAACTTGTGGTCAACCCTCAGGAGGGGACAAAAGACCCCACAAATTCTGACAAACTCCAAGCATTGATTATGGAAGGATGGGGGGGGCGGCCATCCGTCGGGGTGTGACCAGAAGTTGAGTGACATGTCGGGGGGATGGCAGAGGTCAGGAAGAAGAAGAAGGGTCACCACTGTCTTTGCATAAACTTCATGTCATTGTCAATAGAAGCCTCTGACATTTATGGAATACTTGTAATTATACTTCAGTATCCCATAATAACATCTGACACAAAGATCTACAAACACCGAGGCGGCAGACTGACACAAATATGAATTGTCACATTCTCAAAACTTTTGGTCACGGTTGTACAGAGTCTGGAGGGGAATTGTACAATCTGATTGGAAGGTTTGTAGCCAATTGTAGATGGAGGTGTTGGATGGAATCACGTACGTTGTCCGGTTCAGGGGTGGAAGCAGACGGGTCGCCAGGTCAGTAGAGGCGACAGTCCGGGTCTGATGCCCGGAGGAAATCTTCTTATACCCGGGCCGGCCACACACACAGCTACAGCGCAATCCCATCGTGGTTGGAGACGGTGAGGGTCTGGGGTCGGCGGGGGTCTGCAGAATACGGCTCCCTCCGGGGTCCCCTCTTCAGATATGGCTGGAGACAGTGAGGGTCCGGGGTGGGCGGGGGTCTGCAGAATACGGCCCCCTCTCCTCCGGGGTCCCCTCTTCAGATATGGCTGGAGACAGTGAGGGTCTGGGTCTGCAGAATACGGCTCCCTCTGGGGTCCCCTCTTCAGATATGGCTGGAGACAGTGAGGGTCCAGGGTGGGCGGGGTCTGCAGAATACGGCTCCCTCCGGGGTCCCCTCTTCAGTTATGGCCGGAGACGGTGAGGGTCCGGGGTGGGCGGGGGTCTGCAGAATACGGCCCCCTCTCCTCCGGGGTCCCCTCTTCAGTTATGGCTGGAGACAGTGAGGGTCTGGGGTGGGCGGGGTCTGCAGAATACGGCTCCCTCCGGGGTCCCCTCTTCAGTTATGGCCGGAGACTGTGAGGGTCCGGGGTGGGCGGGGGTCTGCAGAATACGGCTCCCTCCGGGGTCGGCTCTTTAGTTATGGTTGGAGACGGTGAGGGTCCAGGGTGGGCGGGGTCTGCAGAATACGGCTCCCTCCGGGGTCGGCTCTTTAGTTATGGTTGGAGAAGGTGAGGGTCCGGGGTGGGCGGGGGTCTGAGGTACGGCTCCCTCTGGGGTCCCCTCTTCAGTTCTGGTTGGATACGGCGCGGTTTCGGATCGGTCAGGTCTCTGCAGGACGCGGATGGAATGCGGCTCCCACCGGCTCCACCATTGTGCTTTGTGCGGATTGTTTTCTGCAGTGTGAAGGAGTCTCCATTAGCATAGCTGACAATACCGACATTATACCGAGGATTCCGGACTGTCACCGATCTCCCAAGTCTGCCACCAGATGGCGCTGTACATCACACGGGACATGGACTCCACCCTTATCTCTAACCATTGTACTGACAATGCTGAGTAAATAGCAGTGGAAAGTTGGGCATTTGGTGGCCTGCAATTCCCATCTCTGTGTCAGACCTCTGATGGGGGTCGGGGGCTCCATATGCTGCCGATATTTAATAGCAGACCCCAGACACTGACTGACCCCTCCTCTCCACATTTGACCTCTCCTCCTCCCCTCTGACCGATAACTTGGTGTCCCCAGTATTCTGGCCGCACTCTGAACTGCTGGAAATCCTATTCACACAGAACCTGAAGAATCGGCAGCCGCTGTCTCCCCGAATCGCCTCCTGACCACCGAGACATTTCCTCCGAGCGCCAACTGTCACTTTATGTCAGCCGTGACCAATCAGGAGAGACAGAGCCGTGCAATTCTCTGATTGGGGAAATCACAGAGCTGACACATCATCATCACCCACCATACTACCTACCTGCAGCAGTGTAGATCCAGAAGAAGCAGAAAAACAGGGAGCCGACAGACTGCACCCGCTACAATGTTTATAAACAATGTTACTTTGTATCTCTCTATATCCTGTCTGATCAATGTTTATAAACAATGTTACTTTGTATCTCTCTATATCCTGTCTGATCAATGTTTATAAACAATGTTACTTTGTATCTCTCCATCTCCCGTCTGATCAATGTTTATAAACAATGTTACTTTGTATCTCTCTATCTCCCGTCTGATCAATGTTTATAAACAATGTTACTTTGTATCTCTCTATATCCCGTCTGATCAATGTTTATAAACAATGTTACTTTGTATCTCTCTATCTCCTGTCTGATCAATGTTTATAAACAATGTTACTTTGTATCTCTCCATCTCCCGTCTGATCAATGTTTATAAACAATGTTACTTTGTATCTCTCTATCTCCCGTCTGATCAATATTTATAAACAATGTTACTTTGTATCTCTCTATCTCCCGTCTGATCAATGTTTATAAACAATGTTACTTTGTATCTCTCTATCTCCCGTCTGATCAATATTTATAAACAATGTTACTTTGTATCTCTCTATCTCCTGTCTGATCAATGTTTATAAACAATGTTACTTTGTATCTCTCTATCTCCCGTCTGATCAATGTTTATAAACAATGTTACTTTGTTCCTCACAGCGCTGTCAGAGGAAATCCTGGTCACCACATTATGATAACCTCCATGGTGAGCAGATTTTCTGATTCCCCCGGTTAGGACCAGGAAGGAGGGGGATATAATAAGACAAGAATGACCCGGGCAGTAAATGAAGCCGCCCCGGGAGATTTAATACACAGTCCTCCCAGACACTCCCTGGACTCGGCCTGGATGGGAGAAGTCGGAATACCCCTTTAAGTTGAAGTCCATGAGATGTGGAGGGGCCTCGTACCTCTGTGCCCCATTGTGGAATATAACAATTTCTGCATGGATAGGGGGGCAGCTCCTCATATCTCAGATCTGGGGTGGATGACAGTGACCCCCCAGAGAAGACGATCCCCATCAGATCATCTGTAGATCGATATTCCCGGGAGGACGACTCTCATCCTATTCCAGGGAAAGTCAGGCTGTGATCATGTCACAGAGGAGAGGCGCCACCTGCTGGAGATTCACTGTAACTACAACTTCTGCAGTCCCTTCATATCCCCGGCTGTCATCAGACACCACCTATAGGACGGGTTCACCGTAACCCATAGCAACCACCCCACCAGGGGCTACTGACTGCTGTCAATTATCACGCTGCCATGTTATCATTACAGGAAATCCCAATTTATAAACAACATGAAGTTCCGTTACTGAGATATAAACGATCAATAATGTCCGAGGAGGCTCCGCCCTCCCACCGATCGTCTGCGGAGGAGGAACCATTATCCTACATATAGCACCAACATAGGCCGGAGCGCAGTATTCTCTCATTTAATACAGATACATATTATCCTACATATAGCACCAACATAGGCCGGAGCGCAGCTAATAAAATACAGATACAAGTTATCCTACATATAGCGCCAACATAGGCCGGAGCGCAATATTCTCTCATTTAATACAGATACATATTATCCTACATATAGCACCAACATAGGCCGGAGCGCAATATTCTCTCATTTAATACAGATACATATTATCCTACATATAGCACCAACATAGGCCGGAGCGCAGCTAATAAAATACAGATACAAGTTATCCTACATATAGCACCAACATAGGCCGGAGCGCAGTATTCTCTCATTTAATACAGATACATATTATCCTACATATAGCACCAACATAGGCCAGAGCGCAGTATTCTCTCATATAATATGGATATATGTTATCTACATATAGCACCAACATAGGCCGGAGTGCAGTATTCTCTCATATACCACGACCCTACCTGCCTAAAGTTTGCATGTTCTCCCTGTGCCTGCGTGGGTTTCCTCCGGGTACTCCGGTTTCCTCCGGGTACTCCGGTTTCCTCCCACACTCCAAAGACATGCTGGTAGGTTAATTGGATCCTGTCTAAATTGTCCCCAGTATGTATGAATGTGAGTTAGGGACCTTAGATTGTAAGCTCCTTGAGGGTAGGGACTGATGTGAATGTACAATCTATATGTAAAGCGCTGCGTAAATTGACGGCGCTATATAAGTACCTTAAATAAATAAAAATAAATTTAATACAGATACATATTATCCTACATATAGCACAAACCTAGGCCAGAGCGCAGTATTCTCTCATATAATACGGATACATGTTATCCATGTAGCACATATCAATGTGACATTCAACAAGTGCATATAAAAACGCCCCAGAAGCTGCGAATCGGGAAGCGTCCAATCAGAGCCCGGAAACCTTAATCAGGTTCTTCCTCCCTATTGGATGATACGATTTCTCATTAACTAGTGATGATTGCTCCAGTGTGACGTAGATGGCCTCTTTAGCACCTCTTGTGAACCTAATGACCCCGGTCTAGAATGTGACCTCCCTGTCCTCGGAGGAATGTCCCTTTTCCATAATGGGTAGGAAGACTGCCAAGTCCTGACCTGTAGAATGTGTCCTCCTATGTTGGATCATGCATTTCTCCAGAGGTCTCTGCATTTCTCCAGAGGTCTCTGCATTTCTCGAGAGGTCTCTGCATTTCTCCAGAGGTCTCTGCATTTCTCGAGAGGTCTCTGCATTTCTCCAGAGGTCTCTGCATTTCTCCAGAGGTCTCTGCATTTCTCCAGAGGTCTCTGCATTTCTCCAGAGGTCTCTGCATTTCTCCAGAGGTCTCTGCATTTCTCCAGAGGTCTCTGCATTTCTCCAGAGGTCTCTGCATTTCTCGAGAGGTCTCTGCATTTCTCGAGAGGTCTCTGCATTTCTCGAGAGGTCTCTGCATTTCTCGAGAGGTCTCTGCATTTCTCGAGAGGTCTCTGCATTTCTCGAGAGGTGCCCTCATCTCTCCAATCTTCAGGTCCTCTCTTCACTACCCTGCACTGTATATACCGAGTCACTTCCCTGGTTTTTCTAGATGAATCTATCTCTCTAGAGCAGAAATCTCCAAACTACGGCCATCCAGCTGTTGCGGAACTACATGTCCCATGAGGCATTGTAAAACTCTGACATGCACAGACATGACTAGGCATGATGGGAATTGTAGTTCCTGAACAACTGGAGGGCCGTAGTTTGGAGACCCCTGCTATAGAGGATCTAAAACAGCATCATTCCAGAACAAGTCTGGATGAAGGACTTCTACTAGATGGACTGCGACTCACGATAGACCGAGACCCATAATAGACCGAGACCCATAATAGACCGGGACCCATAATAGACCGGGACCCATAATAGACCGGGACCCATAACAGACCGGGACCCATAACAGACCGGGACCCATAACAGACCGGGACCCATAACAGACCGGGACCCATAACAGACCGGGACCCATAACAGACCGGGACCCATAACAGACCGGGACCCATAACAGACCAGGACCCATGATAGACCACGACTGGGACCCACGATAGACCACAACTGGGACCCACGATAGACCACGACTGGGACCCACGAGAACCTCCACAGAGGTGGAACATAGAGTCCAGTTCTCCAACTCTAAGAACACGATGCGAAGTCCTGGAAAGGTCAGAAACCTGAGAACGATATCCAAAGAGCAGGCACTGGGCAGGTGAAACAAGGGGCAAGTGATGGGAGGGTGATACGAGGAGCGGGAGCGATGGAATTATGGAATCTATCTGCTGCCATAACCCCGGTATTCTACGTCAAAGTACAGACGTACAGCTACGGCGGTTTGCGGTAAGTGGTTAAACAGGTAAACTGTCTGCCATGGATTCCTATGCTGGTCATACACTATGCGAAAAATCATTTGAACCCATTTTTCCAAAAACGAACATTTAGCTGTGAGAGCAAACGATAGTGCCATCATGTAATGACCAATAAATTGTTGAATGGACATAAATGAATCAATTTTTTGTTTGTTTTTTCACATACACCTACTGCAAACAGTTTGGCTGAGAAACATATTAACCTTTCAATTTATTGTTCATTCGGCAGAAAATTTCCAAACTCGTCCTTCGGTTTTTTTGGCTCAAAAACGTCGCCCAACCGATTACCAATTTTTGCCTATTAACCAGCCGAAAAACAAACTAAATGACTGAATGTCGGACAATTTTTCGTATAGTATTTGGCCAGCATAAGTGGGGTATTTGCATTTGGAATTTATTGCTGTGAACCGACATCAAGCGTTCCAAGTACCTGTCCATCCATGCAAGTGAAACAGGCCATTGTAAAGCTTCAAAAACCAAGCAAATCCATCAGAGAGCAACAAGGAGGTGGAGACAAGTGAAGGACACTCCCCAGGAGGCGGAGACAAGCGAAGAACCCTCTCCAGGAGGCGGAGGCAAGTGAAGGACCCTCTCCAGGAGGCGGAGACAAGTGAAGGACCCTCTCCAGGAGACGGAGACAAGTGAAGGACACTCCCCAGGAGGTGGACACAAGTGAAGGACACTCCCCAGGAGGTGGACACAAGTGAAGGACACTCCCCAGGAGGTGGACACAAGTGAAGGACACTCCCCAGGAGGTGGACACAAGTGAAGGACACTCCCCAGGAGGTGGACACAAGTGAAGGACACTCCCCAGGAGGTGGACACAAGTGAAGGACACTCCCCAGGAGGTGGGACACAAATGAAGGACACTCCCCAGGAGGTCTACACAAGTGAAGGACACTCCCTGGGAGGTGGACACAAGTGAAGGACACTCCCCAGGAGGTGGACACAAGTGAAGGACACTCCCCAGGAGGTGGACACAAGTGAAGGACACTCCCCAGGAGGTGGACACAAGTGAAGGACACTCCCCAGGAGGTGGAGACAAGTGAAGGACACTCCCCAGGAGGTGGAGACAAGTGAAGGACACTCCCCAGGAGGTGGAGACAAGTGAAGGACACTCCCCAGGAGGTGGACACAAGTGAAGGCGTATCATTGTCAGTCTAAAATCAAGAGAAGACTTTACAAGAGCAAATACAGAGGGTTCACCACAAGGTGCAAACCATTCATAAGCCTGAAGAATAGAAAAGCCAGATTAAACTTTGCTAAAAAACATCTAAAAAACCAAGAGTAGTTTGGAAAAGTTATTCTTTGGACGTATTTAATGAAGATTAAGCTGTAGCAGAATAACGGAAAAAAAAAAAAAAAAGTGTGGAGAAGGCTTGGGACAGCTCATGATCAAAAGGTGTGGGCATGCATGGCTTCCAGTGGCAATGGGTCCCCAAATCATCACTGACTGTGGAAGATTTTGCATTTCATTTGGAAATCGCGGTCCCAGAGTCTGGAGGAGGAGTGGAGAGGCACAGAATCCAATGTTCCATGAGGTCCAATGTGAAGTTTCCACAGTCAGTGATGATTTGGGGAGCCGTGTCATCTACTGGTGTTGGTCCTCCTGTGTTTTATCAAATCCAAAGTCAGCGCAGCCCTCTAGTAGGAGATTCCAGAACTCTTCATGCTTCCCTCTGCTGACCAGATTTATGGAGATGATGATTTCATTTTCCAGCAGGACTTGGCCCCTCTCACACTGCCAAATCTACCAATACCTGGTCACATGATCATGGGATCACTGGGCTTGATTGGCCAGCAAACTCACCTGACCTAAATCCCATAGAGAATCTGTGGAAGAAGATGAGAGACACCAAACCCAACAATGCAGACGAGGTGAAGACCGATATCAGAGCAACCTGACCTTCCATCACACCTCAGCAGTGCCCCAGACTGATCTCCTCCATGCCACGCCAAAGGAGCCCCGACCAAGTATTGGGTGTATCCTACACTGTACATGGACAGACTTCTCACCAACACAACATTTCTGGATTACAAAATACTTTTTTTATTGGTCTTTAGTAATATTCTCATTTTCTGAGATACAGAATTTTGGGGCGTCACTCTCTGTAATCCATAATCATCAATATTAGAAGAAAGAAATGCCTGAAATCTATCACTCTGTGTGTAACATATATATATATATATATATATATATATATATATATACACACCCCACCCCCTCTATATACACCCCATTCCCCCACTATCTCTCTCTATTATTATATATATATATATATATATATATATATATATATATATATATATATAGAGAGAGAGAGAGAGAGAGAGAGAGAGAGAGAGAGAGAGAGAGAGAGAGAGAGAGAGAGAGAGAGAGAGAGAGAGAGAGAGAGAGAGAGAGAGAGAGAGAGAGAGAGAGAGACACACACACACCCCACACACATACATATATACATACATACATAACTTTTTGATGATATTCTAATGTTATGAGAGGCCCCTGTATGTATATACTGTATATATATATATATCTTCTGTGATTCTCGGATCGGATATTTCGGATATTTGTATTGATCTCTCCATAGAGATATTTAAGAAGAAATTGTCTTTTTTTTTTAAACTTTAAATAATAACTAAATTAAGCACCAAACTGAGTTTGTTTTTTTTATCCAATTAATCAAAACAATAAATTGCCCAACTAATCGATGATGAAAATATTCATTAGTTGCAGCTCTAATTATCTATATGAGATCTGTACAGGGGGGGGAGGGGGGGGGGGTCACTGCAGAGCATTCCCACCTCTCCAACTAGAATGTCAGAAATGTCATCTTCACAGCTTTATAAATTCCCCCCCCATAGCTAATATTGGGGGGCATTTGTGGGGGGGGGGGGCAATGGAAGCTCCACACTGGGGGGGGGGGGGGGGGGCAATGACACGCAGAGCTGACAATCTATAGAGATCAGGGAACAGAGGTGTCATTGTGTGAGCGGGGGCTGGGAATGAGGACTCGCTGTCATCACTCTGGAATGTGGGGAGGGGCTCAGCGCTGAATAGACCCCCCCAACCCCCCCCCCCCCACTGGAGGTCCGCTCCGCTACACAACAATATGGGCTGAATGGACTGCTGCAGAGCATTACACCCTCTCCAACTAGATCCCCCCGCAGAGCATTACACCCTCTCCAACTAGATCACCCCGCAGAGCATTACACCTCCACCTCTCCAACTAGATCACCCCGCAGAGCATTACACCCCCACCTCTCCAACTAGATCACCCCGCAGAGCATTACACCCCCACCTCTCCAACTAGATCACCCCGCAGAGCATTACACCCCCACCTCTCCAACTAGATCACCCCGCAGAGCATTACACCTCCACCTCTCCAACTAGATCACCCCGCAGAGCATTACACCTCCACCTCTCCAACTAGATCACCCCGCAGAGCATTACACCTCCACCTCTCCAACTAGATCACCCCGCAGAGCATTACACCTCCACCTCTCCAACTAGATCACCCCGCAGAGCATTACACCCCCACCTCTCCAACTAGATCACCCCGCAGAGCATTACACCCCCACCTCTCCAACTAGATCACCCCGCAGAGCATTACACCCCCACCTCTCCAACTAGATCACCCCGCAGAGCATTACACCCCCACCTCTCCAACTAGATCCCCCCGCAGAGCATTACACCCCCACCTCTCCAACTAGATCACCCCGCAGAGCATTACACCCCCACCTCTCCAACTAGATCCCCCCGCAGAGCATTACACCCCCACCTCTCCAACTAGATCACCCCGCAGAGCATTACACCCTCTCCAACTAGATCACCCTGCAGAGCATTACACCTCCACCTCTCCAACTAGATCACCCCGCAGAGCATTACACCCCCACCTCTCCAACTAGATCACCCTGCAGAGCATTACACCTCCACCTCTCCAACTAGATCACCCCGCAGAGCATTACACCCCCACCTCTCCAACTAGATCACCCCGCAGAGCATTACACCCTCTCCAACTAGATCCCCCCGCAGAGCATTACACCCCCACCTCTCCAACTAGATCACCCCGCAGAGCATTACACCCCCACCTCTCCAACTAGATCACCCCGCAGAGCATTACACCCCCACCTCTCCAACTAGATCACCCGCAGAGCATTACACCCCCACCTCTCCAACTAGATCCCCCCGCAGAGCATTACACCCCCACCTCTCCAACTAGATCACCCCACAGAGCATTACACCCCCACCTCTCCAACTAGATCACCCCGCAGAGCATTACACCCTCTCCAACTAGATCACCCTGCAGAGCATTACACCTCCACCTCTCCAACTAGATCACCCCGCAGAGCATTACACCCCCACCTCTCCAACTAGATCACCCGTAGAGCATTACACCCCCACCTCTCCAACTAGATCACCCCGCAGAGCATTACACCCCCACCTCTCCAACTAGATCCCCCCGCAGAGCATTACACCCCCACCTCTCCAACTAGATCACCCCGCAGAGCATTACACCCTCTCCAACTAGATCACCCTGCAGAGCATTACACCTCCACCTCTCCAACTAGATCACCCCGCAGAGCATTACACCCTCTCCAACTAGATCACCCTGCAGAGCATTACACCTCCACCTCTCCAACTAGATCACCCCGCAGAGCATTACACCCCCACCTCTCCAACTAGATCACCCCGCAGAGCATTACACCCTCTCCAACTAGATCCCCCCGCAGAGCATTACACCCCCACCTCTCCAACTAGATCCCCCCGCAGAGCATTACACCCCCACCTCTCCAACTAGATCACCCCGCAGAGCATTACACCCCCACCTCTCCAACTAGATCCCCCCGCAGAGCATTACACCCCCACCTCTCCAACTAGATCACCCCGCAGAGCATTACACCCCCCACCTCTCCAACTAGATCACCCCGCAGAGCATTACACCCTCTCCAACTAGATCACGCTGCAGAGCATTACACCTCCACCTCTCCAACTAGATCACCCCGCAGAGCATTACACCCCCACCTCTCCAACTAGATCACCCGCAGAGCATTACACCCCCACCTCTCCAACTAGATCCCCCCGCAGAGCATTACACCCCCACCTCTCCAACTAGATCACCCCGCAGAGCATTACACCCCCACCTCTCCAACTAGATCACCCCGCAGAGCATTACACCTCCACCTCTCCAACTAGATCACCCCGCAGAGCATTACACCTCCACCTCTCCAACTAGATCACCCCGCAGAGCATTACACCCCCACCTCTCCAACTAGATCACCCCGCAGAGCATTACACCCCCACCTCTCCAACTAGATCCCCCCGCAGAGCATTACACCCCCACCTCTCCAACTAGATCACCCCGCAGAGCATTACACCCCCACCTCTCCAACTAGATCCCCCCGCAGAGCATTACACCCCCACCTCTCCAACTAGATCACCCCGCAGAGCATTACACCCCTCTCCAACTAGATCACCCTGCAGAGCATTACACCTCCACCTCTCCAACTAGATCACCCCGCAGAGCATTACACCCTCTCCAACTAGATCACCCTGCAGAGCATTACACCTCCACCTCTCCAACTAGATCACCCCGCAGAGCATTACACCCCCACCTCTCCAACTAGATCACCCCGCAGAGCATTACACCCTCTCCAACTAGATCCCCCCGCAGAGCATTACACCCCCACCTCTCCAACTAGATCCCCCCGCAGAGCATTACACCCCCACCTCTCCAACTAGATCACCCCGCAGAGCATTACACCCCCACCTCTCCAACTAGATCACCCCGCAGAGCATTACACCCTCTCCAACTAGATCACCCCGCAGAGCATTACACCCCCACCTCTCCAACTAGATCACCCCGCAGAGCATTACACCCCCACCTCTCCAACTAGATCACCCGCAGAGCATTACACCCCCACCTCTCCAACTAGATCCCCCCGCAGAGCATTACACCCCCACCTCTCCAACTAGATCACCCCACAGAGCATTACACCCCCACCTCTCCAACTAGATCACCCCGCAGAGCATTACACCCTCTCCAACTAGATCACCCTGCAGAGCATTACACCTCCACCTCTCCAACTAGATCACCCCGCAGAGCATTACACCCCCACCTCTCCAACTAGATCACCCGTAGAGCATTACACCCCCACCTCTCCAACTAGATCACCCCGCAGAGCATTACACCCCCACCTCTCCAACTAGATCCCCCCGCAGAGCATTACACCCCCACCTCTCCAACTAGATCACCCCGCAGAGCATTACACCCTCTCCAACTAGATCACCCTGCAGAGCATTACACCTCCACCTCTCCAACTAGATCACCCCGCAGAGCATTACACCCTCTCCAACTAGATCACCCTGCAGAGCATTACACCTCCACCTCTCCAACTAGATCACCCCGCAGAGCATTACACCCCCACCTCTCCAACTAGATCACCCCGCAGAGCATTACACCCTCTCCAACTAGATCCCCCCGCAGAGCATTACACCCCCACCTCTCCAACTAGATCCCCCCGCAGAGCATTACACCCCCACCTCTCCAACTAGATCACCCCGCAGAGCATTACACCCCCACCTCTCCAACTAGATCCCCCCGCAGAGCATTACACCCCCACCTCTCCAACTAGATCACCCCGCAGAGCATTACACCCCCACCTCTCCAACTAGATCACCCCGCAGAGCATTACACCCTCTCCAACTAGATCACCCTGCAGAGCATTACACCTCCACCTCTCCAACTAGATCACCCCGCAGAGCATTACACCCCCACCTCTCCAACTAGATCACCCGCAGAGCATTACACCCCCACCTCTCCAACTAGATCCCCCCGCAGAGCATTACACCCCCACCTCTCCAACTAGATCACCCCGCAGAGCATTACACCCCCACCTCTCCAACTAGATCACCCCGCAGAGCATTACACCCTCTCCAACTAGATCACCCTGCAGAGCATTACACCTCCACCTCTCCAACTAGATCACCCCGCAGAGCATTACACCCCCACCTCTCCAACTAGATCACCCGCAGAGCATTACACCCTCTCCAACTAGATCACCCCGCAGAGCATTACACCCCCACCTCTCCAACTAGATCACCCCGCAGAGCATTACACCCCCACCTCTCCAACTAGATCCCCCCGCAGAGCATTACACCCCCACCTCTCCAACTAGATCACCCCGCAGAGCATTACACCCCCACCTCTCCAACTAGATCACCCCGCAGAGCATTACACCCTCTCCAACTAGATCACCCTGCAGAGCATTACACCTCCACCTCTCCAACTAGATCACCCCGCAGAGCATTACACCCCCACCTCTCCAACTAGATCACCCGCAGAGCATTACACCCCCACCTCTCCAACTAGATCACCCCGCAGAGCATTACACCCCCACCTCTCCAACTAGATCACCCCGCAGAGCATTACACCCTCTCCAACTAGATCCCCCCGCAGAGCATTACACCCTCTCCACCTAGATCACCCCGCAGAGCATTACACCCTCTCCAACTAGATCACCCCGCAGAGCATTACACCCTCTCCAACTAGATCCCCCCGCAGAGCATTACACCCTCTCCAACTAGATCACCCCGCAGAGCATTACACCCTCTCCAACTAGATCAACCCGCAGAGCATTACACCCTCTCCAACTAGATCACCCCGCAGAGCATTACACCCTCTCCAACTAGATCACCCTCCAGAGCATTACAACCTCTCCAACTAGATCACCCCGCAGAGCATTACACCCCCACCTCTCCAACTAGATCACTCCGCAGAGCATTACACCTCCACCTCTCCAACTAGATCCCCCCGCAGAGCATTACACCTCCACCTCTCCAACTAGATCACCCCGCAGAGCATTACACCCCCACCTCTCCAACTAGATCACCCCGCAGAGCATTACACCCCCACCTCTCCAACTAGATCACCCCGCAGAGCATTACACCCCCACCTCTCCAACTAGATCACCCCGCAGAGCATTACACCCCCACCTCTCCAACTAGATCACCCCGCAGAGCATTACACCCTCCTCAACTAGATCCCCCCGCAGAGCATTACACCTCCACCTCTCCAACTAGATCACCCCGCAGAGCATTACACCCCCACCTCTCCAACTAGATCACCCCGCAGAGTATTACACCTCCACCTCTCCAACTAGATCACCCCGCAGAGCATTACACCCCCACCTCTCCAACTAGATCACCCCGCAGAGCATTACACCCTCTCCAACTAGATCCCCCCGCAGAGCATTACACCCCCACCTCTCCAACTAGATCACCCGTTTATCTGAACAGAGAAACTTCTAACCGTGATTTCCTTTCAGGGAAAGTTGTACAGATTGTATGGTGTGTGAGAGACCCGGAGGATGATGTTCCGGTGATGGAGGTCCGGATACAAAGGTTCAGGTGATACAAAGTAACAGAATATGATGTTGGGGGGGCAGAAAGAATGTGGAAATCCTTTACATTTCCTTCTCTATGGTGAGCCACTTTTTGGAGATTCCGGTTGTTCGGGGAGAACCTCACACACCACACGATTGGTACAATGAGGATCATGCAGATCGTAAATCTCATCCACCAGATAATGGTATTTTCATCCTGGTTGACGTCATCACGTTGTGCAATTTCAGATCATGGCGGACGTTCTCTCTCTTGTTGACATCATTTTATACATTGATTTAAGATTATTATTTTCTATAGTTTGCTGACATCTAGTGGAAGTTTAGGGACACTACAACCCGTTTATTATGTCATTTTGGTATCCTCCTCCTCCTTCCTTCCCTCCTATTTAATGCTAGTTAGTTCAGTCTCAGACAATTCCCGTTTCTACCATGTTCCCTCAGTAGTGTAAAGCAGCCCATAGATGATGATTTGATGTTGGTGGAGGGGAAAAAAAAAAATCGTTCGATCCCCCCATTATCACATGTCAGTGTTGGAGGAATTCCTCCCACTTATCCGTCGTGTTCGGATTACTAGAGCTGGCGGCAGTAATCACACGTAAATCTGACTGGCTGGTTATACACCCAAGATGACCAATGGATTGATTTGGGTACAATCGGCCTGCCCATAGATGGATCGAATCTCGGCCGGTCCCTGCTGAACTGGCCAAATTGTAATCCACGAATGGCCGGATTTATTTATTCACAATAAAAGTGTAAAGTCATCATCTTCTTCTCACACTTCTAAACACCGGAAAAAAAAACCTCCTCTGAAGTAAAACTGTGTTGGATTCAACTTCTGAATCTTACTGAAGAGTGAAGCTCTTGGGAGCCAATCAGCTTCCAGCTTTTATTGTCAAAGCTTAACTGAACAAGCTGAAGTTAGAAGCTGATTGGCTGCCATGCGGAGCTGCACCAGATTTAGTAAATCTCCCCCACTGGCTCTATAGAGGTAAGTAAGGGAGGTAAGTGACGGCATAAAGCGGATATTTCTGGATCTGCCCCGGGTGGGCGGAGTCTAGAAGTCACATGGTTTCATTCTGTAGCTGTTTTTTCGCTTTGATTTATAAAACTCGGGAAAATCGAGAATCTTCGATCTCCTCCAATACATTGGCTCCGGGTCTTCCTCGCACTCGGCTCTCCATGGGGGCCGGAAGGGGGGCCGGTACATCTGGAATAGAAGACTCATCGCTGAGAATCTCCTCGCAGGTTTACAATCGTTATTTACGGCTTCCTATATAAAGTCCGGGTTTTATCCGGAACGTTCCGGCGTCTGCTCGCCGGTGATAAGGCGTCCATTCAACGGACTGAGTCGTAATTCTTTCTCTGAAGAATAACTCGCGCTTTGTGCCGGCGGCAGTCACTGCGTCCCGTTATCAGCGGACATTCATCACAGAGAGACAATTACCATCTGGATAACGGGTGACGGCACCCAGATATCGCCAATCCTGGACAAAGCCGCTCAACGCGTTTCACCTGGAAAACCTGCAATGGCAGCAGAGAAGCCAGAACCATTTGTAGCTGTGTATGGGGCAAGATCAGGGGGGGAGGGGGTCACCGCAATCATATTGGGGTGGCGGGTGTAGTACATCAAATCAAACATATAAAAGTGGGTGATGTCATATGATGAGGTCATTCGGATGGTTATGATGTGAGATCTCTGATAGGAGAGACGTCCCCAATGATCACATCTACATTCCAATTCATCGTTGTCACCCGAGTTGGGGGAGGGGAGCGCAGAGTTCTCAGCGGACGCACATCGTCACCGTCTGGGAGGACCGGGACCCCAACATGGAGGGCCTGACAGCATGCATGGGGTGTGAGAAGAATGGAGTGATAGTTGATGACTCCAGAGGGGAATGAAGGGATAGTTGATGACTCCAGAGGGGAATGAAGGGATAGTTGATGACTCCAGAAGGGAATGAAGGGATAGTTGATGACTCCAGAGGGGAATGAAGTGATAGTTGAGGACTCCAGAGGGGAATGAAGTGATAGTTGAGGACTCCAGAGGGGAATGAAGTGATAGTTGATGACTCCAGAGAGGAATGAAGGGATAGTTGAGGACTCCAGAGGGGAATGAAGGGATAGTTGATGACTCCAGAGGGGAATGAAGGGATAGTTGATGACTCCAGAGGGGAATGAAGGGATAGTTGAGGACTCCAGAGGGGAATGAAGGGATAGTTGAGGACTCCAGAGGGGAATGAAGGGATAGTTGATGACTCCAGAGGGGAATGAAGGGATAGTTGAGGACTCCAGAGGGGAATGAAGGGATAGTTGAGGACTCCAGAGGGGAATGAAGGGATAGTTGATGACTCCAGAGGGGAATGAAGTGATAGTTGATGACTCCAGAGGGGAATGAAGGGATAGTTGAGGACTCCAGAGGGGAATGAAGTGATAGTTGATATCTCCAGAGGGGAATGAAGGGATAGTTGAGGACTCCAGAGGGGAATGAAGTGATAGTTGAGGACTCCAGAGGGGAATGAAGTGATAGTTGAGGACTCCAGAGGGGAATGAAGTGATAGTTGAGGACTCCAGAGGGGAATGAAGAGATAGTTGATGACTCCAGAGGGGAATGAAGTGATAGTTGATGACTCCAGAGGGGAATGAAGTGATAGTTGAGGACTCCAGAGGGGAATGAAGTGATAGTTGATGACTCCAGAGGGGAATGAAGGGATAGTTGATGACTCCAGAGGGGAATGAAGAAATAGTTGAGGACTCCAGAGAAGTATGAAGTGATAATTGGCTCCTGTCAGATTTACTTCATTGATCAGCGCTGCAGGCTATAGCCGACCGCGCTGATCAGTGTATTCTTACTGGGGGAGGGGGGTAAATCTCCTCACTGTCAGAATACAAAGACACACGGGGAGGATTCGCTCATAGAGTGTGTGGATGGGGGAACCAAGTATTTTTTTGTTCAATGAAAAAAAAAAAAGACTCATCTATGGGCTGCCTAATACACAGAATTATGTATATGTATATATATATATATATATATATATATATATATATATATATATATATATATATATATATGTATATGTATATGTATGTATGTATGTATATATATATATATATATATATATATATATATATATATATATATATATATATATATATATATATATATATATATATATATATATATATATATATATATATATATACACACACACAGACATAATACACAGTGACCTAATAATATACGGGGGGGGGGGGGGGGGGAGGATTTCTGTGAGTGACTCCATAGAACAGCACAGAGGTATCCCTCCTCCGCCCAAACTTCACCTACAATATCCAGATATCACTATGGCTCCACCTGCTGGCGAAACCTGGCACTGCAGACATTCTGACATTTATTGTATTTTTATGGCTGAATTTAAGTCCATCAACAATCAGATACGGTGAGCGATTATTCACCAAGGGATGTAAGCGAGGGATTCACATCATTTACTGAGTAAATCCTCTTTAGATTCGGTGTCGTCTGATATATGGAGCTGTGCTGATGTCACAGATGTAAAACCCTGCTGTCTGTATATCTACTGATCAGTGATGTCATCACTATACACATAATTTATGTCACATGACCAGCGGGTAGCATTCTCTGTCATGATGTAATTTTATTGTTTTATTATGGAGATCAGGGAACTCCTAATTATATAACATGGCAAGGAATCCTCCACCCTCTTCCCCACTATCCCACTACTGTCCTCCAACAGTCCCACCTCTACCCTCCTACTGTCCTTCCATTATCATCCCACCACTGTCCTTCCATTATCATCCCACCACTGTCCTCCAACCACCCCACCACTGTCCTTCCATTATCATCCCACCACTGTCCTCCAACCACCCCACCACTGTCCTTCCATTATCATCCCACCACTGTCCTTCCATTATCATCCCACCACTGTCCTCCAACCACCCCACCACTGTCTTTCCATTATCATCCCACCACTGTCCTCCAACCACCCCACCACTGTCCTTCCATTATCATCCCACCACTGTCCTCCAACCACCCCACCACTGTCCTTCCATTATCATCCCACCACTGTCCTTCCATTATCATCCCACCACTGTCCTCCAACCACCCCACCACTGTCTTTCCATTATCATCCCACCACTGTCCTCCAACCACCCCACCACTGTCCTTCCATTATCATCCCACCACTGTCCTCCAACCACCCCACCACTGTCCTTCCATTATCATCCCACCACTGTCCTACAACCACCCCACCACTGTCCTACAACCACCCCACCACTGTCCTTCCATTATTGTCCCACAGCCCCACTCACTGTCCTCCCACAGTCCCACCACTGTCCTCCCATTTTTGTCCCACCACAGTCCCAACACTTGACCCGCCACAGTCCCAACACTTGTCCCTCCAACCGTCCCAACACTTGTCCCTCCAACCGTCCCAACACTTGTCCCTCCAACCGTCCCAACACTTGTCCCTCCAACCGTCCCAACACTTGTCCCTCCAACCGTCCCAACACTTGTCCCTCCAACCGTCCCAACACTTGTCCGTCCAACCGTCCCAACACTTGTCCCTCCAACCGTCCCAACACTTGTCCCTCCAACCATCCCAACACTTGTCCCTCCAACCGTCCCAACACTTGTCCCTCCAACCGTCCCAACACTGTCCTCCCATTATTGTCCCACAGCCCCACTCGCTGTCCTCCCACAGTCCCACCACTGTCCTCCCATTTTTGTCCCACCACAGTCCCAACACTTGACCTGCCACCGTCCCAACATTTGTCCCGCCACCGTCCCAACACTTGTCCCTCCAACCGTCCCAACACTTGTCCCTCCAACCGTCCCAACACTTGTCCCTCCAACCGTCCCAACACTTGTCCCTCCAACCGTCCCAACACTTGTCCCTCCAACCGTCCCAACACTTGTCCCTCCAACCGTCCCAACACTTGTCCCTCCAATTCTCCATAGAGAACAGGACAGAGATATCAGTGATCAGTGAAGGGCAATACAGATGGCGTCCACGGAGATTCTCAACGTACCATTCGTGGCAATCACAGGTAAAACAGAGGGAGTGGTTACCAGATGGTGGGAGTGGTTACACATATGGAGGGATTGGTGTCTGGACACATCGGTCTTATTCCTGACCACCTCCTGTGTATAATCCGCTGAAACATGAACATGTCGCTCAGAGGACGCACATCGTCTCCATCATCCCCTCCACATCCCTCACCTGCAGTCACCTGTCTTGGAATTGCCGGTATTCCATCCTCTGGATTGCGTTGTAGAAATACAGCCAGTGTGTTCTCTAGTTCCAGCCCTGCCCACTCAGTGCACGGTACCTCCAACACCACACACACACACACACACACACACACACACACACACACACACACACACACACACACACACACACACACACACTAGCATGAGAGGGAGGTTGCACAGCACAATCATGTGACAAGAGCCTGCGTTCCCCTCAGAAGGGAGAAGCCTGCTGAATATAGAGGTCACAGGTTTTAAAGAATTGTAATCCAATGAAATAAAGAGAATACTTTTGCAGTTTCCGGACCCGTATTACCGGCTTTATTTCAGTTCCTGCCTTCAGCCCCTGAAAAACAATGTAGACATAAACCTGAAATCCATGACATTAGTTTGCTCTGTGTTTCACCAATGTTATTTTGTAAAATATCTTGTTTTCACCCTTTTTTTCATCCTTTGTTAGGACTTATTATGGCGGATCTCCTGCAGCCTCTTTGCAGCCACTTCCTGTCTACATCCACTCTAGTATAATGTGTACTGAAACAGCCACTTGTGGTCTCCATCAGAAGCTCATGTGACAGGGTGACAACGCAGGAGCAAGATTCAGAGACAGGAACGGAATGTTGTCACCATATAACAGGAAGTACCTAAAAAAGGACCTCCATGGCGGGATCTCCCGGGATTTATTATAAGGAAATCTGCAGATTCACATAGAATGACCATGTTGAAGCCATGAGATTTTACTGATTGGGCTCAGTTATGTTTTTAGCCCTGCGGCATTTCCGATCTCCGGCATCCTCCATACCACATCTGGTGGGAATTTATTGCGAGTATTTGCGGCGCTCCCAGAACGGGCCGGCGTTGTTCTACACCATCCTGGCGGAATACCGATGAAATACGGACATTCAGCTCCTATTAAAGGCAGAATTTAAATTCAATGTGACTGACAATAACATCCCTTTAACAAAACCGCGTCCCAATTCCCCCGGCAATCCGCGAGCGATAGAATAAAATTCATGAGTCGGGATGCTGGAAGCCGGCCAGCCGCTGCCCCGGACAAAATAAATGTATATTCGGCTCGTTCAGAGCGGAGTGACGGGCAGAATATCGGAAGTGCGGCATTACACGCGGGACCATCTCCATTTGTCAGCCATGACACTAAATCTTGGCGGCGTATGAAGAGACACACGGCGCTATTTTTACTCTATAAGTATAAATTCCAGAGACAATGACGGCACGCCGGGGCAGGTTTTTATGGCAGGAAAGATTTATAGTCGGGTTTCAGGTGATGCTACAAAGAAATTGGAGAGAAATAAAACACCTTGAGCCTCACCTATGAACGTCCTCAGGAAATGTTTCACTCCAAACTTGGCGCCAATCTAAAAAAATGTCATCAATTTAACGGCCAACCGGCATAGTTTTCCATGAAATGTAGTAAATGTCGATTGACGAACACCGCCGGGCTTCATAATCTGCCAGAAAGCCTTTCCAAACAGGCCATGACCTGAAAGTGAATTACATGGACGGATTACGGGTCCCAAAGAAGAGTGGCCAGCCTGGGGACATCGGCTTCACAGGAAATATAAGTCCCAGCAAGTCAAGAAAGTATAAGTCCCAGCATCACAAGAAAAAAAAAAACAAAAAAAAAAAAACAACAGAATAAAAAAGAGGCTGCAAAGGAGCTTCAAGACTCAAGGCCAGCGTAAAAGAACCCCATGACCTGGACTGGTGTAGAAGAACTGCAACCTTTGGGCAGGTGTAGAGGAACTCAAAGGTCCTTTGTCCTTGGTGGTCTAGAGGAACCCCACACCCTGGGCCTTCGTAGAGGGAACTCAACCCTCATGCCAGTGCAGTGGAGCTGCAACCCCAAGGCTGGTGTACAGAAACCCCAAGCTTGGGGTTTTAGATGAACCCCAAGGTCTGGACAAGTGTACAGGAAGTAACTGCAGCCTCAGGACTGGTGTACAGGAACTCTAAGCTCCATGGTGGTCTAGAGGAACCCCAGGCTGATGAAAAGGACCTGCAAGGCTTGGACTGGTGTAGAGGAACCCCAAAACCCTGGATCAGTATAAAGAACCTTCAAGGCCCAGGGTCAGTGTAGAGGAACCCCAAGTCCTGGACCAGAATAGAGCAAACCCCAAGGCTTGGACCAGTGTACATGAACCCCAAGCCCAAGGGGCGGTATAGAAGAACTTTAAGACCTGGACCAATGTAGGAGGAACCCAAAGACCTGGACCAGTGTAGAGGAACTCAAAACCCCCAAACTGGTATAGAGATATCCCAAGCCCCAAACTGGTATCGAGAAACCTCAGGCCCTGGACCAGTGTGGAGGACCCCAAAGTCCCAGGGCCAGTGTAGTGGAACCCCAATTCCCAGACCAGTATAGAGCAACCTTAAGGCCCAGACCAGTGAAGAGGAAACCCAGCTCTGAGTAGGTATGGGGAAACCCCAAGTTCCATGCTGATGTAAAAGAACAGCAACCTCAGGGCCTGCGAAGAGAAACCGCAAAGTCTTGGCTCAATGAAGGACAACCCAAACCCCCTGGCTGGTGTAAAGGAACCTCAAGCTACAGGCCGATGTAAAGTAACTTCAACCCCAGGGCCAGTTTAGCGTCCCAAACCCTGGTCTGATGTAGAGGGACCACAAAACCTTAGATGTTGTAGCGCAACTGCAAACCCCAGGCCTGTGTATGGGGTCCACAAGTCCTGGGATGGTGTAGAAGAAGGAGTCCCAAGGCCCTGGCTGGTGAAGAACTGAAAATCCAGGGCTGGTGAAGGGGGACAACAAGGCTCTGACCAGTGAAGAGGAACACAAAGCCCCCAAGCTGCTATAGAGAAGAGGGACTGCAAGGCTTGGGATGTGGAAGAGGAACCCCAAGCCCTGGGCTTCTACAGAGAAACTGTAAGGCCTGGGCTGTGGAAAAGGGACCCAAGGCCTGGGTCACTGTAGAGGAACCACAACCCCAGAACCAGTGCAGAGGAACCCCAAGGCATGGGCCACTGTAGAGGAATCTCAACATCAGGACTGGTGTAGAGGAACCCCAAGGCCCGAGTCACTGGAGAGGAACCACAACAACGCTGTAGAGCAGGGATATGCAATTAGCAGACCTCCAGCTGTTGCAAAACTACAAGTCCCATCATGCCTCTGCCTCTGGGTGTCATGCTTGTGGCTGTCAGAGTCTTGCTTTGCCTCATGGGAGTTGTAGTTCTGCAACAGCTGGAGGTCCGCTAATTGCATATTCCTGGTGTAGAGGAACACTAAGGCCTGGGTCATTGTAGAGGAACCACAACCCCAGGACCGGGGTGTAGAGGAACTCCAAAGCCTAGGATCATGTAGAGGAACTCCAAGCCTTGGGCTGTGGAAAAGGAACCCCAAGGCCTGGGCCATTATAGAGGTACCACAACCCCAGGACCAATGTAGAGGAACCCCAAGCCCTGGGCTTCTACAGAGGTACTGCAGGGCTTGGGCTGTGGAAAAGGAACCCCATGGCCTGGGCCACTGTAGAGGAACCACAACCCTAGGACTGGTGTAGAGGAACCCCAAGGCCTGGATCACTGTAGAGGAACCCCAAACCCTGGGCTTCTACAGAAGGACTGAAAGACTTGGGCTGTGGAAAAGGAACCCCAAGGCTTAGGTCATTGTGGCCTAGGTAATTGTAGAGGATCCACAACCCCAGGACCAGTGTAGAGGAATCCCAAGCCCTGCCACCGTGTAGCGGAACTGCAACCCTTCCATCAGTAATATGGGATAGTCTGCTGAAGGAAGGATCTATATAGAAATTTTTGATGCTGGATTCATTTGATTTCAGCACATTTTGACCTTTCTATCTTTAGGGGTCTAAAACATCCAAGGAGCCCCTTTTCCAAAGGTGGTGGCTGTGGATGGTGAGATTTTTTTTTGCACAGATTTTGCGGTAGATCGGGGCTCTTCTGTTTTTGAAGATTGATAAATTTGCTTTTGATGTTCTTGGAAATATTTTTTCTGGTTTGTGACACATTGTTTTATTTTGTATCACATTCACTTCTTAAAGAACTTTTTATGAAATAAGTTCCGGAGCTCTCTGCTACCAATGTGGCTCCCCGTGGCCCCTCTACCCACCCAGTCAGGTGTTTGCACGCACTGAATACTTGTACAAAAGTTGCTCCTTCAGGTTTATTGGCCCCCAACAACCTGCAGCAAGTCAGTCGGGTAACGATGCAACAATACGGCATTGTGCGTCTGCTGGAGAGGAATTCCCTCCTTTGTCTCTGGTGGGGTTTGTTTGCCGGCTCGGAGGTCTCCATAAAGAGAACCGCCCACATACCCGGCAAGACGTGGCACGCCGCAGACAAGGACGGCACTGAGCAAATATTATGAGAGGCTCATTCAGCACCGGCGGAGGCTGCAGGCACACTGTACACACAGACCTCTATACGGCGGAGATCGGCGGTCAGGATTACAGCGCGGACCCCCGATCACACAGAACAGACGACAGGAGATTAAAAATGCAAAGCACTAAGTGCGCTAAATAATACATGATCCGGCTCCAACTTTCATCTGGGATCCGCCGGGTTCCCAGGCAACCTCAGGTCTCTTGGACGTGATCCCGTGGGCGCACAAAGCCTCGCTCTGGCCAAGCTGGCCGCCGACTTCACTGGGCCCAGAAATCACTAAAACCCGAATGAGCCCAATGCCAGCAAAGAGAACCTGTCTAATGAAAGACTACAACCAATCATCACACTGATCACCTGTGCAACCTGACCATTCACAGCCCCAACACCTACACACGCTATGACATCACACAACATTCTCCCCTATGAAATCACACTGACATCATCTCCCCCTATGACATCACATTGACATCACACAATATTCCCCCCCTATGACATCACACTGACATCACACAATATTCCCCCCCATGACATCATACAATATTCTCCCCATATGACATCACACAACATTCTCCACTATGACATCATACTGACATCATCTCCCCCTATGAAATCACATTGACATCACACTGATCACCTGTGCAACCTGACCATTCACAGCCCCAACACCTACACACGCTATGACATCACACAACATTCTCCCCTATGAAATCACACCGACATCATCTCCCGCTATGACATCACACTGACATCACACAATATCCCCCCCCATGACATCACACTGACATCATACAATATTCTCCCCCTATGACATCACACAACATTCTCCCCTATGAAAACACACTGACATCATCATCGGGGATCGGTGCAGCCAGCTCGCAGTGTCGGGGATCGGTGCAGCCAGCTCGCAGTGTCGGGGATCGGTGCAGCCAGCTCGCAGTGTCGGGGATCGGTGCAGCCAGCTCGCAGTGTCGGGGATCGGTGCACAGAGCTCGCAGTGTCGGGGATCGGTGCACAGAGCTCGCAGTGTCGGGGATCGGTGCAGCCAGCTCGCAGTGTCGGGGATCGGTGCAGCCAGCTCGCAGCGTCAGGGATCGGTGCAGCCAGCTCGCAGCGTCAGGGATCGGTGCACAGAGCTCGCAGTGTTGGGGATCGGTGCACCCAGCTCACAGTGTCGGGGATCGGTGCACCCAGCTCACAGTGTCGGGGATCGGTGCACCCAGCTCGCAGTGTCGGGGATCGGTGCACCCAGCTCGCAGCGTCGGGGATCGGTGCAGCCAGCTCGCAGCGTCGGGGATCGGTGCAGCCAGCTCGCAGCGTCGGGGATCGGTGCAGCCAGCTCGCAGCGTCGGGGATCGGTGCAGCCAGCTCGCAGCGTCGGGGATCGGTGCAGCCAGCTCGCAGCGTCGGGGATCGGTGCAGCCAGCTCGCAGCGTCGGGGATCGGTGCAGCCAGCTCGCAGCGTCGGGGATCGGTGCAGCCAGCTCGCAGCGTCGGGGATCGGTGCAGCCAGCTCGCAGCGTCGGGGATCGGTGCAGCCAGCTCGCAGCGTCGGGGATCGGTGCAGCCAGCTCGCAGCGTCGGGGATCGGTGCAACAAGCTCGCAGCGTCGGGGATCGGTGCAGCCAGCTCGCAGTGTCGGGGATCGGTGCAGCCAGCTCGCAGTGTCGGGGATCGGTGCAGCCAGCTCGCAGTGTCGGGGATCGGTGCAGCCAGCTCGCAGTGTCCGGGATCGGTGCAGCCAGCTCGCAGTGTCCGGGATCGGTGCAGCCAGCTCGCAGTGTCCGGGATCGGTGCAGCCAGCTCGCAGTGTCCGGGATCGGTGCAGCCAGCTCGCAGTGTCCGGGATCGGTGCAGCCAGCTCGCAGTGTCCGGGATCGGTGCAGCCAGCTCGCAGTGTCCGGGATCGGTGCAGCCAGCTCGCAGTGTCCGGGATCGGTGCAGCCAGCTCGCAGTGTCCGGGATCGGTGCAGCCAGCTCGCAGTGTCCGGGATCGGTGCAGCCAGCTCTCAGTGTCCGGGATCGGTGCAGCCAGCTCGCAGTGTCCGGGATCGGTGCAGCCAGCTCGCAGTGTCGGGGATCGGTGCACCCAGCTCACAGTGTCGGGGATCGGTGCACCCAGCTCACAGTGTCGGGGATCGGTGCACCCAGCTCACAGTGTCGGGGATCGGTGCACCCAGCTCACAGTGTCGGGGATCGGTGCACCCAGCTCACAGTGTCGGGGATCGGTGCACCCAGCTCACAGTGTCGGGGATCGGTGCACCCAGCTCACAGTGTCGGGGATTGGTGCAGCAAGCTCGCAGTGTCCGGGATCGGTGCACCCAGCTCGCAGTGTCGGGGATCGGTGCACCCAGCTCGCAGTGTCGGGGATCGGTGCACAGAGCTCGCAGTGTCGGGGATCGGTGCACCCAGCTCGCAGTATCGGGGATCGGTGCAGCCAGCTAGCAGTGTCGGGGATCGGTGCAGCCAGCTCGCAGTGTCGGGGATCGGTGCACCGAGTGGCACTGACATCACTTTCATTCTGCAGGAAGAGCTGTGGGGGAAGTTAATTATTAACAATAAAACTCTGACAGGAGAAATATCGATCAATAATGTGCCTGGAATGTCAGTGAGGAACATACCTAGCATAAGATCTCTTCCTGCATCGACATACACTATATTACCAAAAGTATTGGGACGCCTGCCTTTATACACACATGAACTTTAATGGCATCCCAGTCTTACTCCCAAAAGCAAGGTCTATAAAGACAAGGATGAGCGAGTTTGGGGTGGAGGAACTTGACTGGTCTGCACAGAGTCCTGACCTCAACCCCATACAACACCTTTGGGATGAATTAGAGTGCAGACTGTGAGCCAGGCCTTCTCATCCAACATCAGTGCCTGACCTCACAAATGCTCTTCTGGAAGAGTGGTCAAACATTCCCATAGACACCCTCCTAAACCTTGTGGACGGCCTTCCCAGAAGAGTTGAAGCTGTTATAGCTGCAAAGGGCGGAGCCAACTTAATATTGAACCCTCCGGACTAAGACTGGGAGGTCATTTAAGTTCATGTGTGTGTAAAGGCAGGTGTCCCAATACTTTGGGTAATATAGTGTGCCTCCTATAAGATCTGTCCCTGCACTGATAGCACACAGTCAGTCCCTGCAGTCAGGAGCGGAGCCCCCCACACATCAGTCTGCGGATCACGTCCGGTCCCATCACACACAATGGAGCCGTGTGGAGGATGGAGAGGCAGCAGCCGAATCTCATTCAATTCTCATGTAAAATGAGGAGGAACCCCCCCCCCCCCAATCTGCTCCCCGACATTCACTGCAAACTGGAACTGCCCCCAATCTGCAGACCCCCACCAACCACAACTATAGGACCCCCCCCCCAACCACAATTATAGGACCCCCCCAATCTGCAGACCCCCAGCAACCACAATTATAGGACCCCCCCAATCTGCAGACCCCCACCAACCACAACTATAGGACCCCCCCAATCTGCAGACCCCCAGCAACCACAATTATAGGACCCCCCCAATCTGCAGACCCCCACCAACCACAACTATAGGACCCCCTCAATCTGCAGACCCCCACTAATCTGCAGACCCCCACAAACCACAACTATAGGACCCCCTTCAATCTGCAGACCCCCCCAATCTGCAGACCCCCCACCAACCACAATTAAAGGACCCCCCAATCTGCAGACCCCCACCAACCACAACTATAGGACCCCCCCCAATCTGCAGACCCCCCCAATCTGAAGACCCTCACCAACCACAATTACAGGACCCCCCCAATCTGCAGACCCCCCACCAACCACAACTATAGGACCGCCCCAATCTGCAGACCCCCACCAGCCACAATTATAGGACCCCCCTCCCAATCTGCAGACCCCCACCAACCACAATTATAGGACCCCCCAATCTGCAGACCCCCACCAACCACAATTATAGGACCCCCCCCCAATCTGCTGACCCCCCCCATCTGCAGATCCCCACCAACCACAATTATAGGACCCCCCCCCCCAATCTGCAGACCCCCACCAATCTGCAGATCCCCACCAACCACAATTATAGGACCCCCCCAAACTGCAGACCCCCCAATCTGCAGACCCCCACCAGCCACAATTATAGGACCCCCCTCCCAATCTGCAGACCCCCACCAACCACAACTATAGGACCCCCCCAAACTGCAGACCCCCCAATCTGCAGACCCCCACCAACCACAATTATAGGACCCCCCCCCCAATCTGCAGACCCCCACTAACCACAATTATAGGACCCCCCCAATCTGCAGACCCCCCAATCTGCAGACCCCCACCAACCACAATTATAGGACCCCCCCCAATCTGCAGACCCCCACTAACCACAATTATAGGACCCCCCAATCTGCAGACCCCCACCAACCACAACTATAGGACCCCCTCAATCTGCAGACCCCCACTAATCTGCAGACCCCCACAAACCACAACTATAGGACCCCCTTCAATCTGCAGACCCCCCCAATCTGCAGACCCCCCACCAACCACAATTAAAGGACCCCCCAATCTGCAGACCCCCACCAACCACAACTATAGGACCCCCCCAATCTGCAGACCCCCCCCCCCCCAATCTGAAGACCCTCACCAACCACAATTACAGGACCCCCCCCCCAATCTGCAGACCCCCCACCAACCACAACTATAGGACCCCTCCCAATCTGCAGACCCCCACCAACCACAACTATAGGACCCCCCCCAATCTGCAGACCCCCCCAATCTGAAGACCCTCACCAACCACAATTACAGGACCCCCCCAATCTGCAGACCCCCCACCAACCACAACTATAGGACCCCCCCAATCTGCAGACCCCCCACCAACCACAATTAAAGGACCCCCCAATCTGCAGACCCCCACCAACCACAACTATAGGACCCCCCCCAATCTGCAGACCCCCCCAATCTGAAGACCCTCACCAACCACAATTACAGGACCCCCCCCCCAATCTGCAGACCCCCCACCAACCACAACTATAGGACCCCCCCAATCTGCAGACCCCCACCAACCACAACTATAGGACCCCCCCCAATCTGCAGACCCCCCCAATCTGCAGACCCCCCACCAACCACAACTATAGGACCCCCCCAATCTGCAGACCCCCACCAGCCACAATTATAGGACCCCCCTCCCAATCTGCAGACCCCCACCAACCACAATTATAGGACCCCCCAATCTGCAGACCCCCACCAACCACAATTATAGGACCCCCCCCAATCTGCTGACCCCCCCATCTGCAGATCCCCACCAACCACAATTATAGGACCCCCCCCAATCTGCAGACCCCCACCAATCTGCAGATCCCCACCAACCACAATTATAGGACCCCCCTCCCAATCTGCAGACCCCCACCAACCACAACTATAGGACCCCCCCAAACTGCAGACCCCCCAATCTGCAGACCCCCACCAACCACAATTATAGGACCCCCCCCCCAATCTGCAGACCCCCACTAACCACAATTATAGGACCCCCCCAATCTGCAGACCCCCCAATCTGCAGACCCCCACCAACCACAATTATAGGACCCCCCCCCAATCTGCAGACCCCCACTAACCACAATTATAGGACCCCCCAATCTGCAGACCCCCACCAACCACAACTATAGGACCCCCTCAATCTGCAGACCCCCACTAATCTGCAGACCCCCACAAACCACAACTATAGGACCCCCTTCAATCTGCAGACCCCCCCAATCTGCAGACCCCCCACCAACCACAATTAAAGGACCCCCCAATCTGCAGACCCCCACCAACCACAACTATAGGACCCCCCCAATCTGCAGACCCCCCCCCCCCCCCCCAATCTGAAGACCCTCACCAACCACAATTACAGGACCCCCCCCCAATCTGCAGACCCCCCACCAACCACAACTATAGGACCCCCCCAATCTGCAGACCCCCCCCAATCTGCAGACCCCCCCAATCTGAAGACCCTCACCAACCACAATTACAGGACCCCCCCAATCTGCAGACCCCCACCAGCCACAATTATAGGACCCCCCTCCCAATCTGCAGACCCCCACCAACCACAATTATAGGACCCCCCAATCTGCAGACCCCCACCAACCACAATTATAGGACCCCCCCCCAATCTGCAGACCCCCACCAATCTGCAGATCCCCACCAACCACAATTATAGGACCCCCCCAAACTGCAGACCCCCCAATCTGCAGACCCCCACCAGCCACAATTATAGGACCCCCCTCCCAATCTGCAGACCCCCACCAACCACAATTATAGGACCCCCCCCCCCCAATCTGCAGACCCCCACCAACCACAATTATAGGACCCCCCAATCTGCAGACCCCCACCAACCACAATTATAGGACCCCCCCAATCTGAAGACCCCCACCAACCACAATTATAGGACCCCCCCAATCTGAAGACCCCCACCAACCACAATTATAGGACCCCCCCCCCTAATCTGCAGACACCCACCAACCACAATTGGTAAAAATATAGAAGATTGTACAATCTGATTACAATGTGTGCAGCAGCCTAAAGGTGACCATACACTATACAATCCGATTGTACCTTCTTCAGATCTCTCATCAGATGGAGGGATTCCTAATCACGGCGCCATCTTGTGGTCTGGGGTCCTCTTAGTACCTGGAGATCAGACCTGTAGGGGGTCCCGTCCGGCTCCGGAGGGGTCCTGTAGCTCCAGGTGGAGTGTCGGTCACCTGACACGGAGGGGGCAGATAATCTCATTTCACAGTCGGTTGGACGGCGGTTCAGTCGGAATTCCTCTTCTCTAAGCCGTTTATAGAATTCTTATTTCACAACAAGATTATCGCCAAATACCGACCCCGACGATCGACCCGACAGATCCGCCTTTATTCCGCTACTTTGTCATTTTCTGTACATGAAGTCTTCATTTTACAATAAACATTAATGAGGCTGCCCGCCCCGCCCCGCTGCCCCCCCCCCCCCCCCGACCGACCCCCCGAATAACGGGGACGCCCGCCAACACATTATCACAATATTATTACTGCAACACAATGGCGGGAGGACGGCATGAATCTGATTGGCTGCTGGAGGGCAATACAGAGAGTTCTCACCAATCACAACTCTGATAAACGGCGGTGCGCTGTATATATATATATATATATATATATATATATATATATATATATATATATATATATCCAGAGGACGGTCAGCCGGCCTCCGTGTTCTGCCTCCATTTTATTCCCTCGTTAACGAAAATAATCGGAGATAATGATGAGAGCAATTGACCCCGTAAGTACCCGCCGCGCTCTACAATAAAACTTTATTGGCCATTAGACTGAACAAACTGGACAGCATGGTGCGGAATGATGAAAATTCATAATATACCAAAACACCGGGGAACGTTTCATACCGCCGATCCCTCCGAGCCGATCGTAGATCATCCTAATGAGGCCGGAGCCGGGCCGCCCTTATCACCGCCATCATATATACATCACCCCACCGAGGCCGGGGGCCCGGCCTCCCTTATCACCACCATCATATATACATCACCCCACGGAGGCTGGGGCCCGGCCTCCCTCACCACCGCCATCATATATACATCACCCCAACAAGGCCGAGGCCCGACCTCCCTCACCACCGCCATCATATATACATCACCCCAACAAGGCCGAGGCCCGACCTCCCTCACCACCGCCATCATATATACATCACCCCAACAAGGCTGGGGCCCGGCCTCCCTCACCACCGCCATCATATATACATCACCCCACCGAGGCTGGGGCCCGACCTCCCTTATCACCACCATCATCATATATACATCACCCCACCGAGGCTGGGGCCCGGCCTCCCTTATCACCACCATCATATATACATCACCCCACGGAGGCTGGGGCCCGGCCTCCCTTACCACCATCATATATACATCACCCCACCGAGGCTGGGGCCCGGCCTCCCTTATCACCACCATCATATATACATCACCCCAATGAGGCTGGGGCCCGGCCTCCCTTATCACCACCATCATATATACATCACCCCAATGAGGCTGGGGCCCGGCCTCCCTCACCACCGCCATCATATATACATCACCCCAACGAGGCTGGGGCCCGGCCTCCCTTATCACCATCATATATACATCACCCCAACAAGGCCGGGCCCAGCCTCCCTCACCACCATCATACATACATCACCCCAACAAGGCTGGGGCCCGGCCTCCCTCACCACCGCCATCATATATACATCACCCCACCGAGGCTTGGGCCCGGCCTCCCTCTCCGCCATCATATATACATCACCCCAACAAGGCCGGGGCCCGGCCTCCCTCACCACCATCATATATACATCACCCCAACAAGGCTGGAGCCCGGCCTCCCTTATCACCACCATCATATATACATCACCCCACCGAGGCTGGGGCCCGGCCTCCCTCACCACCATCATCATATATACATCACCCCAACAAGGCTGGGGCCCGGCCTCCCTTATCACCACCATCATATATACATCACCCCAACAAGGCTGGGGCCCGACCTCCCTTATCACCGCCATCATATATACATCACCCCAACAAGGCTGGGGCCCGGCCTTCCTTATCACCATCATATATACATCACCCCAACAAGGCTGGGGCCCGGCCTCCCTCATCACCACCATCATATATACATCACCCCAACAAGGCTGGGGCCCGGCCTCCCTCACCACCGCTATCATATATACATCACCCCAACAAGGCTGGGGCCCGGCCTCCCTTATCACCACCATCATATATACATCACCCCAACAAGGCCGGGGCTCGGCCTCCCTTATCACCATCATATATACATCACCCCAACAAGGCTGGGGCCCGGCCTCCCTCATCACCACCATCATATATACATCACCCCAACAAGGCTGGGGCCCGGCCTCCCTCATCACCACCATCATATATACATCACCCCAACAAGGCCGGGGCTCGGCCTCCCTTATCACCATCATATATACATCACCCCAACAAGGCTGGGGCCCGGCCTCCCTCATCACCACCATCATATATACATCACCCCAACAAGGCCGGGGCCCGACCTCCCTCATCACCACCATCATATATACATCACCCCAACAAGGCCGGGGCCCGACCTCCCTTATCACCACCATCATATATACATCACCCCAACAAGGCTGGGGCCCGGCCTCCCTTATCACCACCATCATATATACATCACCCCAACAAGGCTGGGGCCCAGCCTCCCTCACCACCATCATCATATATACACATCACCCCACTGAGGCTGGGGCCCGGCCTCCCTTATCACCACCATCATATATACATCACCCCAACAAGGCTGGGGCCCAGCCTCCCTCACCACCATCATCATATATACATCACCCCACTGAGGCTGGGGCCCGGCCGCCCTCACCACCATCATATATACATCACCCCAACAAGGCTGGGGCCCGGCCTCCCTCACCACCATATATACATCACCCCACCGAGGCTGGGGCCCGGCCGCCCTTATCACCATCATATATACATCACCCCAACAAGGCCAGGCCCAGCCTCCCTCACCACCATCATACATACATCACCCCAATGAGGCTGGGGCCCGGTCTCCCTTATCACCATCATATATACATCACCCCGACAAGGCTGGGGCCCGGCCTCCCTTATCACCATCATATATAAATCACCCCCGACAAGGCTGGGGCCCGGCCTCCCTCACCACCATCATCATATATACATCACCCCACGGAGGCTGGGGCCCGGCCTCCCTCACCACCATCATATATACATCACCCCAACGAGGCTGGGGCCCGGCCTCCCTCACCACCATATATACACATCACCCCACCGAGGCTGGGGCCCGGCCTCCCTTATCACCATCATATATACATCACTCCAACAAGGCCGGGGCCCGGCCTCCCTCACCACCATCATATATACATCACCCCACTGAGGCTGGGGCCCGGCCGCCCTCACCACCATCATATATACATCACCCCAACAAGGCTGGGGCCCGGCCTCCCTTATCACCATCATATATACATCACTCCAACAAGGCCGGGGCCCGGCCTCCCTTATCACCGCCATCATATATACATCACTCCAAAAAGGCTGGGGCTCGGCCTCCCTTGTCACCGCCATCATATATACATCACCCCAACAAGGCTGGGGCTCGGCCTCCCTTGTCACCGCCATCATATATACATCACCCCAACAAGGCTGGGGCCCGACCTCCCTTATCACCATCATATATACATCACCCCAACAAGGCTGGGGCTCGGCCTCCCTTGTCACCGCCATCATATATACATCACCCCAACAAGGCTGGGGCTCGGCCTCCCTTGTCACCGCCATCATATATACATCACCCCAACAAGACTGGGGCCCGGCCTCCCTCACCACTGCCGCTGTCCTATATATACACACACATCACCCCGACGAGGCTGGGGCCTGACCACCCTCACCACGGCCACTATATATATATATATATATATATATATATATATATATATATATATATATATATATATATATATATATATATATATATATATATATATATATATATATATATATATATATATATATATATATATATATATATATATATACGCATCACCCCAAGGCTGGGGCCCGGCCTCCCTCATCACCACCATCATATATACATCACCCCAACAAGGCTGTAGCCCGGCCCCCCTCACCACCAATGTGACACATACATAACACCATGACCCTAAGGCTCAAGCCCTGTAGGATATGTTGTGTATTCCCATGTTGTGGGCCCTGAAGGCAGTGTTGTATATTCCCGTGTTGTGGGCCGTGTTGTAAATTCCCGTGTTGTGGGCCGTGTTGTAAATTCCCGTGTTGTGGGCCGTGTTGTAAATTCCCGTGTTGTGGGCCGTGTTGTAAATTCCCGTGTTGTGGGCCGTGTTGTAAATTCCCGTGTTGTGGGCCGTGTTGTAAATTCCCGTGTTGTGGGCCGTGTTGTAAATTCCCGTGTTGTGGGCCGTGTTGTAAATTCCCGTGTTGTGGGCCGTGTTGTAAATTCCCGTGTTGTGGGCCGTGTTGTAAATTCCCGTGTTGTGGGCCGTGTTGTATATTCCCGTGTTGTGGGCCGTGTTGTATATTCCCGTGTTGTGGGCCGTGTTGTATATTTCCGTGTTGTGGGCCGTGTTGTATATTTCCGTGTTGTGGGCCGTGTTGTATATTTCCGTGTTGTGGGCCGTGTTGTAAATTTCCGTGTTGTGGGCCGTGTTGTAAATTTCCGTGTTGTGGGCCGTGTTGTAAATTTCCGTGTTGTGGGCCATGTTGTATATTTCCGTGTTGTAGGCCATGTTGTATATTTCCACGTTGTGGGCCCTGTGGGCCGTGTTGTGTTATCCCATGTTGTTGGCCCTGTGGGCCGTGTTGTGTTATCCCATGTTGTGGGCCCTGTAGACTATATTGTATATCCATATCCCTGTGTTGTGGGCCCTGTTGGCCGTGTTGTATTATCCCATGTTGTGGGCCCTGTTGGCCGTGTTGTGTCATCCCATGTTGTGGGCCCTGAAGACCATATTGTATATTCCTGTGTTGTTGGCCGTGTTGTGTTATCCCATGTTGTGGGCCCTGAAGACCATATTGTATATTCCTGTGTTGTGGGCCCTGAAGACCATATTGTATATTCCTGTGTTGTGGGCCCTGTTGGCCGTGTTGTGTTATCCCATGTTGTGGGCCCTGAAGACCATATTGTATATTCCTGTGTTGTGGGCCCTGTTGTGTTATCCCATGTTGTGGGCCCCGCAGGCTGTATTGTATATCCATATCCCTGTGTTGTGGGCCCTGTTGGCCGTGTTGTATTATCCCATGTTGTGGGCCCTGTTGTGTCATCCCATGTTGTGGGCCCTGAAGACCATATTGTATATCCCTGTGTTGTGGGCCCTGTTGTGTTATCCCATGTTGTGGGCCCCGCAGGCTGTATTGTGGGCCCTCATCTCAAAGCACACAGTGTCATGAAAGGCAAACAAGGAAGGAGCTGAAGTGACATTCCTGAGAGCGGAGAAAGGTCACCACACTGAATAACACAACATTAACCCTTCCCTGGCTATCGGTGGAGTGTGCAGAGCGGGAGTGGTGTGCAGAGCGTTATCTCCGCAGAGAACAAACCCCCAAACACAACACCCAGCACACAGGTGTGGAAGGGAAATGATTGACAGAACGGGTGTGCAGTGGAGTAAACCTTCCCCAGAGTTATTCTACACCGCTCACACCCATACAAAGGTCACCACCACAAAAATAAAAGCAGGTGCTACACAATACACCAACCTTCCTCAACCTGCTCACCGCAGAGGAACCGAAAATAACCGGCAGGGCTCAGGGAACCCCCACCACCAATTATGTACAGATAAGAGTACATGGACATGAAGATGTAGAAAGTTTAAATAAAAGAATGCAACGTCCCCATGGTACCCGACACCCCCGGGGGATTAATTTACAACACCCCCCCCCCCCCCTCTATACTGCAAAAACATTACTATTGTAATAAAGACCAGTAAAAAACGAAGGCAGGAACCATTCTTCTGTCCTCCTAAACTGTGATCACTGAAGGAAGACCCTTCATTGGTGGTCAGATGAGGTCACCACCACCATGACATTCATCAGAGATGAGCCTCCTTATGAAGATGAGTAATGAAGAATTGCCCCCACTTGATGATCAGCAGAGGAAGACTCCTCACATTGGTGGTCAGATGAGGTCACCACTACATGCCTCCTTGTGAAGATGGGCAATTAAGAATTTACCCTACTTGGTGGCTAATGAAAGAACAGTCCTTAACCTTTGTGGTCAGATAAGATCAGCTGTACCTTGCACCTCCTTCTGGAGATGGGTAATAAAGAATTGCCTCCACTTGGTGATTAGCGGTGAAAGACTCCCAACATTGGTGGTCAGATGATGTCACCACTACTAAGTATAATCATTCAAGACATGCCTCCTTATGTAGATGGATAATGAAGAATTGCCTCCATTTGGTGATCAGTGGAGGTAGACCCCTCACATTAGTCATCAGATAAGGTCACCTCTACCATGATAATCATTTGAGATGTTCCTCCTTATGAAGATGGATAATAAAAAATTGCCCCCACTTGGTCATCAGTGGAGGTAGACCCCTCAACTTGGTTGTCAGATAAAGTCACCACTACCATGACATTCACTGAAGATGTGCCTCCTTCTAATGAAGAGTTACCCCCACTTGATGATCAGCAGAGGAAGACCCCTCACGCTGGTAGTCAGATGAGGTCACCTGTACCTTGTGCCTCCTTATACAGATGGGTAATGAAGAATTGCCCCCACTTGGTGGTCAATGAAGGCAGGAGAACAATCCACCATTGCTCAAGAGGAGGAACCCTAGTTGGGAAAGGCTGGCACAGAGTGTTCAGGGCCCCTCCTTAAACGCCACACAGGGGCCACAGTAATCTTACTTCACTGGCTGCAAACTGTTTTACAAATTACAAAAATCCTGATATATTCGGAGTATCCCGACCCTCCAGTTCGGAGATTAGTAGACCCAGAACCATACTGCCACAATGGTAATGATAAGATGATGGCTGAGGGGGTTAATCACACATAATGAGGAACCAACCTGGCCTGCGACAAGTGTACCTGTCATCAATACGTTCCACCGGCAGCCATTTCTGAAACTTGACCACACAACCAGGGAAACATCCAATCCAATAACTGGGAAGCAGTGACATCACAGCATCAGAAAGGACATCTACAGGCGTACCCAACCCACACACCAGACACTTACCTTATATTCATCTCACACACCCTGGGAACTTACCTTACTGGGGCTTAAAGCCCAACTCCGGGCACAATAAACGTACTCAGGTTCATCTAGTTATAAGGGAGGCCCAGAGGAAAGGGAGGCAGAGACATGGCCATAGCGCTGGGGTCAATGAGACATCAGGTTAGTCTGGAAGCACGGCAGAAGCTCTACTTATCCGGGTATATAGATGGGCAGATTTATCTAAAATGGAAGAAAGCCCTTGTGACCGGGGAATGACTACATAGTCACATTGTGTCCCATCATCACATTGTGACATCCATTGGACAAATGGTGAAAGGGGGGGGGGGGGGTGTCATTAGATAATATTGTATGGAAAGCAATTAAAACAGAAGCTGGAGCCCTTCCACATGTGTCCTCACTGGAGGGATTTCTTAACATTTCCTGTGCTAGGAGGTTAAAGAAAAAAAAAAAAAAAATCACCAAAAAAAAAAGGGACAAAGTAGACAATAAAAACCAGTCAAAGAATCTAACCCTCCCTCACTCAGTCCAGCACAAAGTAATTATTGTCTGAAATGGGCTTTAAAGATTCAGAACTAGAATCTGTGAACACAGAGGGGCCCATTGAGGGATGGAGATATACTGGGGGAGCGATTTATAGAAGGGTCCATTGAGGGATGGAGATATACTGTGGGGTGATTTATAGAAGGGCCCATTGAGGGATGGAGATATACAGGGGGATGGTTTATAGAAGAAACCGTAGGGGGATGGAGATATACTGGGGGGTGATTTATAGAAGGGCCCATTGAGGGACGGAGATATACTGGGGAGGTGATCTATAGAAGGGCCCATTGAGGGATGGAGATATACAGGGGGGCGATTTATAGAAGGGCCCATTGAGGGATGGAGATATACTGGGGGGTGATTTATAGAAGGGCCCATTGGGGGATGGAGATATACTGGGGGGGGTGATTTATAGAAGGGCCCATTGAAGGATGGAGATATACTGGGGGGTGATTTATAGAAGGGTCCATTGAGGGATGGAGATATACAGGGGGGCGATTTATAGAAGGGCCCATTGAGGGATGGAGATATACTGGGGGTGATTTATAGAAGGGCCCATTGAGGGATGGAGATATACTGGGGGGGGGGACGGTTTATAGAAGTGCCCATTGAGGGATGGAGATATACTGGGGGGTAATTTATAGAAAAGCCCATTGAGGGATGGAGATATACTGGGGAGGTGATTTATAGAAGGGTCCATTGAGGGATGGAGATATACTGGGGAGATGATTTATAGAAGGGCCCATTGAGGGATGGAGATATACTGGGGGGTAATTTATAGAAGGGCCCATTGAGGGATGGAGATATACTGGGGGGTAATTTATAGAAGGGCCCATTGAGGGATGGAGATATACTGGGGGGTAATTTATAGAAGGGCCCATTGAGGGATGGAGATATATGGGGGGGTGATTTATAGAAGGGCCCATTGAGGGATGGAGATATACTGGGGTGATTTATAGAAGGGCCCATTGAGGGATGGAGATATACTGGGGGGTAATTTATAGAAGGGCCCATTGAGGGATGGAGATATATGGGGGGGTGATTTATAGAAGGGTCCATTGAGGGATGGAGATATACTGGGGAGGTGATTTATAGAAGGGCCCATTGAGGGATGGAGATATACTGGGGGGCGATTTATAGAAGGACCCATTGGGGGATGGAGATATATGGGGGGTGATTTATAGAAGGGTCCATTGAGGGATGGAGATATACTGGGGAGATGATTTATAGAAGGGCCCATTGAGGGATGGAGATATACTGGGGGGCGATTTATAGAAGGACCCATTGGGGGATGGAAATATACTGGGGGTGATTTATAGAAGGGCCCATTGAGGGATGAACTATCCTGGGGGGACATGGGGATAATGACCGCACACAGAGAAGAGATTTGGGGATTGAACGGTTTGAAGAGAATAGATTTGCTATAACATAAAATGAAGAATAAAGTAACTTGCGGCTGTCGGAATCCAGAGACCTCACACAATAAAATTTGTTTTATGGTCATTTCATCTAGAAATGTTCTGAGAGGAGCAGCCTGGCAATAAAATGAAAAAAACATTTCTTCTCCAAGCGATTATCTCCTATAAAATGTGGAGGGAGATAGAGGCTGCCATCACTGACCTCCTGTGAATAGACTGCTTTCCTGGCTGTCTCTGCTTTGACATTGGTCACTCTTGATATATTTCAGTCCTTAGTCCTAGAATCCCAATGCCTGACGAAGGGGTCCTACGTGACTCCGAAACGTTGCGCCTTTTTGTGTTGTGATCATGCAATAAATTACACCATTTGGACGCCACCTTGTGCTGATCCTTGGTGTGCTGGCAAATATCTACAAAGTCCCAGAATCAGTCCCTGGGCTTCAACCATCAATTCACATATTGGTGTTCATCCCTCCCCCTACGAGGACCAACACCAACCAACTGTGGCCAACGCCAAACGTGAAAACCATAACTGACCAAATGTACCCTACACCAGACACGAGGGCCATCACTGACCAACTGTACCCAACACCAGATACGAGGACTGTCACTGACCAACTGTACCCAACACCAGATACGAGGACCATCACTGACCAACTGTACCCAACACCAGATACGAGGACTGTCACTGACCAACTGTACCCTACACCAGACATGAGGACCATCACTGACCAACTGTACCCAACACCAGATACGAGGACCATCACTGACCAACTGTACCCAACACCAGATACGAGGACTGTCACTGACCAACTGTACCCTACACCAGACATGAGGACCATCACTGACCAACTGTACCCAACACCAGATACGAGGACCATCACTGACCAACTGTACCCAACACCAGATACGAGGACTGTCACTGACCAACTGTACCCTACACCAGACATGAGGACCATCACTGACCAACTGTACCAAACACCAGACATGAGGACCATCACTGATCAGTGCTACTGGGATAAAGCTGGAGATGTGTGCTAAGCGGGGAAGAAGTACAATGCAATGGATATGATTTTCTGTTAAAAGCGTTCAGGACGTCATTTGCCTTCAGCTAGAGATGGAGTAACATGTGAAATCCACCATCTGCAAAATACGTTGGAGTCGGCGGTGGAAATGAAATGAGCGTTTTTATTTTGTTTTTTAATACTGCTTATATTTTACCTTCCCGTGTTCCCTCCTCCCCCTCATCAACATGATAATGACATTATAAAAGAACATTGTTCCATTTTTATTACATATCTTTTTTTAGACTGTGATATCATCACTGGTTCTCTTGATGGGTGGGTGTCAGTCTGGAGAAGTGGGCGTTCCTAGGCAGGCTGTATCTGTATAGGTAACACCCACATGTGAGGCTGAGCCTCAATGATTGAAAGAACTGGAATTCAATGAATGAGAATGGGCCCAAGGGCAGTCAGGGTGAGAGGTGGAAAGGGCTGGATGATGCTCAATGTCCTCCAGCCAGGAAATGAGGGGGGGGGGGGGCTCTACCTGACTTTGTGCAGCTTCTAATGCACATTGTGAGAAGCTCAAATTCCCCCCCCCAAATATTAGGAAGTATCAAAATACAGAATAAAACGTTCACTTTGTGCCGGATGGACGCACCCGGAGAGTTTACGGCAAAAACACTTTAAAATGATTTCCATCAATAACAATGACAGAAGTGTGACAATGGCGAGACGCGGAGCGGAGGAGTGATGGATTTCTCCAGCAAGACAACCAGACTTAATTTCAGAAAGTTCTCTTCTCCCATCCTCCTCCCACCAATCCCGGCACAGAAGCTCCGGCGCTCTGAACACGCCCGGGGCGGTTGGCGCACACGGTGGCAGCGTCGCCAGCATTGATAAACACTCACAAAACAAACATCTCCCTCCTTCCTGTTGCTGGGCACGCTGCAAAACTAATATCACCGGAACAAACTCGCTAATCACCAGGAAGACTCCGTACAAACAAACCGCAGCCCCCTACCTGACCCAGAGAGAGGCCGGGGAACTACAAGTCCCAGATCACCCGGGACATGCAATGCAACAATTGTGACAGTGTCTCTATCCAGAGGCCGGGGAACTACAAGTCCCAGATCACCCGGGACAAGCAATGCAACAATTGTGACAGCATGCCTATCCAGGGGCTGGGGAACTACAAGTCCCAGATCACCCGGGACAAGCAATGCGACAATTCTGACAGCATGCCTATCCAGAGGCCGGGGAACTACAAGTCCCAGATCACCCGGGACAAGCAATGCAACAATTGTGACAGTGTCTCTATCCAGGGGCCGGGGGACTACAAGTCCCAGATCACCCAGGACAAGCAATGCGACAATTGTGACAGCATGCCTATCCAGAGGCCGGGGAACTACAAGTCCCAGATCACCCGGGACAAGCAATGCGACAATTCTGACAGCATGCCTATCCAGAGGCCGGGGAACTACAAGTCCCAGATCACCCGGGACATGCAATGCGACAATTGTGACAGTGTCTCTATCCAGGGGCTGGGGAACTACAAGTCCCAGATCACCCGGGACAAGCAATGCGACAATTGTGACAGCATGCCTATCCAGGGGCTGGGGAACTACAAGTCCCAGATCACCCGGGACAAGCAATGCAACAATTGTGACAGTGTCTCTATCCAGGGGCTGGGGAACTACAAGTCCCAGATCACCCGGGACAAGCAATGCGACAATTGTGACAGTGTCTCTATCCAGGGGCCGGGGAACTACAAGTCCCAGATCACCCGGGACAAGCAATGCAACAATTGTGATAGTGCGTCTATCCAGAGGCCGGGGAACTACAAGTCCCAGATCACCCGGGACATGCAATGCAACAATTGTGACAGCATGCCTATCCAGAGGCCGGGGAACTACAAGTCCCAGATCACCCGGGACATGCAATGCAACAATTGTGACAGTGTCTCTATCCAGAGGCCGGGGAACTACAAGTCCCAGATCAGCCGGGACATGCAATGCAACCAACACCGCTCTGCCATACCAGACTCTGAATGTACACCAGCATGTCCCGGGTGGTCTGGGACTTACAATGGCTTACATAGGAGGTATGGAACTACAAGTCCCAGATCAGCCAGGACATGTAAACGTTCTTTTAGTCAAGAGACCGTAACACCATAAAGCACACAGTGAAGGCGGACCATGACGGGGTGCAGTTTTGCCGCCTCTCGTGATAGGCAAGTTTACAGGGTCCGGCTGTTCTGGGACTTGTAGTTCCTCAGCCTCTGTAGTCTATGAAGGTGGAAAGGTGTTGGTGTGTTATATGGAGGTTTGGGTTGTTGTACTAAACGTCCTGGCTGATCTGGGACTTGTAGTTCCCCACATCCTGTATAACCCAGTAGAGGTCCCAGACCAGCCAGGACATGCTGAGATTTGTAGTTCCTCAGTAAACTGGACAGCCAATCACAAAAGCCCTAAAATATTTCTGCGCTCATTTACAGGCTGGAAACGGCAGTGGAGAATATTGCGGCTTAAAAACAAAATTTTACAATAAAATAAAATTCCTCTTCATATAATAAATAATCGATCACATGACACCCGACACTCCGTTCTGATTGGAAGACGTAGAAACAAAAAAGTCACATATCAAAAATAATGAGAAATATCACTCTGTATAGAAATAAATAAAACATAAAACAGAAGACAAAGATATAAATGTCAGAATCATTGGGGGTTTTACTAAAAGAGGCGGAGCACACAGCAAAATCAATGTTATCCAATCATGTGAGAGAATTTTTTTTTTTTTTCTTTAAAAAGCCTCTTTGCTGACACATGATTGGACGATTGGAGCGAGCGCAGCGTCATCCCATTTGCTAAGCTCAGGGAACGGTCTCTTTTCTTTTAGTGAATCGATCACATTGTATCGCTGATCTGATGACACATAATATCGGAGAAACAATTTGTAACAATTCAACAATCAATTCTGGATTCTCAGCTCCTCCGACCGACGCAGGGAGAGGACTCCACCCCCTTTTCTCACTTCTCTTATTGGTTTTTATACCAACCCCGCCACGGACACAGAGCAGGAGAACAACTTATTATACGAACAGATACAGCAAAAAATACACCCCCTACACACAACAACGAGCCAATAATACTGACCCAGAGAGAATCCGACCAATCAGATCCCTTGCTTCATCTGAAAGCTGTAATCTGATTGGTTAGCTCTTTTTGTGTTCAAGTTTGTAAAACATTTTTTAGGGATCCCAGTGAGCCCACATACAGGATGACACCACTATGAGGGGATGGGGGGGGGGAGGGAGAGAGACTCATGACTCCAACATCATCTCCATCAACTCCACTGGACTTCTCCAAACGATGGAAGAGAACCATCCTGGGGAACCGTCCCGGAGGGGAACCTCCCTGGGAACCGTCCCGGGGGGGAACCTCCTTGGGGAATTGTCCTGGAGAAGACTTCTACTGACCCTCAAACATTTCCATATCACCATCCATGACTTCAGCTCCCTGCTCACCAGTCATCTATCAATCTTGGGAAGAAGTAGCAGGCACTGGGATCTGTGGAGAAGGGGCAGGGGGGATCCTCTTCTGAGCCAGGCCCAGATCAAGGGGTTGCTAGGGAGGGCTGTACCCCCAAGTCCCCCAAGATTTAGGTTGCACCCTTCCAGGTCCCTCAGGGGACATTCAAGGATCCAAAAAAGCCAGTCTGATGGGGCAGCTGATGTAAAGGGGCACTCTGATGGGGGCAGCTGTATGGGGCAGTTGATATAAGGGGTCAGAGATTCTGTTTAATCATGATAATCTAATGACAGCCCGACACATACTTAGCTGCCAGGCGTTACTTCCAGGTGGTACACACATTGATGACAGAATGTTCCCAGATTTTTTAACTGCACCCCCAAATCAGGTAGGACCCCTACATCCATGGGGTAAACCATGCTTCACTGATGGCAGCCAAACACCCAGAGGTACAGTCCTGGTGGAAGAGGACTTTTTGATGCAACCTGCCTCTTCCGATCACTTCCCACAAATAACTGACACATGGAGTCTGTAGACAAATAGACAATAACATACTAACACCCCCCCCCCCAAATCCCACTCCCCCCATGTGAGGCTATGGACTCCTGGATCACCAACCATAAAACTGCCCGTCACCCCCGATTTGAAGCAGACACAAAGGGCTCCTCAGGTATCTCAACAACAAGAAAACACCAAATTATGGAAGAGTCCCTGCAGAGCATCGCACACACTCTGCAGATCTCAGCAATTATCAGAGAACCGCCCGCCACACAGGGCGATGTCCACCGACACCACGGAAATGTACTCACTCTATGAAGAAGCTGGCCCCTTCCTCCGTGAATCCTTCTTCCCAACCGCGGGGGAGATCTGAGAAGAGAAAACAGGAAGATATCAGATACAAGTACCATAGAGAAGTACAAAATACGACATCAAGACGGGGAGGACTCATGTGTAATAAGGATGGGGGGGGGGGACACGGGCGCTCCTTGGGGCCACATTCACTCATCACTATTACCGATCGCTCAGCACTCTCCCTCCGTGTACGGGGCTTATCTATTCAATCAGACACAAGGGTAACACTCGTGATTGGGGGTGTGGGCTCATAGTGTACATTTGTGGCTCTTAGATCCACGTTGAGGGCCCACACAAATGTGAAAGGATCCTTGTACAGGCTCTGGAAGTGTCAGTGTATCCAAAAGAAAGGGTTATTAAATCTGCACAGAGGAGCAGACCAGATCCTATTTAGGAAAGCAGATACTTCAAGAGCCTTTACAGGAACAGAACAAAGCACAGTATACATTCAAACTTCATTATTTCACAGACCTACAATATTAAAAAGTGGCCCCGACCACATTCTGGGGTGCCAGACCTGCTGGTATACAGAGGCCCTGACCAGATTCGGGGTTTTCAATATTTGTCATGTCGTGCACACAGGTGAAGAGATTTGGCATGGATTAGGGTTGGGTCCGGCAGGGAGAGGGTTAATGGTGGTTATGGTTGGGTGTCTGGCAGGGAGAGGATTAATGGTGGTTATAGTTGGGCATCCGGCAGGGAGAGGGTTAATGGTGGTTATGGTTGGGTGTCTGGCATGGAGAGGGTTAATGATGGTTATGGTTGGGTGTCTGGCAGGGAGAGGGTTAATGATGGTTATGGTTGGGTGTCTGGCATGGAGAGGGTTAATGGTGGTTATGGTTGGGTGTCTGGCAGGGAGAGGGTTAATGGTGGTTATGGTTGGGTGTCCGGCAGGGAGAGGGTTAATGATGGTTATGGTTGGGTGTTTGGCAGGGAGAGGGTTAATGGTGGTTATGGTTGGGTGTCTGGCATGGAGAGGGTTAATGGTGGTTATGGTTGGGTGTTTGGCAGGGAGAGGGTTAATGATGGTTATGGTTGGGCGTTCGGCAGGGAGAGGGTTAATGGTGGTTATGGTTGGGTGTTTGGCAGGGAGAGGGTTAATGGTGGTTATGGTTGGGTGTCTGGCAGGGAGAGGGTTAATGGTGGTTATGGTTGGGTGTTTGGCAGGGAGAGGGTTAATGGTGGTTATGGTTGGGTGTTTGGCAGGGAGAGGGTTAATGGTGGTTATGGTTGGGTGTCTGGTAGGGAGAGGGTTAATGGTGGTTATGGTTGGGTGTCCGGCAGGGAGAGGGTTAATGGTGGTTATGGTTGGGTGTTTGGCAGGGAGAGGGTTAATGGTGGTTATGGTTGGGTGTTTGGCAGGGAGAGGGTTAATGGTGGTTATGGTTGGGTGTTCGGCAGGGAGAGGGTTAATGGTGGTTATGGTTGGGTGTCTGGCAGGGAGAGGGTTAATGGTGGTTATGGTTGGGTGTCTGGCAGGGAGAGGGTTAATGGTGGTTATGGTTGGGTGTCTGGCAGGAGAGGGTTAATGGTGGTTATGGTTGGGTGTCTGGCAGGGAGAGGGTTAATGGTGGTTATGGTTGGGTGTCTGGCATGGAGAGGGTTAATGATGGTTATGGTTGGGTGTCTGGCAGGGAGAGGGTTAATGGTGGTTATGGTTGGGCATCCGGCAGGGAGAGGGTTAATGGTGATTATGGTTGGGTGTCTGGCAGGGAGAGGGTTAACGGCTGGCATACTGATCATTTAGTGAGGATGCAGACAGAAGGTGGCGAGGGGCGACATTCTCCAGATTAGTGACTCGCCAGACGGACGGTAATTAAAGTTGAGCGCCGAGCGGTGAGGATTAATCAGACAGAGCGGTCAGGAGGGGAAACGCCATCAATGCCGGATTCACCAACCAGACTTATCTCCCCGAAACAAACACACTGCACCCCGACCAATCACCCGCCAGGACACATCATCCCCCGCACTGTGACATCACAGGAGTCTCACATTGGCTGAGGACAAAATTAGTAACTGCTGGGTACATGTGCGGGAAAATAAATGTCATTATTATAACCCCCCTGTACCTGGGGGGGGGGGGGGCTGTGCAGGAGTGACATGACCCCCTTCATTGGCTTGGTGACCCCCCCTGTACCTGGAGATGGGGGGCTGTGCAGGAGTGACATGACCCCCTTCATTGGCTTGGTGACCCCCCCTGTACCTGGAGATGGGGGGCTGTGCAGGAGTGACATGACCCCCTTCATTGGCATGGTGACCCCCCCTGTACCCGGAGATGGGGGGGGGCTGTGCAGGAGTGACATGACCCCCTTCATTGGCTTGGTGACCCCCCCTGTACCTGGAGATGGGGGGCTGTGCAGGAGTGACATGACCCCCTTCATTGCTTGGTGACCGCCCTGTACCTGGAGATGGGGGGCTGTGCAGGAGTGACATGCCCCCTTCATTGGCTTGGTGACCCCCCTGTACCTGGAGATGGGGGGGGCTGTGCAGGAGTGACATGACCCCCATCATTGGCTTGGTGACCCCCCTATACCTGGAGATGGGGGGCTGTGCAGGAGTGACATGACCCCCATCATTGGCTTGGTGACCCCCCTATACCTGGAGATGGGGGGCTGTGCAGGAGTGACATGACCCCCTTCATTGGCTTGGTGACCCCCCCTGTACCTGGAGATGGGGGGCTGTGCAGGAGTGACATGACCCCCTTCATTGCTTGGTGACCGCCCTGTACCTGGAGATGGGGGGCTGTGCAGGAGTGACATGCCCCCCTCATTGGCTTGGTGACCCCCCCTGTACCTTTAGATGGGGGGCTGTGCAGGAGTGACATGACCCCCTTCATTGCTTGGTGACCCCCCTGTACCTGGGGGGGGGGGGCTGTGCAGGAGTGACATGACCCCCTTCATTGCTTGGTGACCCCCCTGTACCTGGAGATGGGGGGCTGTGCAGGAGTGACATGACCCCCTTCATTGGCTTGGGGACCCCCCTGTACCTGGAGATGGGGGGCTGTGCAGGAGTGACATGACCCCCTTCATTGGCTAGGTGACCCCCCTGTACCTGGGGGGGGGCTGTGCAGGAGTGACATGCCCCCTTCATTGGCTTGGTGACCGCCCTGTACCTGGAGATGGGGGGCTGTGCAGGAGTGACATGACCCCCTTCATTGGCTTGGTGACCCCCCTGTACCTGGAGATGGGGGGCTGTGCAGGAGTGACATGACCCCCTTCATTGGCTAGGTGACCCCCCTGTACCTGGGGGGGGCTGTGCAGGAGTGACATGCCCCCTTCATTGGCTTGGTGACCCCCCCTATACCTGGAGATGGGGGGCTGTGCAGGAGTGACATGACCCCCTTCATTGGCTTGGTGACCCCCCTGTACCTGGAGATGGGGGGCTGTGCAGGAGTGACATGACCCCCTTCATTGGCTTGGTGACCCCCCTGTACCTGGACATGGGGGGGGGCTGTGCAGGAGTGACATGACCCCCTTAATTGGCTTGATGACCCCCCTGTACCTGGAGATGGGGGGGGGCTGTGCAGGAGTGACATGACCCCCTTCATTGGCTTGGTGACCCCCCTGTACCTGGACATGGGGGGGGGGGCTGTGCAGGAGTGACATGACCCCCTTCATTGGCTTGGTGACCCCCCTGTACCTGGAGATGGGGGGCTGTGCAGGAGTGACATGACCCCCTTCATTGGCTTGGTGACCCCCCTGTACCTGGAGATGGGGGGGCTGTGCAGGAGTGACATGACCCCCTTCATTGGCTTGGTGACCCCCGCTGTACCTGGAGATGGGGGGGGGGCTGTGCAGAAGTGACATGACCCCCTTCATTGGCTTGGTGACCCCCCTGTACCTGGGGGGGGGGCTGTGCAGGAGTGACATGACCCCCTTCATTGGCTTGGTGACCCCCCTGTACCTGGAGATGGGGGGCTGTGCAGAAGTGACATGACCCCCTTCATTGGCTTGGTGACCCCCCCTGTACCTGGAGATGGGGGGCTGTGCAGGAGTGACATGACCCCCTTCATTGCTTGGTGACCCCCCCTGTACCTGGAGATGGGGGGCTGTGCAGGAGTGACATGACCCCCTTCATTGGCTTGGTGACCCCCCTGTACCTGGAGATGGGGGGCTGTGCAGGAGTGACATGACCCCCTTCATTGGCTCGGTGACCCCCCCTGTACCTGGAGATGGGGGGGGCTGTGCAGGAGTGACATGACCCCCTTCATTGCTTGGTGACCCCCCCTGTACCTGGAGATGGGGGGCTGTGCAGGAGTGACATGACCCCCTTCATTGGCTTGGTGACCCCCCCGTACCTGGAGATGGGGGTGCTGTGCAGGAGTGACATGACCCCCTTCATTGCTTGGTGAGGGTATTCTAGACAATAGGAAAAGAAGGTGAGTGATGGAACCAGGTAGACTGGGAATGGACTCCTCCCAGGGGCTCCTCGGCTCGCCGATCGTGTAATTTGGATAAAGGGAGTGGATGGTTACACACCGAGGTCATGATGAATCTCTTTATTGAAAAATCTGTTACATGAATAACAGCAGAGGACAGGTACAGGACGACGCGTTTCATAAAGTGACGCTGCGCTTATTACCCTGAAATGTTCCACTGACATCCCATAAATAGGGGATTATAGAGACAGAAGACCCCACCGATCCCTCCTCTGCATTGTATGAACCCTGAAGAAGGATCCGAGGATCTTATGTTATAAATATATCAGGATCACCGAACTCCCAACATTCCAGAGAAATGGCCGACAAGGTACAAGTGAGGAGCCGACAACACCGGGACCCGAGGCAGGCCAGGCACCGGTCAGCAGGAACCGGCTGACATTCAAACCGTGTATGGGCAAGCTGAATGTACCACATCGATCTGTCAGCTTGGGTACAACCAGCAACAATCACCGTCTTCTCCCGGTGGGGACGGCTTCCCTGATGTCACATCTATCACCGTCCACAACCAACACACTGCAAGGAACAGAAATCTGACAACAGATCCCAATCTTACCGAGAGAAAACCGAGCCAAGCCAGGAGGAACCCCCCCCCCCCCCATCTTCAGGCTGACCACAGGGTCCACCAAACAGGGATCCAAGTATTGTCACAAAAGGTGAAGCCCAACAACAGACACCTTCTCCAACCATAAACCAGATACCCCCCCCACCCCAGAAAGACCACCCTCCCCAACCACCGACCAACCACCCTTCCCCAGCCACAGACTAGATACCCAACCATGGACACCCTCCCCAACTACCTATCCCCAGCCGCAGCCCAGACACCTTCCCCCAGAACCCTTCGTAGCCCTAGATTACAGATTGTTGGTCTGTGATCAGGAAAACTATCTCCCCAACCACAGATTCCATTCACTGGCCACAAATCACAAGACAGCTTTCGTATTCCCATACCACAAACATCATCCCTGACCCCAGACACCCTTCCCAGTCACAGGCATCTGCACCACCCCCAAACATCTTCCCTGACCAAACACACTCAGGGGTCACAGATGTACTTCAGATTCATAGACCACAAACCAAAGGCAACCTTGACGACCACAGAGCCCACCCAGAACACAACTACCTTCTCCACCCACATTGGCTACAGACAACTTTCTCACACCCAGGCACCCTCCCCAGCCAAAGTCCACAGATATCCTCCCTGGCCCTAGACCACAAGCTGTCTCCCTGGCCATTAACATCTGCCCCACCACAAGACACCCTTCCCGGCCACAGACCAAAGACTCCCTTCATGCCCTCAAACATCCTCCCAAGCCACAGATCAAGGGCACCCTCTCAGGCCAAAGACCATAAACACCTTCCCCAATCACAGACACCCTCCCTGGTCACAGATGCCTTCACCAACACCCCAGACCATAAACTCCCTCCCCTAGCCCCGTCACCCTCTCTGACCACGAAACCACAGACACCCACCCAACCACGAAACCACACAGACACTACCTCTAGCCATGTGCATCTTCCCCGACCACGAACACCATCCCTAGCCACGAACATCCTCCCCGACCATGAAACCACAGACACCATCCCCAGCCACACGTACCCTCCCTGACCACAATCCACAGACACCATCCCCAGCCATGAGCACCTTCCACAATAACAAACCACAGACACCATCCCCAATCACAACCCACAGACACCATCCCCAGCCACGGGTACCATCCTCCAACCACAAAACCACGCACACCATCCCCAGGCACGAGCGCCTTCCCCAAGGACAAACCACAGACACCATTCCTAGCCACGAGTACCCTCCCCAACCATGAAACCACAGATATCGTCCCCAGCCACGGGCACCCTTTCCGACCATAAATCCACAGACACGAGCGACTTCCCCAATGAAAAACCAAAGACACCATCCCCAGCCACGGGCACCCTCCCCAACCATGAAACCACAGATATCATCCCCAGCCATGAGCACCTTCCCTAACGACAAACCACATCATGTGTAGCCACGGGCATCCCACTGACCACAAGCCACCATTCCCAGCCACGGGCATGCTCCCAGACCAGGAAGCCAAAGACACCACCCCTAGCCAGGGACATCCTGCCCGACCATGAATCCACAGACACCATCCCTAGCAATGGAAATCCTCCCCGACCATGAAACCAGAGACACCATCCCCAGCCACGGGTACCCTCCCCGATCACAAAACCACAGACACCATCCCCAGCCACAAGTCCCCTCCCCAACCATGAAACCACAGACACGAGCGACTTTGCCAATGACAAACCAAAGACACCATCCCCAACCACGAAACCACAGATATCATCCCCAGCCACAGGCACCCTCCCCGACCACAAATCCACAGACACGAGCAACTTTGCCAATGACAAACCAAAGACACCATCCCCAACCACAAATCACAGACACCATCCCCAGCCACAGGCACCCCCCCCCCCCAACCATGAAACCAGATATCATCCACAGCCATGAGCACCTTCCCCAATGACAAACCACAGACACAATGTGTAGCCACGGGCATCCCCCTGACCACAAAGTCACAGACACCACCCCTAGCCACGAACATCCTCCCCGACCATGAAACCACTGACACCATCCCCAGCCACGGATACCCTACCTGACCACAACCCACAGACACCATCCCTAGCCAGGAGCGCCTTCTCCAATGACAAAGCACAGACACCATCCCCAACCACAAATCACAGACACCATCCCCAGCCACGGACACCCCCCCAACCATGAAACCACAGACATCATCCCCAGCCATGGGCACCCTCCCCAACCACGAAAGCACAGACATCATCCCCAGCCACGGGCACCCTCCCCGACCACAAAACCACAGACACCATCCCCAGCCACGTTTCCAAACAACAGACCACAGACACTATCTCCAGCCACAAGCACCTTCCCCAACAACAAACCACAGACACCATGTGTAGCCACGGGCACCCCCCCCCCATCTACAAACCCCATTCCCAGCCACGGGCACCCTCCCAGACTACAAAGCCACATACACCACCCCTAGCCACAGACATTCTCCCCGACCATGAAACCACTGACACCATCCCCAGCCACAGGTACCCTCCCCGACCACAAAACCACAGACACCATCCCCAGCCACAAACCACAGACATCATCCCTAGCCATGAACATCCTCCCCGACCATGAAACCACAGACACCACCCCCAGCCATGAGCGCCTTCCCCAACCACAAATCACAGACACCATCCCCAGCCATGAAACCACAGACATCATCCCCAGCCACGGGCACCCTCCCCAACCATGAAACCACAGACATCATCCCCAGCCACGGGCACCCTCCCCAACCATGAAACCACAGACATCATCCCCAGCCACGGGCACCCTCCCCAACCATGAAACCACAGACATCATCCCCAGCCACGGGCACCCTCCCCAACCATGAAACCACAGACATCATCCCCAGCCATGGGCACCCTCCCCAACAACAAACCACAGACACCATGTGTAGCCACGGGCATCCCCCCAACCCCAAACCCCATTCCCAGCCACCCTCCCAGACCACAAAGCCACGGACATTCTCCCCAACCATGAAACCACAGACACCAACCCCAGCCACGGGTACCCTCCCTGACCACAACCCACAGACACCATCCCCAACCACCATCCCCAGCCAAGGGTACCCTCCCTGACCACAACCCACAGACACCATCCCCAACCACCATCCCCAGCCAAGGGTACCCTCCCTGACCACAAAACCACAGACACCAACCCCAGCCACGGGTACCCTCCCTGACCACAACCCACAGACCCCATCCCCAACCACTATCCCCAGCCAAGGGTACCCTCCCTGACCACAAAACCACAGACACTATCCCCAGCCACGAGCGCGTTTCCCAAGGACAAACCGCAGACACCATGCCCAGCCACGGGCACCCTCCCCAACCATGAAACCACAGACATCCCCAGCCATGAGCATCTTCCCCAATGACAAACCACAGACACCATGTGTAGCCACGGGCACCTCCCAGACCACGAAGCCACAGACACCACAAACATCCTCCCCGACCATGAAACCACAGACACTATCCCCAACCACAAATCATAGACACCATCCCCAGCCATGAAACCACAGACACCATCCCTAGCCGCGGGCACGTTTCCCCAATGACAAACCACAGACACCATCTCCAGCCACAAAAAACAGACGCCATGTGTAGCCACGGGCACCCCCCTGACCACAAACACCATTCACAGCCACTGGCACCCAGGCCAGACCCAGGAAGCCACAGACACCATTGCCAGGCACCCTCCCTGACCACAAACACCACCCCATCCACGGGTACACTCCCCGACCAGGATACCACAGACACTGACCCCAGCCACAAGCACCCTCTCTGACTACAAAGCCACGGACATCACCCGTAGACCACAGGAGCCCTCTGTACCCCCCACGTTCTCCTTCTGGTCACGGACTAAAGATGCCCTCCCCTCCCCCAATCACAGCAATTCAGCAGATGATGAGCGGAGAGCTCAGACACAGCCGGACTACAACCCCCATCAATCCACAACCTGGGAGGAGATTGCTGGGACTTCTGGTTCTACAACATTTCCAAATTCATACCGACTCCACCTGACCACCAGAGAAATCCCTTCTATAGGGGGAGAGGGGGAGGGTACTACCACGGCCTGACACCTCACTGACAGTCTCACTCCTCTGGCTGCAGCAGGTAAGGGCAGCGGGTAGTCAGGGGAGGGGTCAGTGTCAGGTAAGTAGTGTTGGGTGGGCAGTGTGCGGTTACCTGAGCTGATCACGTGTCCGGGGATGTCAGGTAAGTATTGTGGGGTGGGTCGGTAGGTAGTCTCATTACCTGATTGGGTCATGTGTCTGGAGTTGTCAGGTAATTATTTTGGGGTAGATACTCAGGTAGGTAGTGGGGTTTGTAGTTCTGTTAACTGAGCTGATCATGTCCGGAGTTGTCAGGTATGTGGGGTAGGTAGTCAGGTTGGTGGGTAGGTAGTCCCCTCACCTGATCGGATCATGTGTCCGGAGTTGTCAGGTAGGTAGATGGGTGGGTAGATAGTCAGGTATGTGTGGTCGGTAGGTAGGTAGGTCGGTAGGTAGGTGGTCCCCTCACCTGATCGGATCATGTGTCCGGAGTTGTCAGGTATGTGGGGTGGGTAGGTAGTCAGGTAGGTAGTCAGGTTGGTCGGTAGGTAGGTGGTCCCCTCACCTGATCGGATCATGTGTCCGGAGTTGTCAGGTAGGTAGTTGGGTGGGCAGTGTGGTAGGTAGTTGGGTAGGTAGTCAGGTAGGTAGGTAGGTAGGTAGTCCCCTCACCTGATCGGATCATGTGTCCGGAGTTGTCAGGTAGGTAGATGGGTGGGTAGATAGTCAGGTATGTGGGGTGGGTAGGTAGGTGGGTGGGCAGTGTGGTAGGTTATCTGGGTCGGTAGGTAGTCAGGTAGGTAGGTAGTCCCCTCACCTGATCGGATCATGTGTCCGGAGTTATCAGGTTGGTAGTTGGGTGGGCAGTGTGGTAGGTAGTTGGGTCGGTAGGTAGTTCGGTAGGTAGGTAGTCCCCTCACCTGATCGGATCATGTGTCCGGAGTTGTCAGGTATGTGGGGTGGGTAGGTAGTTGGGTAGGTAGTTGGGTCGGTAGGTAGTGTCAGGTAGGTCGGTAGGTAGGTAGTCCCCTCACCTGATCGGATCATGTGTCCGGAGTTGACGGGCTCTCCTGTCCGGGGGTGCAGCCAGGTTGTTCTCCGGCTCCGATCACTGCGGGGAGAGGAGAAGAGATGAGATCGGACGATGTATGGAGACATTGTATATAAATATTGTATGGCCCCTCCCCCTCCTCCTTACTCGATGAAGAACACCCGTCCGTCCCCGCACACCCCGTACGACCAGAGTTCCGGTAAACTCTCCGCCGCCTCCGCCGCCATCTTCCTCCTCCGCCCGCCCGCCCGCCCGGGGCCCGGAGACACCGCGCGCCCCCGCCTGTCCGGAGAATACAGAGCGCGCTCCCGACACTCCGAGGTAACAAAGTATCATCCGCCACCACGTGACCTCCCCCCTCCCCTCCCCCGCACTACGAGGACTCCGCCCCACAGGGGGCAACTACAGGCCCCGCCCCCACCTCCACCTGAGGGATTCCACCCCACAGGGGGCAACTACAGGCCCCGCCCCCCACCTGAGAGATTCCACCCCACAGGGGGCAACTACAGACCCCGCCCCCACCTGGGAGATTCCACCCCACAGGGGGCAACTACAGGCCCCGCCCCCCACCTTCACCTGAGAGATTCCACCCCACAGGGGGCAACTACAGACCCCGCCCCCCACCTAAGGGATTCCACCCCACAGGGGGCAACTACAGGCCCCGCCCCCCACCTTCACCTGAGAGATTCCACCCCACAGGGGGCAACTACAGGCCCCGCCCCCCACCTTCACCTGAGAGATTCCACCCCACAGGGGGCAACTACAGACCCCGCCCCCCACCTAAGGGATTCCACCCCACAGAGGGGCAACTACAGACTCCGCCCCCCACCTCCACCTGAGAGATTCCACCCCACAGAGGGGCAACTATCTACTCCACCTGAGAGATTCCACCCCATGGGGGGCAACTATCTACTCCACCTGAGAGATTCCACCCCACAGAGGGGCAACTATCTACTCCACCTGAGAGATTCCACCCCACAGGGGGGCAACTATCTACTCCACCTGAGAGATTCCACCCCATGGGGGGCAACTATCTACTCCACCTGAGAGATTCCACCCCATGGGGGGCAACTATCTACTCCACCTAAGAGATTCCACCCCACAGAGGGCAACTATCTACTCCACCTGAGAGATTCCACCCCACAGAGGGCAACTATCAACTCCACCTGAGAGATTCCACCCCACAGAGGGCAACTATCTACTCCACCTGAGAGATTCCACCCCACAGGGGGCAACTACAGACTCCGCCCCCCACCTCCACCTGAGAGATCCCACCCCACAGGGGGGCAACTATCTACTCCACCTGAGAGATTCCACCCCATGGGGGGCAACTATCAACTCCACCTGAGAGATTCCACCCCATGGGGGGCAACTATCTACTCCACCTAAGAGATTCCACCCCACAGAGGGCAACTATCTACTCCACCTGAGAGATTCCACCCCACAGAGGGCAACTATCAACTCCACATGAGAGATTCCACCCCACAGAGGGCAACTATCTACTCCACCTGAGAGATTCCACCCCACAGAGGGCAACTATCAACTCCACCTGAGAGATTCCACCCCACAGAGGGCAACTATCTACTCCACCTGAGAGATTCCACCCCACAGGGGGCAACTACAGACTCCGCCCCCCACCTCCACCTGAGAGATTCCACCCCACAGAGGGGCAACTATCTACTCCACCTGAGAGATTCCACCCCATGGGGGGCAACTATCTACTCCACCTGAGAGATTCCACCCCACAGAGGGGCAACTATCTACTCCACCTGAGAGATTCCACCCCACAGAGGGGCAACTATCTACTCCACCTGAGAGATTCCACCCCATGGGGGGCAACTATCTACTCCACCTGAGAGATTCCACCCCATGGGGGGCAACTATCAACTCCACCTGAGAGATTCCACCCCATGGGGGGCAACTATCTACTCCACCTAAGAGATTCCACCCCACAGAGGGCAACTATCTACTCCACCTGAGAGATTCCACCCCACAGAGGGCAACTATCAACTCCACATGAGAGATTCCACCCCACAGAGGGCAACTATCTACTCCACCTGAGAGATTCCACCCCACAGAGGGCAACTATCAACTCCACCTGAGAGATTCCACCCCACAGAGGGCAACTATCTACTCCACCTGAGAGATTCCACCCCACAGGGGGCAACTACAGACTCCGCCCCCCACCTCCACCTGAGAGATCCCACCCCACAGGGGGGCAACTATCTACTTCACCTGGGTGATTCCACCCCATGGGGGGCAACAATCTACTCCACCTGAGAGATTCCACCCCACAGAGGGGCAACTATCTACTCCACCTAAGAGATTCCACCCCACAGAGGGCAACTATCTACTCCACCTGAGAGATTCCACCCCACAGAGGGCAACTATCAACTCCACATGAGAGATTCCACCCCACAGAGGGCAACTATCTACTCCACCTGAGAGATTCCACCCCACAGAGGGCAACTATCAACTCCACCTGAGAGATTCCACCCCACAGAGGGCAACTATCTACTCCACCTGAGAGATTCCACCCCACAGGGGGCAACTACAGACTCCGCCCCCCACCTCCACCTGAGAGATCCCACCCCACAGGGGGGCAACTATCTACTTCACCTGGGTGATTCCACCCCATGGGGGGCAACAATCTACTCCACCTGAGAGATTCCACCCCACAGAGGGGCAACTATCTACTCCACCTGGGTGATTCCACCCCATGGGGGGCAACAATCTACCCCATCTGAGAGATTCCACCCCACAGAGGGGCAACTATCTACTCCACCTGAGAGATTCCACCCCACAGGGGGGCAACTATCTACTCCACCTGAGAGATTCCACCCCATGGGGGGCAACTATCTACTCCACCTGAGAGATTCCACCCCACAGAGGGCAACTATCTACTCCACCTGAGAGATTCCACCCCACAGAGGGCAACTATCTACTCCACCTGAGAGATTCCACCCCACAGGGGCAACTATCTCCTACACCTGAGAGATTCCACCCCACAGGGGGGCAACTATCTACTCCACCTGAGAGATTCCACCCCACAGAGGGCAACTATCTACTCCACCTGAGAGATTCCACCCCACAGAGGGCAACTATCTACTCCACCTGAGAGATTCCACCCCACAGAGGGCAACTATCTACTCCACCTGAGAGATCCCACCCCACAGAGGGGCAACTATCTACTCCACCTGGGTGATTCCACCCCACAGGGGGGCAACTATCTACTCCACCTGGGTGATTCCACCCCATGGGGGGCAACAATCTACTCCACCTGAGAGATTCCACCCCACAGAGGGGCAACTATCTACTCCACCTGAGAGATTCCACCCCATGGGGGGCAACAATCTACTCCACCTGAGAGATTCCACCCCACAGAGGGGCAACTATCTACTCCACCTGGGTGATTCCACCCCATGGGGGGCAACAATCTACTCCACCTGAGAGATTCCACCCCACAGAGGGGCAACTATCTACTCCACCTGAGAGATTCCACCCCATGGGGGGCAACAATCTACTCCACCTGAGAGATTCCACCCCACAGAGGGACAACTATCTACTCCACCTGGGTGATTCCACCCCATGGGGGGCAACAATCTACCCCATCTGAGAGATTCCACCCCACAGAGGGGCAACTATCTACTCCACCTGAGAGATTCCACCCCACAGGGGGGCAACTATCTACTCCACCTGAGAGATTCCACCCCACAGAGGGCAACTATCTACTCCACCTGGGTGATTCCACCCCACAGGGGGGCAACTATCTACTCCACCTGAGAGATTCCACCCCACAGGGGCAACTATCAACTCCACCTGAGAGATTCCACCCCACAGAGGGGCAACTATCTACTCCACCTGAGAGATTCCACCCCATGGGGGGCAACTATCTACTCCACCTGAGAGATTCCACCCCACAGGGGCAACTATCTACTCCACCTGAGAGATTCCACCCCACAGGGGGGCAACTATCTACTCCACCTGAGAGATTCCACCCCACAGGGGCAACTATCTCCTACACCTGAGAGATTCCACCCCACAGGGGGGCAACTATCTACTCCACCTGAGAGATTCCACCCCACAGAGGGCAACTATCTACTCCACCTGAGAGATTCCACCCCACAGAGGGCAACTATCTACTCCACCTGAGAGATTCCACCCCACAGAGGGCAACTATCTACTCCACCTGAGAGATCCCACCCCACAGAGGGGCAACTATCTACTCCACCTGGGTGATTCCACCCCACAGGGGGGCAACTATCTACTCCACCTGGGTGATTCCACCCCACAGGGGGGCAACTATCTACTCCACCTGGGTGATTCCACCCCATGGGGGGCAACAATCTACTCCACCTGAGAGATTCCACCCCACAGAGGGGCAACTATCTACTCCACCTGAGAGATTCCACCCCATGGGGGGCAACAATCTACTCCACCTGAGAGATTCCACCCCACAGAGGGGCAACTATCTACTCCACCTGGGTGATTCCACCCCATGGGGGGCAACAATCTACTCCACCTGAGAGATTCCACCCCACAGAGGGGCAACTATCTACTCCACCTGAGAGATTCCACCCCATGGGGGGCAACAATCTACTCCACCTGAGAGATTCCACCCCACAGAGGGACAACTATCTACTCCACCTGGGTGATTCCACCCCATGGGGGGCAACAATCTACCCCATCTGAGAGATTCCACCCCACAGAGGGGCAACTATCTACTCCACCTGAGAGATTCCACCCCACAGGGGGGCAACTATCTACTCCACCTGAGAGATTCCACCCCACAGAGGGCAACTATCTACTCCACCTGGGTGATTCCACCCCACAGGGGGGCAACTATCTACTCCACCTGAGAGATTCCACCCCACAGGGGCAACTATCAACTCCACCTGAGAGATTCCACCCCACAGAGGGGCAACTATCAACTCCACCTGAGAGATTCCACCCCACAGGGGGCAACTATCAGCTCCACCTGAGAGATTCCACCCCACAGGGGGAAACTATCTACTCCACCTGAGAATCCCTCCCCCCCATATCTGCCACAGTCCAATAAGGAGTTGATGGGCGGGGCAGTGACCCCCCCCCCCCTCCCCGGGTGTCATACAATAATTCTATACACCCCCCCATCTATATGGAGGTATGACATCATAGGGGATGATGTCATCAGGCTGACCTGTTATGGGGGTTGTTCTGCTCTCCCTGCACATCGGACACAGATCTGGCCTCTCCGGGGTTAATAGACTTTGACCTGTGCTCCGGTGACGCTGCACTCTGATTGGACGGTGGAATTCCTTCCTGCTTTTCCTGGATTGTACATGACCCAGATAACCAGCTGTCACCGAGGAACTACACCTCCCAGCATGCCTGCCAGGCGTGAAGAACATTGACGGTTTGACATTGTTAGGAGCAGGTAGTTACTTCTAGAGCCTGACCTCTATAACATCCTCTATGGTGACACTATATAAGGAGCAGGTAGGTACTTCTAGAGCCTGACCTCTATAACATCCTCTATGGTGACACTATATAAGGAGCAGGTAGGTACTTCTAGAGCCTGACCTCTATAACATCCTCTATGGTGACACTATATAAGGAGCAGGTAGGTACTTCTAGAGCCTGACCTCTATAACATCCTCTATGGTGACACTATGTAAGGAGCAGGTAGGTACTTCTAGAGCCTGACCTCTATAACATCCTCTATGGTGACACTATATAAGGAGCAGGTAGGTACTTCTAGAGCCTGACCTCTATAACATCCTCTATGGTGACACTATATAAGGAGCAGGTAGGTACTTCTAGAGCCTGACCTCTATAACATCCTCTATGGTGACACTATATAAGGAGCAGGTACGTATTTCTAGAGCCTGACCTCTATAACATCCTCTATGGTGACACTATATAAGGAGCAGGTAGGTACTTCTAGAGCCTGACCTCTATAACCTCCTCTATGGTGACACTATAAGGAGCAGGTAAGTACCTCAAGAGCCTGGCCTCTATAACATCCTCTATGGTGACACTATGTATGAAGCAGGTAGGTACTTCTTGAGCCTGACTTCCATAACAACCTTCAGGTGACACTGTATAAGGAGCAGGTAGGTACTTCTAGAGCCTGACATTTATAACATCCTCTATGGTAACACTATATAGGGAGCAGGTAGGTACTTCTAGAGCATGACCTCTATAACATCCTCTATGGTGACACTATATATAGGGAGCAGGTAGGTACTTCTTGAGCCAGACTTCTATAACAGCCTCCAAGTGACACTGTATAAGGAGCAGGTAGGTATTTCTAGAGCCTGACCTCTATAACCTCCTCTATTGTGACACTATATAAGGAGCAGGTAGGTACTTCTTGAGCCTGACTTCTTTAACAGCCTTTAGGTGACACTATAAGGAGCAGGTAGGTATTTCTAGAGCCTGACCTCTATAACAGCCTCCAGGTGACACTATAAGGAGCAGATAGGTACTTCTAGAGCCTGATTCCTGCATTGTGTTCCAGCAGTCTCACTCCTCTGGCAGCAGGGGGAAGCCTCAACAGTGGCAGTTTCTCAGCAGCAGGGAAATGGCAGTTGGTGTGCTGATTAGGTAGGCAGGGTAGCAGTCAGCATATGGTAAGTTACTGGGGGGGGGGGGGTACCTGAGCAGATTGTTTGTCCGGAGGTGACCCCCCATCACCTGAGTTCCTGGATGTGTGAAATCAGAGGCAGCCAGGCAGTTGGCATCTTCAGTAGAAGGACACCCCTGTACCTGTGGCTGGGAAGGTAACAGGAAATGACACTCCTGATAGAGATCACCTACCCGGGGGGGACACCCTGCGATCCCACCACTAATACCCATCAGGAGGAGAGGGAACGATCGGCTCCTTATGGAGTCCTCCACACACAGAGAGATCCGTCTCACCAAGAGCCAATCACATCTCTGATCCTCACCACATGGATCTTCCTCCATGGGGGGTCGTTTCTTCCATCGGACTATGAAGGTCTCCCGTCCAACTGGAGCAAATTTTACAACTCCTCCATTAGAGCGATCCAACGATTGTATCAGACATTGGATAAGATCGTTCATTCGATCTTTGGCTGGGTCCGACACTTAAAGTGGAACTCCAGCTTCCCTAAAAGTTGAAAAACTAAAATAAGACAAGCAAAGAAAGGGGGGATTGTTCCTCGGGGCCCCACGTCCTATGGGATGTTATCATTGGTGCCCAGCCAAGATGGTGACATGTCTGGTGTGAGTGGGCAGTGATCAGCCAACCAATGGAACCTCCACAGAGTCACCATGAAATTCTGCTCCGACACCAAATAATTTCATCTAATAGATTCTGTATACAGGTCAAAAGAAAAGTAACACCTCCATTGTCTTATCCCGTCAACAGGGGGCAGCACTGATACACCACTACTGACTTCTTGTGTAGGTTCTCTTCTATCTCTTTATAGTTAGCGGAAGGTCATTACTATGAAGGGTAGTTTTGATCCTCTCTCTGAAATGGAATCGTGTCCTGGACCCTCGTCAGTGCGATTTACCTGCTGTGACTGAGTTCCTGGCAGTAGAAGGCGTCACACCAATTTCTGTAAGCTGTTTATGGTGAGCTCTGTGCTAACAGATGGGAAGACATCGAGGAGGGAATATAAAAATTGAGACAATTAGAAGTGATGATGATCCATGGACATCATCACACATTCAATGAAGAAGTTGGGAATGGTCCATGAAGATCACCACACATCCAATGAAGAAACTGGGAATGGTCCATGGACATCATCACACATCCAACGAAGAAGCTGGAAATAGTCCACTGACATCACCACACATCCAACGAAGAAGCTGGGAATAGTACATGGACATCACCACATATCCAACGAAGAAGCTGGAAATAGTCCATGGACACCACCACACATCCGAAAAAGAAGTTGGGAATGGTCCATGGAGATCACCACACATCCAATGAAGAAGCTGGGAATGGTCCATGGACATCATCACACATCCAACGAAAAAGCTGGGAATAGTCCACGGACATCACCACACATCCAACAAAGACGTTAGGAATGGTCCATGGACATCACCACACATCCAATGAAGAAGCTGGGAATGGTCCATGGATATCACCACACATCCAAAGAGAAATCTGGGAATGGTCCATGGACCTTACCAAACATCCAATAAAGAAGCTAGGGATGGTCCATTGACATCATCACACATCCAACAAATATGCTGGGAATAGTACATGGACATCACCAAACATCCAATAAAGAAGCTGGGAATGGTTTATGGACATCATCAAACATACAATGAAGAAGCTGGGAATTGGCCATAGACATCACCACACGTCCAATGAAGAAGCTGTGAATAGTACATGGACATCACCACGCATCCAATGCAGAAGTTGGGAATGGTCCATGGACATCACCACACATCCAATAAAGAAGCTGAAAATGGTTCATTGACATCACCAACCATCAAATGAATAAGCTGGGAATGGTCCATGGGAGTCACCCACCACACATCCAATGTAGAAGCTGGGAATGGTCCATGGACATTACCACACTTCCAACGAAGAAGCTGGGCATGGTACATTGACACCACCACACATCCATTGAAGAAACAGGGAATTGTCTATGGACATCACTACACATCCAATGAAGAAACAGGAAAGGGTTCGTGGACATCACGACACATCAAATGAAGAAACAGGAAAGGGTTCGTGGACATCACGACACATCAAATGAAGAAACAGGAAAGGGTTTGTGGACATCACTACACATCCATCGAAGAAGCTGGGAATGGTTCATGGTCATCTCCACACATCCAATGAGGAAGCTGGGAATGGTCCATGGGAGTCACCACACATCCAATGAAGAAACAGGGAATGGTCCATGGGAGTCACCACACATCCAATGAAGAAGCTGGGAATGGTCCATGGACATCACCACACTTCCAATTAAGAAACTGGGCATGGCACATGGGCATCACCACACTTCCAATGAAGAAGCTGGGAATGGTCCATGGACATTACCACACTTCCAGTGAAGAAACTAGGAATGGCACATGGGCATCACCACACATCCAATGAAGAAGCTGGTAATGGTCCATGGACAACACCACACATCCAATAAAGAAGCTGGGAATGGTTCATGGACATCAGAAAATTTTCAATTAAAAAGCTGGAAATGGTCCATAGGCATCACCACACATCCAATGAAGAAGCTGGGAATGGTCCATGGGCATCACCACACATCCAATGAAGAAACAGGGAAGGGTTCATGGACATCACCACACATGCAATTAAGAAGCTGGGAATGGTACATGGACCTCACCACAGATCAATTGAAGAAGATGGTGAATGGTACGAGCATCACCACACATTAAATGAAGACGTTGAGAATGGTTCATGGACATGACCACACATCCAATAAAGAAGCTGAGAATGATTCATGGGCATCACCACACATCCAATGAAGAAGCTGGCAATGGTTCATGGACATCACCACACATCCAATGAAGAAGCTGGGAATGGTCCATGGGTTTCACTACAAATCCAGTGAAGAAGCTGGGAATGGTCCATGGACATCACCACACTTCCAATGAAGAAGCAGGGAATGGTCCATGGGAGTCACCACATATCCAATGAAGAAGCTGGGAATGGTCCATGGACATCACCACACTTCCAATGAAGAAACTGGGAATGGCACATGGGCATCACCACACTTCCAATGAAGAAGCTGGAAATGGTCCATGGACATCAACACACTTCCAATGAAGAAGCTGGGAATTGTCCATAGGAGTCACCACGCATCCTATGAAGAAGCTGGGAATGGTCCATGGACATCACCACACATCCAATGAAGAAGCTGGGAATGGTCCATGGATATCACCATACATCCAAAGAGAAATCTGGGAATGGTCCATGGACCTTACCACACATCCAATAAAGAAGCTAGGGATGGTCCATTGACGTCATCACACAGCCAATAAAGAAGCTGGGAATGGTTCATGGACATCACCTCACATCCAATGAAGAAGCTGGGAATGGTTCATGGACATCATCAAACATACAATGAAGAAGCTGTGAATAGTACATGGATATCACCACACATCCAATGCAGAAGTTGGGAATGGTTCATTGACATCACCAAACATCCAATGAAGAAGCTGCGAATGGTCCATGGACATCACCACACATCCAGTGAAGAAGCTGAAAATGGTTCATTGACATCACCAAACATCCAATGAAGAAGCTGCGAATGGTCCATGGACATCACCACACATCCAATGAAGAAACAGGGAAGGGTTCGTGGACATCACCACACATCCAATGAAGAAGCTGGGAATGGTACATGGACCTCACCACAGATCAATTGAATAAGATGGTGAATGGTACATGAGCTTTACCACACATTCAATGAAGACGTTGGGAATGGTTCATGGACATCACCACACATCCAATGAAGAAGCTGGTAATGGTCCATGGACAACACCACACATCCAATAAAGAAGCTGGGAATGGCACATGGACATCACCATATTTCCAATAAAAAAGCTGGGAATGGTCCATAGGTGTCACCACACATCCATTGAAGAAGATGGTGAATGGTACATGAGCATCACCACACTTTCAATGAAGAAGCTGAGAATGGTCCATGGGAGTCACCACACATCCAATGAAGAATCTGGAAATGGTCCATGGACATCAACACACTTCCAATGAAGAAGCTAGGAATGGTCCATAGGAGTCACCACACATCCTATGAAGAATCTGGGAATGGTCCATGGATATCACCATACATCCAAAGAGAAATCTGGGAATGGTCCATGGGCCTTACCACACATCCAATGAAGAAGCTGGGAATGGTCCATGGACATCACCACACATCCAGTGAAGAAACAGGGAAGGGTTCGTGGACATCACCACACATCCAGTGAATAAGCTAGGAATGGTACATGGACTTTCCCATTTTATTATGATGAAGGCTGACCCTCCCGGGTAATTATAATGAAGGCTGACCCTCCCGGTTAATTATAATGAAGGCTGACCCTCCCTGGTAATTACAATGAAGGCTGACCCTCCCGGGTGATTATAATGAAGGCTAACCCTCCCGGGTAATTATGATGAAGGCTGACCCTCCCGGGTAATTATAATGAAGGCTGACCCTCCTGGGTGATTATAATGAAGGCTGACCCTCCCAGGTGATTATAATGAAGGCTGACCCTCCTGGGTGATTATAATGAAGGCTGACCCTCCCGGGCATTTTATAATGAAGGCTGACCCTCCTGAGCGATTATAATGAAGGCTGACCCATCCGGGTAATTATAATGAAGGCTGACCCTCCCGGGTGATTATAATGAAGGCTGACCCGTCCGGGTAATTATAATGAAGTCTGACCCGTTCGGGTAATTATAATGAAGGCTGACCCTCCCGGGTGATTATAATGAAGGTTGACCCTCCCGGGTGATTATAATGAAGGCTGACCCTCCTGGGTTATTATAATGAAGGTTGACCCTCCCAGGTGATTATAATGAAGGCTGACCCTCCCGGGTGATTATAATGAAGGCTGACCCTCCCGGGTGATTATAATGAAGGCTGACCCTCCCGGGTGATTATAATGAAGGCTGACCCTCCCGGGTGATTATAATGAAGGTTGACCCTCCCGGGTGATAATAATGAAGGTTGACCCTCCCGGGTGATTATAATGAAGGTTGACCCTCCCGAGTGATTATAATGAAGGCTGACCCTCCCGGGTGATTATAATTAAGGCTGACCCTCCCGGGTGATTATAATGAAGGCTGACCCTCCCGGGCATTTTATAATGAAGGCTGACCCTCCCGGGCAATTTTAATGAAGGCTGACCCTCCCGGGTGATTATCATGAAGGGTGACCCTCCCGGGTGATTATAATGAAGGCTGACCCTCCCGGGTGATTATAATGAAGGTTGACCCTCCCGGGTGATTATAATTAAGGTTGACCCTCTCGGGTTATTATAATGAAGGCTGACCCTCCCGGGTGATTATAATGAAGGCTGACCCTCCCGGGTGATTATAATGAAGGGTGACCCTCCCGGGTGATTATAATGAAGGTTGACCCTCCCGGGTGATTATAATGAAGGCTGACCCTCCCGGGTGATTATAATGAAGTCTGACCTGTCCGGGTAATTATAATGAAGGCTGACCCTCCCGGGTGATTATAATGAAGGTTGACCCTCCTGGGTGATTATAATGAAGGTTGACCCTCCCGGGTGATTATGATGAAGGCTGACCCTCCCAGGTGATTATAATGAAGGCTGACCCTCCCGGGTGATTATAATGAAGGCTGACCCTCCCGGGTGATTATAATGAAGACTGACCCTCCCGGGTGATTATAATGAAGGCTGACCCTCCCGGGTGATTATAATGAAGGTTGACCCTCCCGGGTGATTATAATGAAGGTTGGCCCTCCCGGGTGATTATAATGAAGGCTGACCCTCCTGGGTGATTATAATGAAGGTTGACCCTCCCAGGTGATTATAATGAAGGCTGACCCTCCCGGGTGATTATAATGAAGGCTGACCCTCCCGGGTGATTATAATGAAGGTTGGCCCTCCCGGGTGATTATAATGAAGGTTGACCCTCCCGGGTGATTATAATGAAGGTTGGCCCTCCCGGGTGATTATAATGAAGGCTGACCCTCCCGGGTGATTATAATGAAGGTTGACCCTCCCGGGTGATTATAATGAAGGTTGACCCTCCACTTCCTACATAAGAACAGTAAAAGGTGGGAATGTAGAACACAGTTTGTTTCTTGCAATGTACGGAGATCACTCAGAGGGAATTGTTTTTTTCTGGAGTTATACTTTAAACTGTAAGAAAATTGATTGAGATGAGAGAATGAAGGAACCTGCAAAGGTCGAACGAATGTTCCAACACACAGGAATATATATAATCTCCTCCATGAGGACAATTCGATTTTTGTGTATATAAACCCAGCAGATTGTAAGATTGCATTAGACCGGTGCACCCGGCTTCATCCTCCCATCTCCTGGACTTCCCCACAACGGCTAATCCGAGACCTTGGAAATCTGTATAACCAGTTCCCTCCCCCGTGTGTAGGGGGCGCTCCTCTGTGTGTGCGGACAGATCCTTATAGAAGACCCCATATAGAAGTGAGCCTGTGCAGACTCCATGTGTGAAGTGATCGATCCCACCGCACATCTCCGGGTCCTGACTGACAATCGCTAGCTGGTGGGACCCACTCAACACTTAGTAGTGACCCAGAATTCCCCCGATATTCACCTAGAATTCAACATACCCCAGAATTAACCTAGAATTCACCCAACATACCCCAGAATTAACCTAGAATTCACCCAACATACCCCAGAATTAACCTAGAATTCACCCAACATACCCCAGAATTAACCTAGAATTCACCCAACATACCCCAGAATTAACCTAGAATTCACCCAACATACCCCAGAATTAACCTAGAATTCACCCAACATACCCCAGAATTAACCTAGAATTCACCCAACATACCCCAGAATTAACCTAGAATTCACCCAACATACCCCAGAATTAACCTAGAATTCACCCAACATACCCCAGAATTAACCTAGAATTCACCCAACATACCCCAGAATTAACCTAGAATTCACCCAACATACCCCAGAATTAACCTAGAATTCACCCAACATACCCCAGAATTAACCTAGAATTCACCCAACATACCCCAGAATTAACCTAGAATTCACCCAACATACCCCAGAATTAACCTAGAATTCACCCAACATACCCCAGAATTAACCTAGAATTCACCCAACATACCCCAGAATTAACCTAGAATTCACCCAACATACCTCAGAATTAACCTAGAATTCACCCAACATACCCCAGAATTAACCTAGAATTCACCCAACATACCCCAGAATTAACCCAGAATTCACCCAACATACCCCAGAATTAACCTAGAATTCACCCAACATACCTCAGAATTAACCTAGAATTCACCCAACATACCCCAGAATTAACCTAGAATTCACCCAACATACCCCAGAATTAACCCAGAATTCACCCAACATACCCCAGAATTAACCTTTTGTTTACCCAGAATTCACCCGATGTTGCTCCAGAAATCCTTGAATGTTCCTCCAGAATTCACCCGTCCTTTGCACCAAAAATTCACTCAATGTTGACCAATAATTTACCTGATGTTCATGCAGAATGCACACAAGACTCACCCAGAATTCACCCAACATACACCCGAGAAATTCATCCAGAATTCACATTCCTTAATGTTGACCAATCACCCCTATTGTCCAAGGAGGGAGGTGAAACCTCCGGAAATGCTTTGTTCAGCCAATCATCAAACTATACCGATTATTTATCATAACGATCGTTATTTTATACACAGACAGCCAATGAGAGCGGAAGACAACAATCCTTATGGCCAATAAAATGTGTTAGAGCTCAGTGAATAGAGTCTGTTCTCGGGGGGGGGCGGGGGGGTCAGGGGGGGGTCAGACCTAAAAATAAACGGAGTTGGGAATGTCGGGATTCAGGTCCAGAATACGATTACGGGAATCCGATTGTCTGAGATCTGAGGGTCACCATACTTGTTACAATGGGAGGGATTTACTAAAACTGGAGAGTGCAGAATCTGGGGCCGCTCTGCATGGCAGCCAATCGGCTTCTTACTTCAGCTTCTTCAATTAAGCTTTGGAAATGAAACCTCAAATCTGATTGGCTTCTATTTCAAGTTGCATCAGATTTTTCAGCCCCAGTTTTGGTGAATAGCCCCCAATCTGACCCTCCAATCTTTCTACTAGAGATGCGCATGATGGATAAATGTGTTTTTTGTTTCGGATTCATTCGTTAAGTTAATCATTTGGTTTTGTCATTCTCGTTATTTTAGAAGGATTCGTATTTCGGAAGTTATTTTGGACGATTGTCTATATTTGTTTTAACGCGTTCATTCGTTTTTTGGGGAGATGACCTTTGCACTCGGTTTGGGTTGGATGGAGGCGGAGCCATCAGAATCTCCAAATCACAACAATAACAAATGGAACAAATGTAATTTGGGATTCAATCGTTGTGTTATGATTGGGAGATTCTAATGGATCCTCCTTCATCCAACCCGAACACAATATGCGGGAATCCTCCGATTTTTACTTCTCCACCTTCCCGGATTCCTGGAATTGAGTTCCCGTTTCCTCCGTAGAGATTTATAATCATGAATAATATTATTGCAACATAAAAGCGAAATCAATTCTGATCATTCGTTATGTCGTTACATTATTTCAGATCCGAATGAAACAAATGAATGCTTTGTTTTGTTATAATTGATTTGGGATTAGTTGAAATTTGTTACTATTGAGATTTGGATACATCTGAATCTTCGAATAACGAAAATGTTGTCTGATAGATTTAGCAATGATACGAATCGCACGTGTCTACTTTGTACGATCAACTTCAGATTTACCAAAACGATGTAATACGAGGACCAGTGGCGGCCGCTCATGCAGGGCGCAAGGGCGCCGCCCCCCTAATCTACATGTGGGGCACCGGACACATGGATTCCAATGGGGTATTTTTTTGGAAGCACCTGAGGCTCTAATTGGCTTCAAATAGGGGTGGGCTCGGGGCGCGGAGCACTGTGCCCTGCACCCACCCAGTTGTGTGGCAATAATGAAATAATACTCACTAATGTCTTTCTGTTTCTCCTCCCGGCCAATCAGGAAGCGGGTCCTAAGACCCCATTGGCCGGATTCCAGGACTCCTGATTGGCCGGGAGTCCTAAGACCCCATTGGCCGGATTCCAGGACTCCTGATTGACCGGGAGTCCTAAGACCCCATTGACCGGATTCCAGGACTCCTGATTGGCCGGGAGTCCTAGGAACTCATTGGCCGGATTCCAGGACTCCTGATTGGCCGGGAGTCCTAGGAACTCATTGGCCGGATTCCAGGACTCCTGATTGGCCGGGACTCGGGGAGAGAGATGCAGGGATGAAGGTAAGTGCGGAGCTGGTGGGGAGCCTGGCGAGTGAAGCGGCGAAAGATGGAGGGGGGTGGGGTGATTTTTGGGTAGCGGTGATCAATCGAGTGATGGGGGGGGTGGGATTGTTATTTGGTGGTGGTTGGGTGGCTGTTTGGGTGGGGTGGGTGTCTGGCTGTGTGGGGGCCGCAGGCCACCTCCCGAAGAAATTTGAGCACCAGCCGCCATTGGCGAGGACCTCCCTAAATGACTCAATCAATCTGTATCCAATCAGGAAGGCTGTTGTGCTCCATAGATGATGATAGATCTAAAGGAGATCATACAATCAGATTGTATAGTGAATGATCAGATCAGTAGACCTGAATAAAGACTGTTGCACCCTACAAAATCTGCCAGTTTCTGTCTGTCTGCTTTGTTAGCTCCTCCCACTACAAATGAATAAAAATGGCGTCTGCTGATTGGGGTGTCACATGGTGTTGCGCCAGATTTGAGCGCGTTTTCTCCGCCGGCGCCAATATTTTAGAATGTACGTTCTCCCGGTATTCGCACGACTCCGGAGACGGGAACCGCTTGTAAATGAGAACATTGGCGCAAAGGCTTCATTAGTGATTGGACGCGTTTAGCGTGATTTGGCGCAGGCCGCACGTCACTACTTTATTGCACATAAAAGGTACGAAGATTTACACCGCGAAGCAGACGCATTCCCCCCCGTTATAATTATCCGCCTCTGCCGCGTTCGGGGGGGGAGGGGGGGGTGTCTTATGTAGCGCCGACCTCAGCGGGAAAATTTGGGGGCTGATTCACCGAGAAAAGGAAATGAGAGCCACGCCCAGAGTGGCCGATGAAAGGAGACTTCTGATTGGTCACTGGAAGCCGCAAACGTTTCTCACTTGTTTGTGGAGGAGCAGCTTTGGGAAGGGAGGGGCTATGTGGGAATTTTTCAGTCGATGGGCGATCGTTGCGGGATATGATGGTGACTTGTTGCTCGCGGTCGCAGCGTTCTCTGGGCACTGGTTGGTTCTTTACTCCCCCCCCTCCCCCCCGGCGCTCTTTTTTCCGCTCATTAAACTTGCAGGATGGTGATAGCGATCTGTCAGGACGGAGCGCGGTGTCTATACGATCGTCCTCGCTGACATGATCTGTTACAGGACGTCGAGGAAGGAGCGCGCTATTTACTCTCATTGTTTGTGTCCCGATGCAAAGCCGTACAATCGGGGAGGAGGGGGGAGGGGCGCTATGAATGGCGCGCTGTATTCGTACGCTGAAAGTGCCAACAGGGGAGTTTTGTTTGTCCTCCCTGGCATGGATCCGGGCCGCGCTCTGTACCTGCCGAGAGGAGACAACGCCGAGCCCGGCGGGAAGGCAGACATTGAATATTCAGAGGGTGGGGGGAGGGGGGGCGCTGCCTGCGCGTTTAACCCCTTCGACTCCTGGAACAGCGACACCACGGAACCAAGAAATCCTCCCCGGTCCGGCGACGGGGCGAGTCAGGTTGCCATGGGTTACCGCCGGGCACAGCGTCACTCTTATATCATCGCAGGGAATGCGGCGCAAGTCATCGCCATCACCCTAATCACATCGATACAAAGGATGAATAAAGACACCGAACCCCTCATAATAATAATAATAATAATAATAATCATCAGAAAAAGTCTTTTTTAATTTTAGTTTTGGGGTAAACCATCGCCGTCTGATCGCAGATTTCCACCAACCCCCGCAGATGATTTCTCACCAAAGTGAAGGAACTAAGGAGGCGGCCATGACAGATCCCCGTCTGAAAACAGCTGTCACCGGGGGAGGGGAGGGGGTCATACTCATCCTCTGACTTCTATACATTTTCATCTGATAACCTGGAACAAGCATGCAGCAAGTGAAGTCATTACCGCCCCCCATACCTGTCCCCGGACTCATCAATTGCAGCCTGCGTCATTCTCTACTATAGATGATGTCATCGCTCCCATCTACAGGACAATGATGTCATCGCTCCCATCTACAGGACAATGATGTCATCGCTCCCATCTACAGGACAATGATGTCATCGCTCCCATCTACAGAGCAATGATGTCATCGCTCCCATCTACAGGGAAATGATGTCATCGCTCCCATCTACAGAGCAATGATGTCATCGCTCCCATCTACAGAGCAATGATGTCATCGCTCCCATCCACAGGACAATGATGTCATCGCTCCCATCTACAGAGCAATGATGTCATCGCTCCCATCCACAGGACAATGATGTCATCACTCCCATCTACAGGGCAATGATGTCATCGCTCCCATCTACAGGGCAATGATGTCATCGCTCCCATCCACAGGACAACGATGTCATCGCTCCCATCTACAGGACAATGATGTCATCGCTCCCATCTACAGGACAATGATGTCATCGCTCCCATCTACAGGACAATGATGTCATCGCTCCCATCCACAGGACAATGATGTCATCGCTCCCAACTACAGGACAATGATGTCATCGCTCCCATCTACAGGACAATGATGTCATCGCTCCCATCTACAGAGCAATGATGTCATCGCTCCCATCTACAGGGCAATGATGTCATCGCTCCCATCTACAGAGCAATGATGTCATCGCTCCCATCCACAGGACAATGATGTCATCGCTCCCATCTACAGGACAATGATGTCATCGCTCCCATCTACAGAGCAATGATGTCATCGCTCCCATCTACAGGACAATGATGTCATCGCTCCCATCTACAGGACAATGATGTCATCGCTCCCATCTACAGGACAATGATGTCATCGCTCCCATCTACAGGACAATGATGTCATCGCTCCCATCTACAGGACAATGATGTCATCGCTCCCATCTACAGAGCAATGATGTCATCGCTCCCATCTACAGAGCAATGATGTCATCGCTTCCATCTACAGGATAATGATGTCATCGCTCCCATCCACAGGACAATGATGTCATCGCTCCCATCTACAGGACAATGATGTCATCGCTCCCATCTACAGAGCAATGATGTCATCGCTCCCATCCACAGGACAATGATGTCATCACTCCCATCTACAGGGCAATGATGTCATCGCTCCCATCTACAGAGCAATGATGTCATCGCTCCCATCCACAGGACAATGATGTCATCGCTCCCATCCACAGGACAATGATGTCATCGCTCCCATCTACAGAGCAATGATGTCATCGCTCCCATCTACAGGACAATGATGTCATCGCTCCCATCTACAGAGCAATGATGTCATCACTCCCATCTACAGGACAATGATGTCATCGCTCCCATCTACAGAGCAATGATGTCATCGCTCCCATCTACAGGACAATGATGTCATCGCTCCCATCTACAGGACAATGATGTCATCGCTCCCATCCACAGGACAATGATGTCATCGCTCCCATCTACAGAGCAATGATGTCATCGCTCCCATCCACAGGACAATGATGTCATCGCTCCCATCTACAGAGCAATGATGTCATCGCTCCCATCTACAGGACAATGATGTCATCGCTCCCATCTACAGAGCAATGATGTCATCGCTCCCATCTACAGAGCAATGATGTCATCGCTTCCATCTACAGGGCAATGATGTCATCGCTCCCATCTACAGGACAATGATGTCATCGCTCCCATCTACAGAGCAATGATGTCATCGCTCCCATCTACAGGACAATGATGTCATCGCTCCCATCTACAGAGCAATGATGTCATCGCTCCCATCCACAGGGCAATGATGTCATCGCTCCCATCTACAGGACAATGATGTCATCGCTCCCATCTACAGGACAATGATGTCATCGCTCCCATCTATAGGACAATGATGTCATCACTCCCATCTACAGAGCAATGATGTCATCGCTCCCATCTACAGGACAATGATGTCATCGCTCCCATCTACAGGACAATGATGTCATCGCTCCCATCTACAGGATAATGATGTCATCCCTCCCATCCACAGGACAATGATGTCATCGCTCCCATCTACAGGACAATGATGTCATCGCTCCCATCTACAGGATAATGATGTCATCCCTCCCATCCACAGGACAATGATGTCATCGCTCCCATCCACAGGACAATGATGTCATCGCTCCCATCCACAGACCCGCACACATTCGGTGCCCCAGATTCTGGCAGAATTTGGTTCTGGATTGTCTGTTGTAGGGAGATTAGTGTCTGATGCAGTTTATTTATTATCCGGTGTAGAATACGGGGGTCGTGTACCGCGCCGCCATTCCTGGGTGACTTAACCCTCCATCTGCCAGGCGTCCCTGAGAGCCGGATTAATCCCGGACTGGGAGAATCTGGAGCGACATATGGAGCGTAATCAGATTACAGCGCGGCCGGCTTCCTGCTCTCTCCTTGTCAGAACGCAGACAGGTCACAGACAATGGCCCATGTCTGACCTTTATTATACGGCACAACGCTCCAAAAATCATACCGCGCCCTTTTATTTACCACAACGCCCTCAAAACGTAGCATGCAGTGCATCGGGGGGTACTACCACCGACTGTAGGTGTGTCATGGAACGGCATCAGCCAAACGATCAGACAATTATCTGCAAGTCAGCGTTTATTGAATGAGCGCCGTGTACATTGACAGCGCAGATAGAATGGAGGAACGGCGTGCAATCCGTATAGAACAGAGTATAACAGTCTATGGAAACAATTACAGTAACTGGGATGCTAGGAGCAGCTCCCACACATGACCAGTAGGTGGCAGTAAAGTGTTACAGTTTTGCATGGCGAAATGTGTTGTAAACAAAACGCGTAAAAGCTCAACGCTCAAAAAAAATGCCGGAAAGTCATTGGTCAGTTTGTTGTGTGTAGACCCGCCGTACACGCCGCGCACGAAACCGCTCATTCCCGTGAGGATTGTGGTGGGAGGGGGGTCTTCCTGCAGTGAGTTGCATTGCCCATCATTCCGTGTGATCAAAGTGTCCCCCAGAAGATGAACGCCGACTTCCCGTAGAAAGTCGTATTCCGAAGCGCGGCGGTTCTGCATGGCGCTGCGCAGAGAATTAACATGCAGCTGTTCTCTCCGCTCCTCATTCCCAAATCTCTTCCATCCGGCGCTGCAAATAAATTCTCCGCTTAATGTAAAGTATGGAAATGATCCGTTATAAAGGCGAGGATCCCGAGGCGAACATTCCGCGTCTGTGCACATTACTCGCTCCGCAGGACCACCGCGTCTCCGGATTTATGTATAACGATCCCCCCCACCCCCCACACCGCCACATCTGCCAACCCAGCAGAAAACAAGTCTGCCAATCTTCACTCTGCAAAGTGATCGAATGAAGGATATGGGAGTGAGATCCCATCCCGATCCATGTATGATATAGATCCCTGTATACCAGATCCCGGGAAAGATCCCATCCTGGTCCATGTATGATAATGCAGTGCCTGGAAAAAGTATTCATACCCCTTGAAATTTCCCACATTTTTTTACAACCAAAAACGTAAATGTATTTTATTGGGATTTTATGTGATAGACCAACACAAAGTGTCACATAATTGTGAAGTGGAAGGAAAATGATACAAATAAATATGTGAAAAGTGTGGGGGGGGAGGGGACATTTGTATGGTGCCCCCGGAGTCAATACTTTGTAGAACCCCCTTTCTCTACAAGTCTTTTTGGGGGTGTCTCTACCAGCTTTGCACATCTAGAGAGGACATTTCTGCCCATTCTTCTTTGTAAAATATCTCAAGCTCTGTCAGATTGGATGGAGAGCGTCTGTGAACAGCAATTTTCAAGTCTTGCCACAGATTCTCAATGGGATTTAGGTCTGGACTGTGACTGGGCCATTCTAACACATGAATATGCTTTGATGTAAACCATTCCATTGTAGCTCTGGCTGGATGTTTCGGGTCGTTGTCCTGCTGGAAGGTGAACCTCCGCCCCAGTCTCAAGTCTTTTGCAGACTCTAATGCCGCGTACACACGAGCGGACTTTCTGGCAGACTATCTGAACGAACGGACTCGCCTACATACGTCCGGACATTCTGGCAGGCTAGGTCCGCTGGTCTTCTCGATGGACTTTCGACAGAGTTACGGCGGACTTCCAAATAAACGGACTTGCCCACACACGGACTAAAGTCCGTTCATTTTGAACGTGACTCGGGTACGACGGGACTAAAAAGGGAAGTCAATCTCGCCGCTTTTATCGGCGAGATTGACACCTTGCAAGCCCCGTCACAGAGCATACCAGGCCCTCAGGTCTGGTATGGATTTTAAGGGGAACCCTATGCCGTAAAAAATGTTGCGGTAGTCCCCCCAAAATCCATACCAGACCCTTATCCAAGCACGCAGCCCGGCCGGTCAGGAAAGGGGGTGGGGACGAGCAGACCCCTCCCCCTCCTGAACCATACCAGGCCGCATGCCCTCAACATGGGGGGCTGGGTGCTTTGGGGGAGGGTGGCGTCCTGCGGCCCCACCCCCACCCCAAAGCACCTTGTCCCCATGTTGATGAGGACAAGGGCCTCTTCCCGACAACCCTAGCCGTTGGTTGTCGGGGTCAGCGGGTGGGGGGCTTATTGGAATCCGGGAGCCCCCTTTAATGAGGGGGCCCCCAGATCCCGGCCCCCCGCCCTATGTGAATGAGTATGGGGTACATCGTACCCCTACCTATTCACCTGGGGGAAAAAAAGTGTCAATAAAAAATACACTACACAGGTTTTTAAAGTAGTTTATTAGGCAGCTCTGGGGGTCTCTTCCGACTTCTCCGCTCTCTTCGGCCTCTTCTCCGGTGTCCGGTTCTTCTCCCGCTCTTCGGCCTCTTCTCCCGGTGTCGTCACAGTCCTGGGACCTGCCTATATAAGTCATTGCACACTGCTCACACATTACAGCGGGAGAGAGCGTCGTGTCAACAACGGAAGAAGAGAAGAGGGAAGAAGACGACGGAGAAGACCGGGCCACTGCTAGCAAAAGAGCAGAAGATAGCAGAGGAGCCTGGCATAAGAACCAGACACCGGGAGAAGAGGCCGAAGAGCGGGAGAAAAAACGGACACCGGGAGAAGAGGCAGAAGAGCGGGAGAAGAACCGGACACCGGGAGAAGAGGCTGGAGAGAAGTCGGAAGAGACCCCCCCCCCGAAGTCGGAAGAAGACCCCCGGAGCTGCCTAATAAACTCCTTTAAAAATCTGTGTTCTGTGTTTTTTATTGACACTTTTTTCTCCCAGGTGAATGGGTAGGGGTATGATTTAGCCCATACTCATTCAGATAGGGCGGGGGGCCGGGATCTGGGGGCCCACTTATTAAAGGGGGCTCCCGTATTCCGATAAGCCCCCCACCCACAGACCCCGACAACGAACGGCCAGGGTTGTCGGGAAGAGGCCCTTGTCCTCATCAACATGGGGACAAGGTGCTTTGGGGTGGGGGGGCCTCAGGGTGCCCCCCTCCCCCAAAGCACCTACCCCCCCATGTTGAGGGCATGCGGCATGGTACGGTTCAGGAGGGGGGGGGGCGCTCGCTCGTCCCCACCCCCTTTCCTGACCGACCGGGCTGCGTGGATTTTGGGGGGACTGGTATGGTATGGATTTTGGGGGGACCCCTACGTTTTTCCGGCATAGGGGGTTCCCCTTAAATTCCATACCAGACGACATTGTCACCTCTTTCTCGCGCTCGCTGGAATAGGAAAATGTGTTTTTCCTATTGCAGCAAGCGCGAGATTATACCCTGTCGCCGAGAACCAGAGTGATAGGATCTCGCTGGAAACATTCTCGCGGGCAGGTGCTGTAGCTGCCCTTGCGTCGTATTTGGTCCGTCGGACCAGCATACAGACGAACGGGCTTCCTGATAGGAACTGAGTCCGGCGGTAAGAATTGATGCATGTTTCAAATCTAAAGTCCGTCAGAAGTCCAATGAAGCCCACACACGGTCGGATTGTCCCCTGGACCAGTCTGGTGGAAATGTCTGCTCGTATGTACACTGCATTACAGGTTTTCTTCTAAGATTGTCCTGTATTTGTCTCCATCCATCTTCCCATCAACTCTGACCAGCTTCCCTGTCCCTGCTGAAGAAAAGCAACCCTACCACATGATGCTGCCACCACCATGTTTCACGGTGGGGATGATGTGTTCAGGGTGATGTGCAGTGTTAGTTTCCCCCACACATAGCATTTTACTTTTAGGCCATAAAGTTGAATTTTGGTCTCATGTGAAGATCACCTTCTTCCACATGTTTGCTGTGTCCTCCACATGGCTTCTCACAAACTACAAACAGGACTTCTTATGACTTTCTTTCACCAATGTCTTTCTTCTTGTCACTCTTCCATAAAGGGCAGATTTGTGGAGAACACGACTAATGCCGCGTACACACGGTCGGACTTTCTGGGAAACTAGGTCCAATGTACTTGCCGCCAGACTTCCGGCGGACTACCGCCGGACTTTCTGAACGGACGGACTTGCCTACACAAGACCGGACTTTCCGGAATCCGGTCTTCCCGATGGACTTTCAGAATGAACGGACTTTCCCACACACGGACAAGTCCGTTCATTTTGAACGTGACTCGGGTAAGACGGGACTAGAAAAGGAAGTCAATCTCGCCGTTTTTATCGGCAAGATTGAAACCTTGCGAGCCCCGTCGCAGGCATCCCAGGCCCTTAGGTCTGGAATGGAACTTAAAGGGGAACCCCCTACTCCGAAAAACCGGCGTGGGGGTCCCCCCAAAATCCACACCAGACCCCGATCCGAGCACGCAGCCCAGCCGGTCAGAAAAGGGGGTGGGGACGAGCGAGCGCCCCCCCCCTCCTGAACCGTACCAGGCCGCATGCCCTCAACATGGGGGGGTGCTTTGGGGGAAGGGATGCCCTGCGGTGCCCCCCCACCACAAAGCACCTTGTCCCCATGTTGATGAGGACAAGGGCCTCTTCCCGACAACCCTGGCCGTTGGTTGTCGCGGTGTGCGGGCGGGGGGCTTATCAGAATCCGGGAGCCCCCTATAATAAGAGGGCCCCCAGATCACGGCCCCCCCACCCTATGTGAATGAGTATGGGGTACATGCTACCCATTCACCTAGGGAAAAAGTGTCAATAATAAAACACACTACACAGGTTTTTAAAATAACTTATTAAACAGCTCTGGGGGGGGGGGGATCTTCCTCCGGCTTCGGGGGTCTTCTTCTGGCTTCGGGGGTCCCTCCGGCTCCTCTTCTCCCGGCGTCCGGTTGGTTCTTCTCCGCTCTCTCCAGCCTCTTCTCCCGGTGTTCCAGTTCTTCAGCCGGCTCCTCCGCTGTCTTCAGGTAGCTCTCTTGCCAGCAGAGGTCCGGACTTCTGGGCTTCTTGTCTTCTCTCCTCTTCCCCAGATGTTGACACAATGCTCTCTCCGGCTCCGACTTGGTGACCACGCCCCTAAAACATCACAGTCCCAGCATGCCCAGGGACTGTGACATCATAACGGGGCGGGGTCTCCGCCTATATAAGTCACAACGGAGCCCTCAGAGACCAGTCCAGCTGGAGAGAGCGTTGTGTCAACATCTGGAGAAGAGGAGAGAAGACAAGAAGCCCAGAAGTCCGGACCTCTGCTGGCAAGAGAGCTACCTGAAGACAGCGGAGGAGCCGGCCGAAGAACTGGAACACCGGGAGAAGAGGCCGGAGAGAGCGGAGAAGAACCAACCGGACGCCGGGAGAAGATGAACCGCAGGGCACCCCCTCCCCCAAAGCACCCCCCATGTTGAGGGCATGCGGCCTGGTACGGTTCAGGAGGGGGGGGGGGCGCTCGCTCGTCCCCACCCCCTTTCCTGACCGGCCGGGCTGCGTGCTCGGATCGGGGTCTGGTATGGATTTTGGGGGGACCCCCACGCTGGTTTTTCGGCGTAGGGGGTTCCCCTTTAAGTTCCATACCAGACCTAAGGGCCTGGGATGCCCCCCGCGCTCGCCGCAATAGGAAAATTTGTTTTTCCTATTGCAGCAAGCGCGAGATGCAGTACCCTGCTCCACCGTCGTATCTGGTCCGTCGGACCAGCATACAGACGAACGGGCTTTCCGTCAGGAACTAAGTCCGGCGGAGTTACGACGTAAAGATTTGAAGCAAGTTTTAAATCTAAAGTACGTCGGATTTCCGACCGAAACGGTCTGTCGGAAGTCCGATGGAGACCACACACGTTCGGATTGTCCGCTGGATTTGGTCCGGCGGTGTCCGTCGGACTTTTGTAGGAGAAAAGTCCGACCATGTGTACGCGGTATAATAGTTGTCCTGGACAGATTCTCCCACCTGAGCTGTGGATCTCTGCAGCTCCTCCAGAGTTACCATGGGCCTCTTGGGTCTTCTCTGATGAATGCTCTCCTTGCCCGGCCGGTCAGTTTAGGTGGACGGCCATGTCTTGGTAGGTTTGCAGTTGTGCCATACTCTTTCCATTTTCTGATGATGGATTGAACAGAGCTCCGTGAGATGTTCAAAGCTTGGGAGATTTTTTTTTTATAACCTAACCCTGCTTTATACTTCTCCACAACTTTATCCCTGACCTGTCTGGTGTGTTCCTTGGCCTTCATGATGCTGTTTGTTCACTAAGGTCCTCTAACAAACCTCTGAGGGCTTCACAGAACAGCTGTATTTATACTGAGATTAAATGACACACAGGTGGACTCTATTTACTAAGTAGGTGACTTCTGAAGGAAATTGTTTCCACTAGATTTTTCATGTTTTTGTTTGTAACATGGCAAAATGTGGGAAATGTCCAGGGGTATGAATACTTTTTACAGGCACTGTAGATCCCATATATGGTATACAGTGTGTCATACATGTATCAGGATGGGGATCTGTCCAAACCCTCATCCTCCTCCATTGTCCTCCGTCTCTCTGGTGATGACGGTTTATGTGGAGCGATACAAATAGTTTCCGCACTTCATCTTCACAATGAGATGAGAACTCTGAGTGATGATTGGAGGCTCCGAGCTTCACCTGTAAGAAAAAATTCACATAATTGGTCAGAGAGAACTTACTGAACGAGTCACATTCCAGTAATTCCAACCTGTGTGAGCTCATCTCACCCAGATCAAATTCACCCAGATCAAAGGGATCACATTCACCCAGATCACAGAGATCACATTCACCCAGATCACAGAGATCACATTCACCTAGATTACAGAGATCACATTCACCCAGATCACAGAGATCACATTCACCCAGATCACAGAGATCACATTCACCCAGATCACATTCACCCAGATCACAGAGATCACATTCACCCAGATCACAGAGATCACATTCACCCAGATCACAGAGATCACATTCACCCAGATCACAGAGATCACATTCACCCAGATCACAGAGATCACATTCACCTAGATCACAGCAATCACATTCACCCAGATCACAGAGATCACATTCACCCAGATCACAGAGATCACATTCACCTAGATCACAGCAATCACATTCACCCAGATCACAGAGATCACATTCACCTAGATCACAGCAATCACATTCACCCAGATCACAGAGATCACATTCACCCAGATCACAGAGATCACATTCACCTAGATCACAGCAATCACATTCTCCCAGATCACAGTGATCACATTCACCCAGATCACATTCACCCAGATCACTAGGATCACATTTACCCACATCACAGATCACATTCACCCAGATCACAGAAATCACATTCACCCAGATCACAGTGATCACATTCACCCAGATCACATTCACCCAGATCACTAGGATCACATTCACCCACATCACAGATCACATTCACCCAGATCACAGAAATCACATTCACCCAGATCACAGAAATCACATTCACCCAGATCACAGAAATCACATTCACCCTGATTACAGCAATCACACAGATCACATTTACCTATATCACAGGGATCACATTCACCCAGATCAAATGGATCACATTCACACAGATCACATTCACCCCGATCACATGGATCACATTCTCACATTCACCCAAATCACAGGGATCTATGCTGGGTGAGCACTATGTATGGAGGCTGGTTGGGTTAAGCACTATGTATGGAGGCTAGTTGGGTTGAGCACTATATATGGAGGCTGTTTGGGTTGAGCACTATGTATGGAGGCTGGTTGGGTTGAGCACTATGTATGGAGGCTGGTTGGGTTGAGCACTATGTATGGAGGCTGGTTGGGTTGAGCACTATGTATGGAGGCTGGTTGGGTGAAGCACTATGTATGGAGGATGGCTGGGTGGAGCACTATGTATGGAGGCTGGTTGGGTTAAGCACTATGTATGGAGGCTGGTTGGGTTGAGCACTATGTATGGAGGCTGGTTGGGTTGAGCACTAAGTATGGAGGCTGGCTGGGTGGAGCACTATGTATGGAGGCTGGTTGGGTTGAGCACTATGTATGGAGGCTGGTTGGGTTGAGCACTATGTATGGAGGCTGGTTGGGTGAAGCACTATGTATGGAGGCTGGCTGGGTGAAGCACTATGTATGGAGGCTGGCTGGGTGAAGCACTATGTATGGAGGCTGGCTGGGTGAAGCACTATGTATGGAGGCTGGTTGGGTTGAGCACTATGTATGGAGGCTGGCTGGGTGGAGCACTATGTATGGAGGCTGTTGGGTTGAGCACTATGTATGGAGGTTGGCTGGGTGGAGCACTATATATGAAGGCTGGTTGGGTTGAGCACTATGTATAGAGGCTGGTTGGGTTGAGCACTATGTATGGAGGCTGGCTGGGTGAAGCACTATGTATGGAGGCTGGCTGGGTTAAGCACTATGTATGGAGGCTGGTTGGGTTGAGCACTAGGTATGGAGGCTGGTTGGGTTGAGCACTAGGTATGGAGGCTGATTGGGTTGAGCACTATATATGGAGGCTGTTTGGGTTGAGCACTATGTATGGAGGTTGGCTGGGTGGAGCACTATGTATGGAGCCTGGCTGGGTGGAGCACTATGTATGGAGGCTGGTTGGGTTAAGCACTATGTATGGAGGCTGGTTGGGTTGAGCACTATGTATGGAGGCTTGTTGGGTGGAGCACTATGTATGGAGGTTGGCTGGGTGAAGCACTATGTATGGAGGCTGGTTGGGTTAAGCACTATGTATGGAGGCTGGCTGGGTGGAGCACTATGTATGGAGGCTGGCTGGGTTAAGCACTATGTATGGAGGCTGGTTGGGTTGAGCACTTTGTATGGTTCTATTGTGAAAAAAAGCACTTTGTATGGAGCCTGGTTGGGTGGAGCACTATGTATGGAGGCTGGTTGGGTTGAGCATTATGTATGGAGGCTGGTTGGGTGGAGCACTATGTATGGAGGCTGGTTGGGTTGAGCACTATGTATGGAGGCTGGCTGGGTGGAGCACTATGTATGGAGGTTGGCTGGGTGGAGCACTATGTATGGAGGCTGGTTGGGTTGAGCACTATGTATGGAGGCTGGCTGGGTGAAGCACTATGTATGGAGGCTGGCTGGGTTAAGCACTATGTATGGAGGCTGGTTGGGTTGAGCACTAGGTATGGAGGCTGATTGGGTTGAGCACTATATATGGAGGCTGTTTGGATTGAGCACTATGTATGGAGGTTGGCTGGGTGGAGCACTATGTATGGAGCCTGGCTGGGTGGAGCACTATGTATGGAGGCTGGTTGGGTTAAGCATTTTGTATGGAGGCTGGTTGGGTGGAGCACTATGTATGGAGGTTGGCTGGGTGGAGCACTATGTATGGAGGCTGGTTGGGTTAAGCACTATGTATGGAGGCTGGTTGGGTGGAGCACTATGTATGGAGGCTGGTTGGGTTGAGCACTATGTATGGAGGCTGTTTGGGTTAAGCACTTTGTATGGAGCCTAGTTGGGTGGAGCACTATGTATGGAGGCTGGTTGGGTTGAGCATTATGTATGGAGGCTGGTTGGGTGGAGCACTATGTATGGAGGCTGGTTGGGTTGAGCACTATGTATGGAGGCTGGTTGGGTTGAGCACTATGTATGGAGGCTGGCTGGGTTGAGCACTTTGTATGGAGGCTGGTTGGGTTGAGCACTATGTATGGAGGCTGGTTGGGTTGAGCATTATGTATGGAGGCTGGTTGGGTGGAGCACTATGTATGGAGGCTGGTTGGGTTGAGCACTATGTATGGAGGCTGGTTGGGTTGAGCACTATGTATGGAGGCTGGCTGGGTTGAGCACTTTGTATGGAGGCTGGTTGGGTTGAGCACTATGTATGGAGGCTGGTTGGGTTGAGCACTATGTATGGAGGCTGGTTGGGTGGAGCACTCTGTATGGAGGCTGGCTGGGTTGAGCCCTATGTATGGAGGCTGGTTGGGTTGAGCACTATGTATGGAGGCTGTTTGGGTGGAGCACTATGAATGGAGGCTGTTTGGGTGGAGCACTATGAATGGAGGCTGGTTGGGTTGAGAAATATGTATGGAGGCTGGTTGGGTTGAGCACTATGTATGGAGGCTGGTTGGGTGGAGCACTATGAATGGAGGCTGTTTGGGTGGAGCACTATGAATGGAGGCTGGTTGGGTTGAGAAATATGTATGGAGGCTGGTTGGGTGGAGCACTATGTATGGAGGTTGGTTGGGTGGAGCACTATGTATGGAGGCTGGTTGGGTTGAGCACTATGTATGGAGGCTGGTTGGGTTGAGCACTATGTATGGAGGCTGTTTGGGTGGAGCACTATGAATGGAGGCTGGTTGGGTTGAGAAATATGTATGGAGGCTGGTTTGGTTAAGCACTATGTATGGAGGCTGGTTGAGTTGAGCACTATGTATGGAGGCTGGTTGGGTTGAGAACTATGTATGGAGGCTGGTTGGGTTGAGAACTATGTATGGAGGCTGGTTGGGTTGAGCACTATGTATGGAGGCTGTTTGGGTTAAGCACTTTGTATGGAGCCTAGTTGGGTGGAGCACTATGTATGGAGGCTGGTTGGGTTGAGCATTATGTATGGAGGCTGGTTGGGTGGAGCACTATGTATGGAGGCTGGTTGGGTTGAGCACTATGTATGGAGGCTGGTTGGGTTGAGCACTATGTATGGAGGTTGGCTGGGTTGAGCACTTTGTATGGAGGCTGGTTGGGTTGAGCACTATGTATGGAGGCTGGTTGGGTTAAGCACTATGTATGGAGGCTGGTTGGGTGGAGCACTCTGTATGGAGGCTGGCTGGGTTGAGCCCTATGTATGGAGGCTGGTTGGGTTGAGCACTATGTATGGAGGCTGTTTGGGTGGAGCACTATGAATGGAGGCTGTTTGGGTGGAGCACTATGAATGGAGGCTGGTTGGGTTGAGAAATATGTATGGAGGCTGGTTGGGTTGAGCACTATGAATGGAGGCTGTTTGGGTGGAGCACTATGAATGGAGGCTGGTTGGGTTGAGAAATATGTATGGAGGCTGGTTGGGTGGAGCACTATGTATGGAGGCTGGTTGGGTGGAGCACTATGTATGGAGGCTGGTTGGGTGGAGCACTATGTATGGAGGCTGGTTGGGTTGAGCACTATGTATGGAGGCTGGTTGGGTTGAGCACTATGTATGGAGGCTGTTTGGGTGGAGCACTATGAATGGAGGCTGGTTGGGTTGAGAAATATGTATGGAGGCTGGTTGGGTTAAGCACTATGTATGGAGGCTGGTTGAGTTGAGCACTATGTATGGAGGCTGGTTGGGTTGAGAACTATGTATGGAGGCTGGTTGGGTTGAGAACTATGTATGGAGGCTGGTTGGGTTGAGAAATATGTATGGAGGCTGGTTGGGTTGAGAAATATGTATGGAGGCTGGTTGGGTTGAGCGCTATGTATGGAGGCTGGCTGGGTGGAGCACTATGTATGGAGGCTGGTTGGGTTGAGCACTATGTATGGAGGCTGGCTGGGTGGAGCACTATGTATGGAGGTTGGCTGGGTGGAGCACTATGTATGAAGGCTGGTTGGGTTGAGCACTATGTATGGAGGCTGGCTGGGTGAAGCACTATGTATGGAGGCTGGCTGGGTGAAGCACTATGTATGGAAGCTGGTTGGGTTAAGCACTATGTATGGAGGCTGGTTGGGTTGAGCAATATGTATGGAGGCTGGTTGGGTTGAGCACTATGTATGGAGGCTGGTTGGGTTGAGCACTATGTATGGAGGCTGGTTGGGTTGAGCACTATGTATGGAGGCTGGTTGGGTTGAGCACTATGTATGGAGGCTGTTTGGGTGGAGCACTATGAATGGAGGCTGGTTGGGTTGAGAAATATGTATGGAGGCTGGTTGGGTTAAGCACTATGTATGGAGGCTGGTTGGGTGGAGCACTATGTATGGAGGCTGGTTGGGTTGAGCACTATGTATGGAGGCTGGTTGGGTGGAGCACTATGTATGGAGGCTGGTTGGGTTGAGCACTATGTATGGAGGCTGGTTGGGTGGAGCACTATGTATGGAGGCTGGTTGGGTGGAGCACTATGTATGGAGGCTGGTTGGGTTGAGCACTATGTATGGAGGCTGGTTGGGTGGAGCACTATGTATGGAGGCTGGTTGGGTGGAGCACTATGTATGGAGGCTGGTTGGGTTGAGCACTATGTATGAAGGCTGGTTGGGTTGAGCACTATGTATGAAGGCTGGTTGGGTGGAGCACTATGTATGGAGGCTGGTTGGGTGGAGCACTATGTATGGAGGCTGGTTGGGTTGAGCACTATGTATGGAGGCTGGTTGGGTTGAGCACTATGTATGAAGGCTGGTTGGGTGGAGCACTATGAATGGAGGCTGGTTGGGTTGAGCACTATGAATGGAGGCTGGTTGGTTTGAGCACTATGTATGGAGGTTGGCTGGGTTGAGCCCTATGTATGGAGGCTGGTTGGGTTGAGCCCTATGTATGGAGGCTGGTTGGGTTGAGCACTATGTATGGAGGCTGATTGGGTTGAGAAATATGTATGGAGGCCATGCTGGTACTTGTAGTTTCTCTGTGGCTGAGAAAAAATGGAGACTGCTTTGCGTATTGCCTGACTGTCATGCTGATCTACTGGCTTCAGTCCTCTCACTGACCCAGAACAGGTATTTGACTTTACTTGCTGCATGCTTGTCCTGGGTCAGGAAGTAGAACGTGTAGAAGGTAGAGACAGCCAGGTAAGTGGCATCTTCAGAATGGGGATGGTTATGGACATCTATATTTTCGGCTTCCCTGTAAAGTGCACCTGTCATTGCAGCAATCTGGGGGGACCTGGAAGAACCGTACAGCAGAGGAGAGTTAGAATTCATTATCTCTGTACTTAGATTGGATCTACTGAAGCCCGAGGATCGGCATGACAGCCAGGAAGTTGGCATTCCCAGAATTAGAGGGCAGCGGCTGCATCCTCCATATACTTCTGAAGATCCAGGTGTCGGCTCAGAGCCCTCTGGTGGGGGAAGAGTTAATGTCACCTGTCTGCCTCCAGGTGTGACTGGCTGGGAGTCACATGACTGACCTTGGCATTCCACCGCCCTGGCAGGGGGCCACCGAGGGCCGCCATGCGTGCCAAGAGGAAGCCGAGAGCTGCCGACTTTCCACAATGATGTGTTCTGTTCCTCCAGCACGTTCCACTCACCTTCCAGAAAGATGTGCGGTGATGATGTCAGCGACACGGCGCAGGTCATGTGACCACACCTGGCAACCTGCCGCCATCACATCATCCGAGTCCTACAGGAAATCTCATGCAAATAATTGTACAATCTGTGTCCCCGCAGCGGAAGAATCTGTAAATTTGGCGATGTTCCCACATGTGTCAGTATGAAGACGGATGATGATTCCTATTGTCTGTGGGGTCGTTTTCATACAATCGCCAGACATGTCACCAAACCAGGCCGGGCCCCCACCAGCACCGGCTGCGCTCAGATTGGCCGACATTTCATGGCGCTGGGCCGCCACTCCCGGTGCAGCCATTTTGCATCGCTCCCACCTGTCTCTGATTTGGAAGGAGTGTGTCTGATTTGGAGGGAGTGTCCCTTATTTCGAAGGACTGTCCCTTATTTGGAGGGACTGTTTCTGATTAGGAGGGAGTGTCCCTGATTTGGAGGGAGTGTCCCTGACTTGGAGGGAGTGTCCCTGATTAGGAGGGAGTGTCCCTGATTAGGAGGGAGTGTCCTTGATTAGGAGGGAGTGTCCCTGATTTGGAGGGAGTGTCCCTGATTTGGAGGGAGAGTCCCTGAATTGGGAGGAGTGTCCCTGATTTGGAGGGAGTGTCCCTGATTTGGAGGGAGTGTCCCTGATTTGGAGGGGGTGTCCCTGATTTGGAGGGAGTGTCCCTGATTTGGAGGGAGTGTCCCTGATTTGGAGGGAGTGTTCCTGATTTGGAGGGAGTGTCCCTGATTTGGAGGGGGTGTCCCTGATTTGGAGGGAGTGTTCCTGATTTGGAGGGAGTGTCCTTGATTTGGAGGGAGTGTCCCTGATTTGGAAGGACTGTCCCTGATTTGGAGGGGGTGTCCCTGATTTGGAGGGAGTGTTCCTGATTTGGAGGGAGTGTCCTTGATTTGGAAGGACTGTCCCTAAATTTGGAAGGAGTGTCCCTGATTTGGAGGGAGTGTCCCTGATTTGGAAGGACTGTCCCTGATTTGGAGGGGGTGTCCCTGATTTGGAAGGACTGTCCCTGATTTGGAAGGACTGTCCTTGATTTGGAGGGAGTGTCCCTGATTTGGAAGGACTGTCCCTGATTTGGAGGGGGTGTCCCTGATTTGGAAGGACTGTCCCTGATTTGGAGGGAGTGTCCCCTATTTGGAGGGACTGTCCATTATTTGGAGGGAGTGTTCCTTATTTGGAGGGAGTGTCCCTGATTTGGAGGGAGTGTCCCTGATTTGGAGGGAGTGTCCCTGATTTGGAGGGAGTGTTCCTGATTTGGAGGGAGTGTCCTTGATTTGGAGGGAGTGTCCCTGATTTGGAGGGAGTGTCCCTGATTTGGAGGGAGTGTTCCTGATTTGGAGGGAGTGTCCCTGATTTGGAGGGAGTGTCCTTGATTTGGAGGGAGTGTCCCTGATTTGGAGGGAGTGTCCTTGATTTGGAGGGAGTGTCCCTGATTTGGAGGGAGTGTCCCTGATTTGGAGGGAGTGTTCCTGATTTGGAGGGAGTGTCCTTGATTTGGAGGGAGTGTCCTTGATTTGGAGGGAGTGTTCCTGATTTGGAGGGAGTGTCCCTGATTTGGAGGGAGTGTTCCTGATTTGGAGGGAGTGTCCTTGATTTGGAGGGAGTGTTCCTGATTTGGAGGGAGTGTCCTTGATTTGGAGGGAGTGTCCCTGATTTGGAGGGAGTGTCCCTGATTTGGAGGGAGTGTTCCTGATTTGGAGGGAGTGTCCCTGATTTGGAGGGAGTGTTCCTGATTTGGAGGGAGTGTTCCTGATTTGGAGGGAGTGTCCCTGATTTGGAGGGAGTGTCCTTGATTTGGAGGGAGTGTCCCTGATTTGGAGGGAGTGTCCTTGATTTGGAGGGAGTGTTCCTGATTTGGAGAGAGTGTCCCTGATTAGAAGGGGACGTTCCCTGATTTGGAGAGAGTGTTCCTGATTTGGAGGGACAGTCCCTGATTTGGAGAGAGTGTCTCTGATTAGGAAGGACTGTCCCTGATTTGGAGAGAGTGTCTCTGATTAGGAAGGACTGTCCCTGATTTGGAGAGAGTGTCTCTGATTAGGAGGGGACGTTCCCTGATTTGGAGGGAGTGTTCCTGATTTGGAGGGAGTGTTCCTGATTTGGAGGGAGTGTTCCTGATTTGGAGGGAGTGTCCTTGATTTGGAGGGTGTGTCCCTGATTTGGAGGGGGTGTCCCTTATTTGGAAGGACTGTCCGTTATTTGGAAGGACTGTCCCTGATTTGGAGAGAGTGTCTCTGATTAGGAGGGGACGTTCCCTGATTTGGAGAGAGTGTCTCTGATTTGGAGGGAGTGTCCCTGATTTGAAACAAAGTCCCTCTGTCCCTCTTTCCTCCTCATTGGTCCCTCATGTTGATAAACATTTCATCCCATTTCTACACTATAAAGGAATATAAGAGGTCCAATGAGAGCTGAGTTTGTATAAAGTGATGCCAACATCCTTAATGAAAATGGAACAGAATGAACATTGCACTGGATGTACACAGGGGGCCGCCCCTTATGCCACGTACACACGGTCAGACTTTTCGTCTACAAAAGTCCGACGGACCAAATCCGGCGGACAATCCGATCGTGTGTGGGCTTCATCGGACCTTCAGCGGACTTTTCCAGCCGCAAATCTGACGGACTTTAGATTTGGAACTTGCTTCAAATCTTTACGTCATAACTCCGCCGGACCCAGAAATCCGCTCGTCTGTGTGCTAGTCCGACGGGCAAAAACCGACACTAGGGCAGCTATTGGCTACTGGCTATCAACTTCCTTATTTTAGTCCGGTGTACGTCATCACGTACCAATCCGTCAGACTTTGGTGTGATCTTATGTAGGCAAGTCCAGTCGTTAGAAAGTCCGCCAAAAGTCCGTAGAAAGTCTGTCGGACGGGCTGTCGGACTTTTGTAGCTGAAAAGCCTGACCGTGTGTACGCGGCATTAGGATTTTAATGGCAAAATAATATATAGAGTATAGAGAGTAGATTGTATAAAATGCATGTAAGTGCCAATTTTATTTCATTGTAGAAAAAATATGAAAAATACGAATACAGTTATACAATATACATGTTCATTTAAAATACACACATCAAAAAGTACAAGGTAGATATATCAGCGCAGTGCTTACATCCCACAGCCCAAGTGGTTGAAGGTGAAACGGATGAATTTACAGCACATATCCCGACACGTTTCGGAATGAATTTACAGCACATATCCCGACACGTTTCGGAATGAATTTACAGCACATATCCCGACACGTTTCGGAATGAATTTACAGCACATATCCCGACACGTTTCGGAGATTGGTATGTATTATTCCTTCATCAAGGGACTTACAGTTGGGTGATCGAATCTTTATCTGTAATGTAAGTTTCCGAGTAATGAGATCGTATCATAATACATGAAACTACTGACAAGTATTTGGTCATCACAGAAATATTATAAAGTGTTCAGACTGGTTCTACTTCCATCAATCAGATTCATATGAATCAAATATGACAGAACAAAAACAGGAACCAGAGACAGAGAACAGGCCGGCTAAGAGGTCCAGAGAAATATGGGATGGGCAGCTCTAGGTGTGGGACCGAACGCTGCAGCACATTCACAAGAGGTGCCCGATTAAAGTCTGAATAATCAAAATAGTAAAAGGAAGAAGGAACATGTGAATGAATCCCATATGCAGCTAGAGAAAACTACCAAACTGCAATATAGGGACATAGAGATACTAACATCCCATTGATTCAATACAAATAGTAGTTAAAGTGGAGTTCCACCCACTTTTACAACTCTTCAGCATCCCTCACTAAACTGCGCACTGTAAACAAATTGGATATTTTTAAATTTTTTTTCTCAGCACCTCCTGTATATCTGCTGTATTCATTTCTCACTTCCTCCTCCCTGGCCGCGGCCCATCGCATCATTTCCTGTTTGCAATGCCTTCTGGGAAGGGGCGGCAACTTCCTCTGACACTGCCATTGCACTGGAAACCTGACCTGAAACCTATTACACGGCTTGTGCTGCACTGAGCATGTGCGAGATCTGCAAGGATGAGGTACGGGAAGAAATACAGCCTGGCTTCAGATGCCCACACTTAAGATGGCCACGGCCTGCTGTAAGTTTATAAAATAACAAACTACTGCTATAAACTAACAAAACAGACCTTAGTTTACAGACTAACTTTACTAGAATACATTAAGCTTGTGTATTATAGGGGGATTTTTATTTAAAAAAGTATCATTTCGGCCGGAACTCCACTTTAAGTTACCTTTTAGTTTTCACGTATTCACTTGAGACGCAGACCTCTGGGTGGCAGTTCCACAACTGACAGGTGCCCAGTGAGCGTCCGTGTCTCAAATAGCACGACTGATCCGGCTGCAGCCAATCAGTGTTCGCCGCCAATTAGTCAGCTGCATGAGCAGCAGCCGTGAATGGAGCTCAGAGCGTCTCCCCGACGCTGAGGCGCGCGGCGTTAGCCGCGCCCATAAGGGCTTATGTTGTGATGATTCTTGTTGTTTCACCATTGGAAGGTTGTTTTTGTGTGTTTAGCAAGTCGCGACGTGATTTGTTGCAGGGGCGGATCGGGGGGGGGGGGCAACAGGGCAATTGCCCCCTCCGAGAATGTGGGTGAGTGAGTGGGTGGGCAGGCGTTGCTGCGGGTGAGAGAGCCGGCGGGCGGCTCCGCAGCTGAGAGCACGGGTGGCTCCGGTGGGGAGAGACAGCGGGCGGCACTGTTGGTGACCAGTGTGCGGCTCGGTGACAGTGTGAGTGCGGCTGCTGGCCAATCAGGGAGCCGGCGGGCGGAGGAGCAGAGAGATAACATCATCTCTCACTGCCCAGCGCCCGCCCTGCAGTTCCGCCCTCACTGTGCAGTGAGCAGGCAGCCGCAGCAGCAGAGAGATTACATCATCTCTCTGCTGCTTGACTGGTAATGTGCTGCCTGACATGGGACACAGCAAAGACAATTATAGCAGGCAAGTAACAATCCGCAACGTGTGGCATGGGAGGTGGCAAGTAACAATCCGCAACGTGTGGCATGGGAGGTGGCAAGTAACAATCCGCAACGTGTGGCATGGGAGGTGGCAAGTAACAATCCGCAACGTGTGGCATGGGAGGTGGCAAGTAACAATCCGCAATGTGTGGCATGGGAGGTGGCAAGTAACAATCCGCAACGTGTGGAATGGGAGGTGGCAAGTGACAATCCGCAACGTGTGGCATGGGAGGTGGCAAGTAACAATCCGCAACATGTGGCATGGGAGGTGGCAAGTGACAATCTGCAACGTGTGGCATGGGAGGTGGCAAGTAACAATCCGCAACGTGTGGCATGGGAGGTGGCAAGTGACAATCTGCAACATGTGGCATGGGAGGTGGCAAGTGACAATCTGCAACATGTGGCATGGGAGGTGGCAAGTAACAATCCGCAACGTGTGGCATGGGAGGTGGCAAGTGACAATCTGCAATGTGTGGCATGGGAGGTGGCAAGTGACAATCTGCAACATGTGGCATGGAAGGTGGCAAGTAACAATCCGCAATGTGTGGCATGGAAGGTGGCAAGTAACAATCCGCAACGTGTGGCATGGGAGGTGGCAAGTAACAATCTGCAACATGTGGCATGGGAGGTGGCAAGTAACAATCCGCAACGTGTGGCATGGGAGGTGGCAAGTGACACGCTCAGGGCTCCCACTGATTCTGCATTATGGTGAGTTGAATGATTTCATTTTTTATAACAATGTAGTAATAATGCACTTCAATCATCCTGACACCATAACAACCATGGTGCCGTGATGATTGAAGCGCTAACACCAGCCATTTACCCATTAAATTTACCCCCCAAAAAAACGTATTTTCTGGCAGTGCCCCTCCCGAGACTAGGCTCTGGATCCGCCCCTGATTTGCTGAGGGCTCGTTTGTACGCTTTTTTTTGAGGCATGTATTTGAGTATCTTCTTTCGAGGAGTCTATTTCTCAAGATATTGGCTTTAATTTTGAACCCAGTATCATCAGAGCAGTTCCGGCGAGCTCTCAAATACTGACTGTAAGGTATGGAGGTACGGAGAGGCTTGGGGTGGAAGCCAGTTGCGTGGAGCAAAGAGTTGCCTGCTGTGGGCTCACCATAGAGATCACTAGACCGGCTCCCAACCAGGTAGTTTCTTTATAAGCACATCTAGGAACGTTCACTGGGACTGTGAGCCATCGTACATTTAAAATTAAACTCCTTCCTATTGATTGAGTCCAGAAATTGATGTAGTAGGTCAATCGACCCATCCCATAATAAGAAATATGTTCTCTGTCTCTGGTTCCTGTTTTTATTCTGTCATATTTGATTCATATGAATCTGATTGATGGAAGTAGAACCAGTCTGAACACTTTATAATATTTCTGTGATGACCAAATACTTGTCAGTAGTTTCATGTATTATGATACGATCTCATTACTCTGAAACTTACATTACAGATAAAGATTTGATCACCCAACTGTAAGTCCCTTGATGAAGGAATAATACATACCAATCTCCCAAACGTGTCGGGATATGTGCTGTAAATTCATTCCGAAACGTGTCGGGATATGTGCTGTAAATTCATTCCGAAACGTGTCGGGATATGTGCTGTAAATTCATTCCGAAACGTGTCGGGATATGTGCTGTAAATTCATCCATTTGACCTTCAACCACTTGGGCTGCGGGATGTAAGCACTGGGCTGATATATCTACCTTGTACTTTTTGATGTGTGTATTTTAAATGAACATGTATATTGTATAACTGTATTCGTATTTTTCATATTTTTCATATTTTTTCTACAATGAAATAAAATTGGCACTTACATGCATTTTATACAATCTACTCTCTATACTCTTTATATTATTTTGCCATTAAAATCCCAAGGGGCGACCCCTGTGTACATCCAGTGCACTGTTCCTTCTGTTCAATATAAAGGAATAGTAAGTGGTAAAAAAAAAAAACACTTGTGGGTTTAACTAATCTTTTTTTTTGTATGATTCTCCTTTAAGAGGGCATGGCAGGGGGTGTGCCCTATGGGTGTCCCTCATTCCCATCTCAGAAAGTTGGGAGGTGTGGTTTTGTGTGACATCACAATGAGGCGGGATCAGTCTCATATGGATTGCCGAAAATGGTCAGAGTGGTGGGGGAGGGATCTGGTATGCCAGCCGTGCGATAGGCCACGCCCAATTCCTGGCTATTTCAGAAGATTTATCACCATCAGCCAAGTGGAGACCATCAAACCGCCAATTCAATTCCCTCATATACCTGAATATGTAAGAGATTTCACAAAGATTTATAATCTGATATCATCATAAGAATAATAGGATTGGTCCATACTGATCAATGAAAGACGATTAGGTCTATAATGATCTACAATGATCTTCGAAGGTCTAAAATGGCCAATAAAAGTCTGTAATGGTCACTAATAAAATCTATAGCAGTCTATAATGGTCTATATTGTTCTATAAAGTCTTTATTGGTCTACAATGATCTATAATGGTCTATATTGTTCTATAAAGTCTTTATTGGTCTACAATGATCTATAATGGTCTATATTGTTCTATAAAGTCTATATGGGTCTACAATGATCTATAATGGTCTATTAAAGACTATAAGGGTCTATAGTGGCCTCTGGTCTATAATTATCTATGGTCTGTAATAGTCTCTACTCCTTTATAATGGTTTAGAAGGGTCTGCAAGGGTTTATGAAAGCCTATAAAGGTCTATATTGTTTTATAAAGTCTACAATGATCTATAATGGTCTATGAAAGACTGTAAGGGAGGAGATTTACTAAAACTGGAGCACTCAGAATCTGGTGCAGCTGCACACAGGAGCCAATCAGCTTCTATCTTCAATTTGTTCAATTAAGCTTTGGCAATGAAAACTGGAAGCTGATTGGTTTCTATTCAGAGCTGCACCAGATTTTGCACTTAATGGTCTATAATTACCTATAATGGTCTATGGAGGTCTAAAATGGTCTATAAACGTCTATAATGGTCTTTAATTATCTCTACTGCTCTTTAATGATCTAAACCAGGGATCCTCAAACTACGGCCCTCCAGCTGCTGCAGAACTACACATCCCATGAGGCATTGTAAAACTCTGACATTCACAGATATGACTAGGCATGATGGGAATTGTAGTTCCTGAACAACTGGAGGGCCATGGTTTGAAGACCCCTGGTCTATATCGATATATACTGGTCTATAAAAGTCTATAACGGTCTATAATGATCTATTTGGGTCTATAATGACAAATACTGGTCTACAAAGGCTTCCATTAGTCTATAATGTTCTACATTGGTCTGTAAATGGTCTATACTGGTCTGTAAAAATCTGTACTGACCCATAATATATGCACCCCATGGCGTTGGGTGTCTCAGCCCTTGTCATACCTCAGCTTTGTTCTGACACTGAGAAAACCGCTCCATAATCACTTCGGGGCCCCCCAGGACTCATGACCCCACGCTCTAGTGGCCCTCAGAGTTTAGAGCAGAAGGGAGAATAGAAGAGGAGAAGAGCCCAGGAGGGACCTCAGCAGGTCCAATGAAGGTCCTTCATAGAAGGTGGAGGAGGGGGGCACAGGAAGATCTGGAGTTGCAGCATCAGAATAGTGGAGTCACCATGGCAGGAGTATATGGATCACAAGACTGGCCGGGCAGAGTTACACGTTTTCCCAGGTAGAACCATTTGCACATTATATATATATATATATATATATACACTGTAAATATCTGTCTGTTCAGCTGCCTGGTGGAGGTTCTGCAGATCACGTGTGTCTAAATCCAGATATTCTGATTATTGGGGGACAGAACAATATAATGGGCGGTGTGTCCATACACCTGCGCTGTACAGGAGCTCTGCTCTCATTGGACGGTGGACTGTCTGGTCTTATATGGACATTTTGTCCTATGAGAGACCTTTGGATAAAAACAAGAATGTTAAATATTGTAATTGCTGGAGAGACGCACCCAGCGCCATAAATCAGCTTTACTCAGCAATTCACTGAACAGTAACCGACTGACCTCTGTCTGTATATACATCCAACACACCTTCACTGTATACCTGTATATACATCCAACACACCTTCTCTGTATACCTGTATATACATCCAACACACCTTCACTGTATACCTGTATATACATCCAACACACCTTCCCTGTATACCTGTATATACATCCAACACACCTTCACTGTATACCTGTATATACATCCAACACACCTTCCCTGTATACCTGTATATACATCCAACACACCTTCACTGTATACCTGTATATACATCCAACACACCTTCACTGTATACCTGTATATACATCCAACACACCTTCACTGTATACCTGTATATACATCCAACACACCTTCACTGTATACCTGTATATACATCCAACACACCTTCACTGTATACCTGTATATACATCCAACACACCTTTGCTCTATATCTGTATATACATCCAACACACCTTCCCTGTATACCTGTATATACATCCAACACACCTTCCCTGTATACCTGTATATACATCCAACACACCTTCACTGTATACCTGTATATACATCCATCACACCTTCACTGTATACCTGTATATACATCAAACACACCTTCACTGTATACCTGTATATACATCCAACACACCTTCTCTGTATACCTGTATATACATCCAACACACCTTTACTGTATACCTGTATATACATCCAACACACCTTCACTGTATACCTGTATATACATCCAACACACCTTTACTGTATACCTGTATATACATCCAACACACCTTCACTGTATACCTGTATATACATCCAACACACCTTTGCTCTATACCTGTATATACATCCAACACACCTTCACAGTATACCTGTATATACATCCAACACACCTTCACTGTATACCTGTATATACATCCATCACACCTTCACTGTATACCTGTATATACATCCAACACACCTTCACTGTATACCTGTATATACATCCAACACACCTTCACTGTATACCTGTATATACATCCAACACACCTTCACTGTATACCTGTATATACATCCAACACACCTTTGCTCTATATCTGTATATACATCCAACACACCTTCCCTGTATACCTGTATATACATCCAACACACCTTCACTGTATACCTGTATATACATCCAACACACCTTCACTGTATACCTGTATATACATCCATCACACCTTCACTGTATACCTGTATATACATCAAACACACCTTCACTGTATACCTGTATATACATCCAACACACCTTCTCTGTATACCTGTATATACATCCAACACACCTTTACTGTATACCTGTATATACATCCAACACACCTTCACTGTATACCTGTATATACATCCAACACACCTTCACTGTATACCTGTATATACATCCAACACACCTTTGCTCTATACCTGTATATACATCCAACACACCTTCACTGTATACCTGTATATACATCCAACACACCTTCACAGTATACCTGTATATACATCCAACACACCTTCACTGTATACCTGTATATACATCCATCACACCTTCACTGTATACCTGTATATACATCCAACACACCACTGTATACCTGTATATACATCCAACACACCTTCACTGTATACCTGTATATACATCAAACACACCTTCATTGTATACCTGTATATACATCCAACACACCTTCTCTGTATACCTGTATATACATCCAACACACCTTCCCTGTATACCTGTATATACATCCAACACACCTTTGCTGTATACCTGACACCTCTCTCTGTATCGGGGACAGGTGAGGACACCTCTCTCTGTATTGGGGACAGGTGAGGACACCTCTCTCTGTATTGGGGACAGGTGAGGACACCTCTCTCTGTATCGGGGACAGGTGGGGACACCTCTCTCTGTATTGGGGACAGATGAGGACACCTCTCTCTGTATTGGGGACAGGTGAGGACACCTTTCTCTGTATTGGGGACAGGTGAGGACATCTCTCTCTGTATTGGGGACAGGTGAGGACGGCTCTCTCTGTATTGGGGACAGGTGGGGACATCTCTCTCTGTATTGGGGACAGGTGAGGACACCTCTCTCTGTATTGGGGACAGGTGGGGACATCTCTCTCTGTATTGGGGACAGGTGAGGACACCTCTCTCTGTATTGGGGACAGGTGAGGACACCTCTCTCTGTATTGGGGACAGGTGAGGACACCTCTCTCTGTATTGGGGACAGGTGAGGACGCCTCTCTCTGTATTGGGGACAGGTGAGGATGCCTCTCTCTGTATTGGGGACAGGTGAGGACACCTCTCTCTGTATTGGGGACAGGTGAGGACGCCTCTCTCTGTATTGGGGACAGGTGAGGATGCCTCTCTCTGTATTGGGGACAGGTGAGGACACCTCTTTCTGTATTGGGGACAGGTGAGGACACCTCTCTCCGTATTGGGGACAGGTGGGGACACCTCTCTCTGTATTGGGGACAGGTGAGGACACCTCTTTCTGTATTGGGGACAGGTGAGGACGCCTCTCTCTGTATTGGGGACAGGTGAGGATGCCTCTCTCTGTATTGGGGACAGGTGAGGACACCTCTCTCTGTATTGGGGACAGGTGAGGACGCCTTTCTCTGTATTGGGGACAGATGAGGATACCTCTCTCTGTATTGGGGACAGGTGAAGACACCTCTCTCTGTATTGGGGACAGGTGAGGACGCCTCTCTCTGTATTGGGGACAGGTGAGGACGCCTTTCTCTGTATTGGGGACAGATGAGGATACCTCTCTCTGTATTGGGGACAGGTGAAGACACCTCTCTCTGTATTGGGGACAGGTGAGGACACCTCTTTCTGTATTGGGGACAGGTGAGGACGCCTCTCTCTGTATTGGGGACAGGTGAGGATGCCTCTCTCTGTATTGGGGACAGGTGAGGACACCTCTCTCTGTATTGGGGACAGGTGAGGACGCCTCTCTCTGTATTGGGGACAGGTGAGGATGCCTCTCTCTGTATTGGGGACAGGTGAGGACACCTCTTTCTGTATTGGGGACAGGTGAGGACACCTCTCTCCGTATTGGGGACAGGTGGGGACACCTCTCTCTGTATTGGGGACAGGTGAGGACACCTCTTTCTGTATTGGGGACAAGTGAAGACACCTCTCTCTGTATTGGGGACAGGTGAGGACGCCTCTCTCTGTATTGGGGACAAGTGAGGATGCCTCTCTCTGTATTGGGGACAGGTGAGGACGCCTTTCTCTGTATTGGGGACAGGTGAGGACACCTCTCTCTGTATTGGGGACAGGTGAGGACACCTCTCTCTGTATTGGGGACAGGTGAGGACGCCTCTCTCTGTATTGGGGACAGGTGAGGACGCCTCTCTCTGTATTGGGGACAGGTGAGGACGCCTCTCTCTGTATTGGGGACAGGTGAGGACGCCTCTCTCTGTATTGGGGACAGGTGAGGACGCCTCTCTCTGTATTGGGGACAGGTGAGGACGCCTCTCTCTGTATTGGGGACAGGTGAGGACGCCTCTCTCTGTATTGGGGACAGGTGAGGACGCCTCTCTCTGTATTGGGGACAGGTGAGGACGCCTCTCTCTGTATTGGGGACAGGTGAGGACGCCTCTCTCTGTATTGGGGACATCTCTCTCTGTATTGGGGACAGGTGAGGACGCCTCTCTCTGTATTGGGGACAGGTGGGGACACCTCTTTCTGTATTGGGGACAGGTGAGGACGCCTCTCTCTGTATTGGGGACAGGTGAGGACATCTCTCTCTGTATTGGGGACAGGTGAGGACACCTCTTTCTGTATTGGGGACAGGTGAGGACACCTCTCTCTGTATTAGGGACAGGTGAGGACGCCTCTCTCTGTATTGGGGACAGGTGAGGACACCTCTCTCTGTATTGGGGACAGGTGAGGACACCTCTCTCTGTATCGCGGACAGGTGAGGACACCTCTCTCTGTATTGGGGACAGGTGAGGACACCTCTCTCTGCATTAGGGACAGGTAGGGACACCTCTCTCTGTATTGGGGACAGGTGAGGACACCTCTCTCTGTATTGGGGACAGGTGAGGACACCTCTCTCTGTATTGGGGACAGGTGAGGACACCTCTCTCTCTATTGGGGACAGGTGAGGACACCTCTCTCTGTATTAGGGACAGGTAGGGACACCTCTCTCTGTATAATGATGATTTCTGGGAGATTATAGAAAATTGTCCTGAGCTCTGCTGCCCTCTGCTGGTGAATCAGTAGATGGCGGAGCGACTCCACAATGCAGAACGGACAAGCGTTGCTCTTCTCAGGGGAAGTCATTCCATCAGAACATCATACCGGCCATTACACACAGTGCAGAATTATCAAACACGTCCCCTCCCCCCAATCATCTCCCTTTATCTAGAGGAAACTACCTTTAGATGCTGTTTAGGGATTTCACTGCTGCAAGTCCAGAAAAAGAAAAAAGGTTTACCATTTACTGGAACATTTTATCTGATTCTGAGTTCTCCTTTAAAGAACCGCTTTGCTCGTTGGCAACGTGACATTCCTGCATTGGACAACGATGTTTGGGATTCCCTTTCCGATCCTTGGTATGTGACCATCTTGTACAATTTAAAATAGTACACAGAGCTTCACTCCCCATCTATGAACCCAGATATCTCATCAGAATGTTGGAGGGGTGGTGCCTCTCCATATGATTTTTTTTCACACATTTTGTGGCATTGCCCCAAGATGAAGGTTTATTGGGCAGAAGTACGGGATCTGATTGATCTAGCTGCCTCTGTACAATCCTCCATGGAAGTTTGTCTGTTGGGCCTGGCTGAAGTTGAGGTGTGTTTGGGGTGGTTATCATGTTGGAATACTGCCCTGCGGTCCAGTCTCTGAAGGGAGGGGATCATGCTCTGCTTCAGTATGTCACAGTACATGTTGGCATTCATGGTTCCCTCAATGATCTGTAGCTCCCCAGTGCCGGCAGCACTCATGCAGCCCCAGACCATGACACTCCCACCACCATGCTTGACTGTAGACAAGACACACTTGTCTTTGTCCTCCTCACCTGGTTGCCCCCACACACGCTTGTCACCATCTGAACCAAATACGTTTATCTTGGTCTCATCAGACCACAGGACATGGTTCCAGTAATCCATCTCCTTAGTCTGCTTGTCTTCAGCAAACTGTTTGTGGACTTTCTTGTGCATCATCTTTAGAAGAGGCTTCCTTCTGGGATGACAGCGGGGGGCATCAATAGTTTCAAGAAACTATTAGATAAGCACCTGAATGACCGCAACATACAGTAATCACACACATAGGTTAATGTATCTATGTAACAGCCATGCAGACCAATTTGATGCAGTGTGCGGCGTATGGTCTGAGCACTGACAGGCTGACCCCTCCACCCCACAACCTCTGCAGCAATGCTGGCAGCACTCATACGTCTATTTCCCAAAGACAACCTCTGGATATGACGCTGAGCACGTGACCTCAACTTCTTTGGTGGACCATGGCGAGGCCTGTTCTGAGGGGAACCTGTCCTGTTATACCGCTGTATGGTCTTGGCCACCGTGCTGCAGCTCAGTTTCAGGGTCTTGGCAATCTTCTTATAGCCTAGGCCATCTTTATGTAGAGCAACAATTCTTTTTTTCAGATCCTTAGATCTTTACCATGAGGTGCCATGTTGAACTTCCAGTGACCAGTATGAGAGAGTGAGAGCGATAACACCAAATTTAACACACCTGCTTCCCATTCACACCTGAGACCTTGTAACACTAATGCCCCGTACACACGGTCGGACTTTGTTCGGACATTCCGACAACAAAATCCTAGGATTTTTTCCGATGGATGTTGGCTCAAACTTGTCTTGCATACACACGGTCACACAAAGTTGTCGGAAAATCCGATCGTCCTGAACGCGGTGACGTAAAACACGTACGTCGGGACTATAAACGGGGCAGTGGCCAATAGCTTTCATCTCTTTATTTATTCTGAGCATGCGTGGCACTTTGTCCGTAGGATTTGTGTACACACGATCGGAATTTCTGACAACGGATTTTGTTGTCGGAAAATTTTATATCCTGCTCTCCAACTTTGTGTGTGGGAAAATCCGATGAAAAATGTCCGATGGAGCCCACACACGGTTGGAATTTCCGACAACACGCTCCGATCGGACATTTTCCATCGGAAAATCCGACCGTGTGTACGGGGCATAACAAGTCACATGACACCGGGGAGGGAAAATGGCTAATTGGGCCCAATTTGGAGATTTTCACTTAGGGGTGTACTGACTTTTGTTGCCAGCGGTTTAGACATTAATGGCTGTGTGTTGAGTTATTTTGAGGGGACAGCAAATTTACACTGTTATACAAGCTGTACACTCACTACTTTACATTGTAGACAAGTGTAATTTCTTCAGTGTTGTCACATGAAAAGATAGAAGAAAAGATTTACACAAATGTCACTGAGGGGTGTACTTACTTTTGTCAGATACTGTATGTGAACGGGGTTGCCCCCCGAAAAATATGAGAAAGTCAGGCGTAATTGGTTGGAGGAAACCGTCGATTGCTTTGGTTATACCGCAAGTCTCCACTCTTTCCTTTTCTATATATAAGTGTTTCATTTAAAGGCAAGTTTTGTCCCCGGGTTTTAGTCTTAGATGTCCCTTCATTATGGTTGACACTGAAGGTTCCTCATATAAGTGGCACCACTTTATTATATGCGGCTCCTGATTCCTATCTCTTCTAATTGTGTTATGTATGTTTTATACACATGTGGGCTGTGTGCCTTGACACTTCATTTTAAGATGTTTTTTTTGTTTGTTCATTGTTTCTTTTGTTGTATGTGTATTACTCCTAAACCGATTTTCCATGTCACCTCGGAGGCTGTCCTTGTATGGGAACCCACCCACAGTGGGAGGAGCTAATGAAAATGGTAAGTCACCAACAGTGGCGGCTGATGGTTTTTTTTGGGGGGGGGCGGCAAATAAAGAACACCCCCCCCCCCGGCAGTGTGGCACGGCACTGAAACAACTCCCCTCCCCCTCGGGCGGTCCGGCACTTACCCGTTTGTGTGGCGGGGCTGTGGTGTCCTCTCCTGGGATGTGGGCAGCGGCCGCTCCTCAGGCTTCCTCCGCCGTGTGTCTCCTCTTCCGCCAAACTGCTAGGCACCCAATACGCTTTGGCCAATCGGGAAACAGATCCCACAGACCTCCCCCCTGATTGATGGGGAGAAACTTTAGTGTGAAAATAGCGAAAATGTATTTGCTATGGTCACACAACTGGGTGGCCGCGGGACGCAATGCTCTGCGCTCTGAGGTCACCCTCTGACTCTAATCAGGTGCTTCAAACCCCCCCCCCCTGCATTGGAATCCATGGTCCGGCGCCACTAATATGTAGATCAGGGGGCCGGACACGTGGATAGGGGAGGTGGCGCCCGTGTGCCCTCTATGGACGGGCCGCCACTGGTCACCAATCTCATGGTGATAAAACCCTCCTCCGGCTCTCATTAGATTCCGGCTTTTCTACTCATATTAGAAAAGAGGAAAGCTGGAAGGTGATTGGCTACTGTAGACAACACTGACAGGTCTTCTTTCAGACACTTTGATAAATGAGATATTCCAATTGGTGTGATAATGGGACCGCCTTGTGTGGTGTTACCTGTCGTTGTACAACTTCCTCTGATGGAGGTGTGTCTGTGGGGGGGTGATGGAGGTGTGTCTGTGGGGGGGGGGTGATGGAGGTGTGTCTGTGGGGGGGGTGATGGAGGTGTGTCTGTGGGGGGGGTGATGGAGGTGTGTCTGTGGGGGGGGCGATGGAGGTGTGTCTGTGGGGGGGGCGATGGAGGTGTGTCTGTGGGGGGGGCGATGGAGGTGTGTCTGTGGGGGGGGGTGATGGAGGTATGTCTGTGGGGGGGTGATGGAGGTGTGTCTGTAGGGGGGGTAGATGGAGGTGTGTCTGTGGGGGGGGTGATGGAGGTGTGTCTGTGGGGGGGGGGGTTGATGAAGGTGTGTCTGTGGGGGGGGGTGATGGAGGTGTGTCTGTGGGGGTGGGGGGTGATGGAGGTGTGTCTGTGGGGGTGGGGGGTGATGAAGGTGTGTCTGTGGGGGGGGTGGGGGTAGATGATGGGGTAGCTAAGGGAGTATTTTCCCCCTGAAACACTGCAAGGCCTACACAGGGCAGCACCGGATCACAGGACATATGATTGATCAGTCATTATCAGGGCTGCTCTGTGCAAGACTGAATGGGAGGAGCCGACACCTGTGCAAGACTGAAGGGGAGGAGCCTGTACACCTGTGCAAGATTGAAGGGGAGGAGCTGGTACACCTGTGCAAGACTGAAGGGGAGGAGCCGGCACACCTGTACAAGACTGAAGGGGAGGAGCCGGTACACCTGTGCAAGATTGAAGGGGAGGAGCCGGCACACCTGTGCAAGACTATAGGGGCGGAGCCGGTACACCTGTGCAAGACTGATGGGGAGGAGCCGGTACACCTGTGCAAGACTGATGGGGAGGAGCCGGTACACCTGTGCAAGATTGAAGGGGAGGAGCCGGGACACCTGTGCAAGACTGAAGGTAGACAATATAAGATTCATTATGTACAGTGTTATATGATAAAGTGATTGTCAAACTATCACACCGATGAGAACTGTACACCGGCCTGGTAATGAAGGGGATGTAACATTCAGCTCCTCAGGCTGAACGAATGAAATGCTTATATTGGATTGTTATAGCTGCCAAGAGACTTGAATTTCCATCCTTCCAGTCCTGAGAATTACACAGCTCTGCCACACAGCGCAGACCTGATTTTACACTGCTGCAGTACAGTAACACTTACAGGTCTGGTCCCTCCCCCAGCCTGTGATTGGGTAGTGAAAGAAGAAGCAGCAGACCGATTAGCTCATCTCTCTGCTCTCTTCTCCTATCAGCATGCTCCTTGACAGCACATAACCCAATCGGCTTGTTGTGCTGCTTCTCCCATTCAGTCTGAGCTCTGCTGTACAGGAACAACAAGAGGCTGATATCAGGATGTATTCAGGCCCCCAATATATGGAACGATTAGAGATCGGCATTATTGGCGCCTTTTATATCTGCCGACTCATCATCAGGGATTGTAAAAGATTACATTGTATCTTATTTAATAACATCTTCCACATAAAATGTATTTAGATAAAAAAAACATTCTGCCTCTAGAATCACTTCAATCATTGTGATTGGTTCCCGGATGAGTCTGTGGGTCACACATTGGAGATGTCACCCCACCCTCGGTCACATGACCCCACCCCCGGACACATGACCCCACCCCCGGTCACATGACCCCCACCGATGAGGGTGACACTTATTAATGGGAGACGCCGGAGGACGACGTTTATTTACCGGAAATCTGTGATTAATGTCAGCAGACGATTACCAGAGATAAAACGATCGTCGCCTCTCACATTCATCACCATCAGGAGGAGAAATGTCATTACGGCAATTTATGTGATGAGGGACAGAAGATATGATTTGGGGGGGGATATAGAGGAGAAGCTGGAATTGATAATGAAAACGTTCATCAGGAGGAATGTTTAGGAGCACTCTAATTGGTCGGCGCCGACCAATCAGAACCCACGTAGCTCATCCTGTCTGCAGGTGAAGAGAAAGCCGCAGGGATTTCAAATCCCCGGACCG